>QEPC01008384.1:5405025-5436718 GCA_003113815.1 Sphenodon punctatus | reverse complement strand
TGGAAAAGGAGAGGTAGAGCTGAGTGTCATCAGCATACTGATGACACTGCATGCCCTGAAACCCCCTCACGATCTCCCCTAACGGCTGCATATAGATGTTAAACAAGAGGGGGGACAGAATGGCACCCTGCGGGACTCCACACGTGAGGTCCGAGGGGGAAGACGTGCTCTCCTCCAAGACCACCCGGTGAGTTCTCCCAGCCAGGAACAAACGAAACCGGTCCAAGACTGTTCCACCAATTCCGGCACGGTCCCGCAGGCGAGTCACCAACACCTCGTGATCGACTGTGTCGAATGCAGCCACCATCCTCTCTCTCTACACTACAGTGTGTTTGTCCAGTTGGTTTATTTAAATATTCAATGAAGGAGATTCCACAACCTCCTGGGGCAACTGATTGAGTTGCCCAACAAGCAGCTACACGGGTGGGGAGAATCTCAGACCTGGGGGTCCAAATGCAGCCTACAGCTAGTTTTTATTTGGGCCCTTTCTAGTTCCTGGATCGGTTCCCTAGATCCAGCTCCTACCCCATAGCTCTGAAAGACTGAGCTCAGGATAAGGAGCAGCGATGAAGGCATGCACACCATGGCCCAGATCTATGATCTAGAACCCCCCTTTTTTTTCTGAGCGCACCCCGTAAGCACTCCTGCCCCCACACTTCTGCCCAGCCCTCAGAATTTGTACTAATTTTCAAAATGATCCCTGGGTGGGAAATAAGGTAACAGGCTCTCATTCAACTCAAGCAGGACAGGAGCAAAGGTGTCTGGCGCTCATCTAATGGCTCTTGGATGGTCTTTATGGGTCATCTCTGTTACAGCAGTTACTGCCACCGCAGCCAGCATCCTCCACATGGAGACCACAAAGTACTCCCGTGCCCCAAGGGCAAGCCGGACAGCAGGACAAGTGAGCCTCATCATCTTGTACCAGCATCCAAGCCTTCTTGCAGCAAAGAGAGGCCAACGGGGCAGGATCAGCTGCTTTGGTTGCTGTGTCAGTTCTTGACTCATCCTGGGGAGCAGAGCCCTGGCAGCCCCCTCGAGCTGATCCAGACGTGTCTTCGGCCAAAGAGAGCGTTGGCCATCGTGCCTTGTCATGCACGGCTCACACAAGCCGATCAACACAATGGGAAGTGTCAGAACAGAACAGCCCAGCTGGGAAATCAAATGGCGGGGGAGGGAGGGGGCGTCTGGAAAAAGAGAACAAGCCATGTACTCGGGCACTCCCCTCCGCCCTGGCTTGGCAGACTCTCCCGGCAAACGCCGTCTGTGAGCCCTTCTCGCTCCCCCAGTTTGGCTCGGACTCACACTAGTCTCTCCAGAGGAGGCATCTGCACCTCTTTGCCCATCCCTCTTGGAAATGGGTCAGACAGGAAAGCAAACCAAGGTGTGAAACGGTGCTGCTCTGGTGACGCCAGCGCCAATCAGGGCTGTCAGATGTCCTGGGTAGTAAGGGCTGTCCCTTATTTCAGAGCAAAACATTCCCACGCCATAGACAGGCAGCTGGCAGCTCCACGGGACAGGCTCTTCGTGGCCTTGCTCTGCCGGCTTTCTGCTCTCGGTTCACACCTGGGAACTTCACGCCGCCTCTGCCACCACCCTCCTCCCAAAGTCTCCTGATCCCTAAACTGTCTTACCCCTTTCCCCGGGCTACCCCGTGTGCCTGGAACCTCCTCCCTGAACACACCCCCGCTCTGCTCCCTCCCTCCTCCGAGCCTTCAAATCCCTCCTGAAAACCTACCTGGAGCAGGGAGCAGTCCTGTGGGGCTGCTGCCCCTTTAAGAAGGGGGCTGTGTGGGCCAGCCAGAGGGCTGAGTACATGCGCATGGGCCGGGGAGAGCCAGCCCATAGCTATGATCAACCTGTGGGGAGAACAGGTTGATAACTCCTGCGACAGAGTGGGCAGGACACTGGCCCTTTAAGGCTGAAGAAAAGAAGCCTGGCCACACCCACTCTGCCGGGGTATAAGGAGAGCAAGGCAGAGAGGAGAAGTCTCTCTGCTGGGGAACCAGAGGAGCAACATCTCCCTGAAGAAGCCTGCCTGCTCTATACTCTTCAAGGTACTGAAGGTTGGAGAACCAGAGGGACCTGGGAAAGTGGGAGAGGCTGTGCCCAGGAGGGAGCCTCTTGCCTGGGGAAGGCTTGGCCAGAGCCTGGGGCTTAGCAGCCTGGATGGATGGATTTTGGGGTTGATGGTCTGTGTTGCTCCTGAGCAGTGGCAGCTGGTGGTTTTTGAGGCGTCGCTTAACCCAGCAGCAAGGAGTTCCCAGGGTTAACATTGCATGGACATTACATTAGTTAACGCTGGGAACGTCTTGCTGCTGTGTGAAGCACTGCCACTGGGGGAATAGAGAGCCCTCTTACTGGGGTCCCATCCGCTTTCTCCCACCAGATCCAAATTAACCATAGCAGGTTACACAAATAGATTACATTGCTATTGCCTACCTTTATCCTGAACCCTTGAATCCTTGATTTTCATGTCATCCTTTTCATTCTCTTGAGAACAACAACAGAGGAGAGTAGGAGGGAAAGGGATTGGTTTTGGTGCATGAGAAGAGGAAGAGATGGGTTCAGTGGGGGACAGGGGAAAGGGGTCTCGTTGTCTGGAGCCTTCTATTCTGCCGTGCTCCTACCTACTTTCTCCTCTGTTCACAAGGAGCGCAGTTGCAGGCCTGTATAGCAACCAAACACACCTCATCCAAACCAGCATCCCCAATACCAACACTGTATCCCCAGCAGCCAAACGTAAGTCCAAGCAAACAGGCCTTTTAAAAAGAAGTTTGGCAAGTTTCAGGGCTGCACTGCCACCAAACCAGGCCTATCCAGACCAGCATCCCTAGTAGCTACACCCTATCCCCAACAGCCAAATGCCTGTCCAAGCAAACAGGCCTTTTAAAAAAGTTTGGCCAGTTTCAGGGCTGCATTGCCACGAAACCAGGCCCATCGAGACCAGCATCCCCACTACATGGTATCCCTGGCAGCCAGATGCCTGTCCAAGCACACAGGCCTTTTTTAAAAGTTTGGCCAGTTAGAGGCCTCTGCCACCAAACCAGCCCCATCAAAATTTAAGCAATGCATTTCTGTTTCTCAACAAAACCCCCAGGGCAAGATGCTCAACGTCACACACTCACAAGCAGAGAGACCAGAAACTACTTTCCAGCAGAGAGCAGCAGTGAAACAGTGAAAGGACCATTTTAAGAAAAGAGTAGCCATGACCAGCAGACCCACAAATTTACAAAACGGCCTCTCTACTCATGCTTGGGAGGGGAGAAGGAAAGCAGCAATGCATCACGCAAACACAGAGCAAGCAAAGCAAGCCATCTTAAGGCAACAATGTTATGTGCAGTCCTTAGCAGCCCATAAAAGCAGCAACAGGGATTTCCACTTGTCCCCCAAAACATGCTACACAGCTCTGTTGCGATGTAAGAGGTAGTTTCTGCTGCAACTAGACCCGGAGCATTCATGCAAGGACTAGCCATTAGTGAAAAAGCCTGCCACAACATCCCACCAAACTGCAAAGGGCGGGGCCATTTTAAAATGCAAGGAACATTTCAGGAAACCCTTCCATCTAAGCCCCTAGGCCCCCCCACCCGTAAAACAGAAAGCAGAGAGTTGGTCAAAAAAAGCCAAGAAAGAGACCAATTTTAACCATACGTAGCCATGGCCAGTGGGGGCACCAGAAAATGGCCACAGCCTTTGCACGTGCTTGAGGGGTTTGGGAGAAGAGAGGGGGAAGCTAGCAGTGCACATGCAAACACGAACATAGAACAAGCAAAAGCAAACCAGAGCTTAAGCCAACTGAACCATATTATCTGAAGTGTTAGCGCACCACAAAAGCAGCAGCGAGGAATTCCACTTCTCCCCCAAAACCTGCTTCACTGTTACAGCTCTGTTAAAGCCCCATTTCCCACAGAAGCACCCATTTCCCCCAGCACCCCAGGCCCCTTTTTTACCAGTGTTTCCCAGCAAAATAACTAACTAAACTAACTCACCAATGGGGATGTGTCTGATGCAGGTTCAGCAAGAGCATGGGGGTAACAAAGCCAAACAAGCCAGGCCAGCCAGCCAGCACACACTCCACCAAAATGGCGCAGATCACCAGCACGCCAAGTGACGAGAACTCTCTTTTAACCCCACCCTAGGGGGTGGGGTACAGGCAGGCAGCCTGTGCCCTCAACAGCAGTAGGTAGCTGTGCACAGGCACACACCGCCTGGGCATTTGAGTCTCCAGTCCAAACAGAGTCTTTCAAAGCAGCCCATAGGGCTCTGTGGAACACTGCCCCCACTGGTGGGAAAAGCAAAATACTTTTCCCCATTCAGGCAGCATGGGCTCTAAGCCCAATAGCCCAAATCGCTTTTGTAAAGTTTTGTCCCTTAAGGGACTCCTTAGAGCAGGCTCAGCAGGAGGCACTGGCCCCACCCCTTCAGCTCCTGCCTGCACATGTGTCCAGGGAGGCACAACAACAACACTGAGCACTCAGCTGATTGCTGAACTGGAGGACTCGGAGCAAGTCTGGAGCAGGTTGCTGGCTCCCCACCCACCCTGGGTGCCTTTGGGACTCAAGTGAGTTTTTTTTTTCTTTTTAAAAGCATGAAGAGTGTGTGGAGGGGCATCAAGCCAGGGGGGCTATGCCCCTGGTGCCCCGCAATGCATACCACCCCTGCGCCTGAGCCTGGAGAGACTGACTGGAGCCTGCAGTCCCAGGTACATTGGACACAGAGTCAAATAAAGGACTGTGGACTAAAACCCTCTGGACTGTGTGTTGTGTCCTAGAAGAGGGTACCCCCATCTCAGGGGGGTTTTCAGCCGAGGCTTGGGCTGAAACGGCGTAGCAGGGGGTGAGCTAATTTCTCAGAATATGACCCCAGCACCCCGCGTGGCCCTGGGAGAAGCCCCCTGCTACACTACCTCTTCCATCAGGCTTTCCCCAGCTTCTCACCTCCTGAGACGGATCACAGAGGATTCAATTAATATTTTAAAAATATCTCCTTCAGGATTCCCCTTCCCCCCCATGTAACTAAGTTAAGCACGTGCACCTGCAGCTTCTCAGCTGTAACCGTCTCTCCCTATGTGCCCCTTTCTCTCAGCTCCCCTCCCCTCGTCTATTCTGAACTGTAAGCCCCTGGGGGCAGAGACCTGTCTCTAACACAGCTGCCCAGCAGTAGGCACACTGCTCTCAATGTATAAACAGCACACATCTTCCTAGAACAGAACCGTAGAGTTTTATAGAGCTCCAGAGAGCAAAACCCTACAGAGTGCCACACAACGCCACACACGACACCTCAGAACGCTGCAGAGATCCACAGGACACCCCTCCGCTCCAGTGTCAGATATATTACACACACACACACACACACACACACACACACCTTGATCTGGCAGCCCTAGTGTAGGGGGGGGGAACTTTGAAAGCTCATGCACTCAAGGAAGAGGGCTCCAATCATGGAACTGTCCCCTATTCTTATCTGCGCGGCCTCATCTCTGCTCCCTTCCCTTGAGCTCAGGTTTTCAGTGATTGGAGGGAAGAACTGGACTCAAGGGCCAGATCCAGGCACTAGAAAGGGGCCACATAAAATCTTGCTGTGGGCCGCATTTGGCCCCCGAGCCTGAGGTTCCCCACCCCTGCCTTTGTGCCTTCTACTCTGTTCAGCCACCTTCCCCAGCGTCTCCTCCACTCCCCAGCCACGCTGTCCTCCTACGGAGAAGTGCTTTGCTGGCATCCCACACAGAGAATTGCTTGCCCACAAAGTGGGAAACCAGCCTTCTCCCGCTCCACCAGCAGGGCCCCTAGACGCTGATTTCAAGGCGTCAAACAACAAGTACTAGACTGGCCTGCGATGAGGTCAACTAGGGATTCAGCTGCATTTCAACAGCTTGGAACACCAAAGCGAAACTGGCTCTCAGGCTTCTCGGTGAACTGTCCTAGAGGAACATGGGGGTGGGGGAACAGAGTGCCTGCTCAGCGTCAGCGGCACTCCCATCCTCATGGCGGCTTCCTGCTGTCCCCAGCCAGAGCCGCTGCTCTGATTGATGGCAGCCATTCACACGCGTGCCAACGCGGACAGGGGGGCAGGCACCTAGGAAAAACGCCAGGGTCCTGACTATCGCGAGCCAAAGTGGATTGCTACGGAGGCCTTGCTGAGCCTGGAAGTATTCTAGCACAATCCCGGGGGCACTGGCACTGGAATCAAAGAGCCTCATCTTCTCCCCAAGGAATCACACAGCTGAGGAAGTAGCTTCCTTGGGAAAGGCAAAATTAAAGGGGTGAGGGAGGCTGGGATCTCCCCTGAAAGTATCTGCTGCCTGTGACTACTGCAGCCTCCCAAGTCTTGTATTTAAAAACTGCTGCTTCCAATCAAACTTGTGGCTAGGTTGGAATGGGCCCTGGTGCAGGAGATAGGAGGATCCCCCCCCTCCCAGCGTCAGGGGGACGCAGCTGCACCAGGGAATGTGTCCCCCCCCCGGCTCTTGGCGCTGGTGCAGCTCGCAGTGCCAAGCCCTTGGAATCAATCTACCCCTTTGCATCTGATTATTGCTCGAAAGGGGAAGTATTTTGGGGTTGTTTGAGGACTAGGGGCCCTGATCCTCAAACCACTGATAACAGAGGAATCCCACTGAAGTCCAGACTCCTCCGTCCGGAGTAAGTGGTTTTGTGCATCAGGGCCTAAAAAACCAAAAGACAAGGAATAAAACCGCAGATCTTATTTTGTTTGAAAAATCCCATTGCTTTCAAGCTGATTCCCTGATTTTCAGAGAGGAGAGTGGCCAATTTAGGATTTGGAACATTTTAAGGCTGCCAACCCAGAAAACAGTCTTCCTCAGTAAAATAGAAACACCACCCCACCACCCCGCAAAATGTTCTCTTTAAAACGGAAACTTATAGTTTTGCCTAAATATATTCTGGGGGTCATGGTGAGGGCAATTCAGTCTAGAATATATAGAGGATTGGGGACCGTCTGGTTTAAGATTTCCAATATGGATTCAGTACAACTGCCTTAAAGAGCAATTTGAAAGCACCGTGACCAACTATTGGTTTGACTCGGTTCAATATCTTGTGGGGTTTTATTATGTTAAGTTTTAATATGAAACTCCCTCGCGTAGATACAAGGTTCAGGTTTCCCTTAGAATAGATGACGTCGATAAGCAGTCTGTTTCACCTGCCCTATAGGATTTTAATTTATCTCTGTGGTGTCCCTTTTTAAAAAACATCACATGGTTTGGAAGAATATTTAAAAGTTTTGAAGAATGTGTTTTAAGGTTTTTTGTTTTTTTTAATTTTGTTAAATAATCCTTATCCTGAGAATATTCATAATGTAGCCATTTTTTTTGCCTGTGGCACAGTTCATAGCAGAGAAAGTATATGATTTGGGTGCTTTATGATGATGATGGTATAACTGTCCTAATTTTTGTGTGTTTAACATTCTTTGTGTGTTTAATCCTTGTGTTTCAACGTATTTATTTTCCACTTTTTGGGGGATTTGTGTACTGTTTTTGTGGAGGTGTCGGATACTGTATTGTGTTTTGCCCTTTTGAAAGTTTGACCCTGGTGGTACGACTAATAAAGACTGACCCACTCTTCTCTAATAATCTGTCGCTTGGGGGGGCAATCCTCTATTGTAAGCCACAGGCAGGGACTGCATCTAATTCTATGTTCTGTACAGCACCAGGTTGCACGACTGGCGCTATATAAACGTCTAATAATAATAATAATAATACCTCAAACAGAGTCAGTGCGGAGAGAGAGAGCGCCACCTAGTGGCTAAGGTGTTGGACTGGGAGACAAGGGTTCAAATTCTGTCCTAGCCATGAACTCACTGGGTGGCCTCTGAGCAAGTCATTACTTCTCAGGCACAGTTCTTCATCTGTAAAATGGGCATAGGTCATTATCTCCCAGGGTTGTTGTGGGGGTAAACTAGATAAGGATCCTAAAGCACTCAGGTCACTGAAAGTGCTATAAAAATGGTAAACAAGAGCAGCAGAGGAATCTCCGCTCGGAGCACAGAGATGTAAAAAGAAGCCTTCCCCGTGGATTTAATTTCTAAGCAGTTCCCCATTTTGTCAGCTGCTGGGACAATGTGTCAGGAGAGGCCCTCGTGGCTATTAGCACCCGGGCAGACTCCAACCTCGAGCAGCTACCAGAATGCTACGGTACCATCATGCGTTGGGGTCATTAGCTTAGTGCATGGTGGCTTTGTTTAGGTGGTGCTTGGCTTTCGTTACCTGACTAATTAACACTTTCTACAATTACTCAGCATGTTTACAGAGCTTTGATAGAGCCCTCTGGATTAAAAATCAGGAGTAAATAAAGGCCTAGTTCACAGGAAAAGAGCCTACGCGTACCCCTGTCAAGGTTACGAACGAGCGTTCAAACGTCCCATCAAGGTTAATCTGAAGTTACTGGTGGAGAGGAGCGCCTGCCAGGGAGAGTTAATGTAGATATGAACACGTCAGCCAGGGCTGGTCTTAGGCAGGGTTCCTAGGGGACTACATTTGTGGACCTGCAAGAACCCCCCAGACTCTTCAAGTGGCAGCAGTGCAACCTCCCAGAGGGGCCCCATGAGAGCACAGGAATCCCACAAGCGTCTGCAGCTCCTCTGAGGTTCCCACAATGCATAGCATCAAAATCGACAGAACTGCATTCTGGGCTATGCTTCCGTCCAACAAGGGAGCTGGAGAGGTAACTTCTCCGGGTTTGTAAACCAGACTCACTTGGAAACCAAAGCGAAAAGGAATCCAAAAGCAGCAGTGACCAGCATTGGAAATCTCAGGAAGGTGGTGTCTTACTAACTGGCCTTCCCCTTTGATAGACTCACCCAAATTTAGTCCCGTTGGGCATCTCTCCAGCTCCAGCCTGCACTCTCTGTCCAGCCTATTGACCCCTGTGAGATTGGCAGTCTCTGCAGAGTCCCAAATTAGCATCTTTACTGGCAAAGGTCGTGTGCACAACCCCGAGCTCGGCTGGCTTCAGCTGCTCTGCCAGGATCCCGGCAGCCAGCGTAACCCTGTGCCTGCCCTAGCTGATCCAATTTGCATAGCTTAAAAGCTCATCATAATAAATGCTCCATTACTCCTTCCCCGAGGGGTCATGCGGGCTGGGGAACAGAAGCAGCTCGCTTTCAAGAGACTGTTCAAAAGAGCAGCTGCCAAGATCAGGCATGTCACTTCCCCTTTAAATTCAAAGGGCTTGTTCTCTTGGGCTGGTCCTCCATCCTCATTGGCTGCTGATTTCCTAAGGGGCAGTGTGCACTACTGCCCTCTCCTGGAGAGGAATCGGGCTGCGTGCCAAACCCACAAAGGCATGTTCTCTCTCCCCCATTTTGCATCCGGCACAAACTCTTTGTCTTCACCTTCAAGGCTCTTCATGGCCTTGTTCCCCACCCTCCATCTTTCTGCTCTCATTTCCCATTACATTCCCCCCACCCCAGAACTTCATTCCTCCTCTGCCACCACCCTCACCCACTGCCGCCTCCCTAAACCGTCTTTACCCCTTCTCCCATGCTGGCTCCTCTGCCAGGAACCCCTTCTACGAACCCATTCATTCTGCTCTCTTCTGAGGCTTTCCCTAGCTCCTCACCCCCTCGCTGCGTTTTTAGACAATACATTTGAAATGTTTTAGTTCATTATATCTTGAATGTTAAAAGAAACATTTCATTTTAAAACACTTCCTGGTTTCAATCGTTTCGATTTGGAAACTGTGTAGAGCAATCGTTTTAGTCATGCAAACAGTTAAACCTAAACATTCTAACTGTTCTAAGTAAAGAGCATCTAAACGATTCAAACATTTAGACCAGTTTGGTTTTTAGTAAAGATCATGTGCTTTTGACCATCCTCGGGCCATGTAAACGGCAGGATGCAGCGCAGAACACTCTTTGTACCTGTCAGCACTGGTAATCCTGTACAGTCCCTGTGGGACAGCAAAGCTCCGCTTTCCTTTTGGGTAGGGGATCATACCTTTCCGAGGCTTCTCTGTTAGGGCTCCCTACTAACACTCCGACGTAGCTGCTCATCCCCTTATAGTGGGATCCTGAAGTTCAGGACCTTGGACAGCCCACAGGCCAGACATCTGGCCCCTCTAGCTGCCATACCCAGACTGCCTATTGTTTTTTAAATTAATTTTATTTTATTTATTTATAAAAGATTTTTATCCCACCCCTCCTGCCCACAGGGCAGCTCAGAGGAAAAATAAATTAAAAACAACAATAAAAGCAATTTAAAAGTTAAAAATCCCATATGCAGGGAGAAAAAGAACCCCCCACCCTGTTTAGGCCGGCTTCCCGTCTATACCCCCAGTGATGGGCAGAGCAGCCTTAAGGGGCCAGCCTCTGTGCATCGCAAGGCTTGAGAGCCTTTGTATGCGCTGAGGTTTGAAGTCTGGAACACTTGCCAAGTCAAGCCAGGCCTGGCCTGTCCACCTTCCAGCTCTGCCTTGCAGAGAGTCACTCGCGCACAGAAGGCTGCTAGCAGCAAAGCTCTGATCACCTCACACGCATCCGGCTGCTGCTGCAGCACCACCACCGGCGTTGCCAGGTTAACAGCTGAAAACCCTTGGTCCCCAGGGGAGGGGGCTAAACCCTTTGACACGCTCTTTAGTGGAGATTCCATAGAGCTGAAGAGAGAAAGCAGTGGCATCCCACCATGCAATGTGGTTGGCTAATGGAAAGGTCTGCTTGCTACTTGAGGAAGCCAGCTGTGTGGACATGCAGCTGCTCGACCAACACTGCATGGAGACCAGCCCGGCGTTACCCCCCAGACCCCTGCACGGCCGTCCAGGCTGTTCTTGTAGTTCCTGACAAGACCAGCCTTAGATCCCAGTTAGCGCTTTCAGTTGCTCTTCCCTGATGGGGAGAGGCGCCGCTTCTCACTGTTTCACCCCGAAACTCCCATTTTGGCCTCTCGGAGTCGCAGGCTGAAGCTGAAAGAGATGGTAACTAGCTGTGGACCCCATCATCATTACCACAGGCAAAGTCTTAGGCACTGGGATGTTTTTCTCCTCCCAAACCCTTCATGGTTCAGCCAAATGCTGTCACCCCTATTGTATGGCTAGGGAACCGAGTCTCAGAGAGACTAAAGGCTCAGTCCTCCACTATTAAAGACAATGGCTGAGCTCCCAATGGAGTCAGTGGGGATGGGACCCACAAGCTGTGGTGTACCTGTGTCACATCCCCTGCTGTGTCCCCTCCTACCACTTCTTCTGTGAGCCAGGGGTGGGCTAGGAAGAAGAGGGGTGCGATCCAACCCCATGCTGTTTCCTGGACACTTCATACCAGCTTCCTGCTGCCACCAGCACTGAGTCTTCCCCACCCATTGCTGCCGCCAACAAAATTAGCCCTCTCCCCTCCTGCTGCCATCCTGGTCCTATCCCCCCACCCCTGCCCTACAAGATGGGTCACGGATTTTTAAAAATCCTTTGATGGGTCTCATACACAAGGTTGAGAGCCGCTGCCCCAAGTGACTTGCCCAAGGTCAGACAGGAAACCTGTGGCAGAAGTATCAGAATGTCAGGCTAGTTCTCCAGCTGCCGGATCACCCTTGGTTTAACACACACACACGGGCCTCCCAGAACCGAACGCGTTACGCCAGCTGTGGTTTTCACCTTGATAAAGCACCGAGGAAGGAAGGAAACAGAAGCTGATCCTACGGTAACTCCCCCCCCCCCCGAGATTCCAGTCTGGCCAAGCTGGTGCTTGCTAAGAAACGTCTCTGAATCTCAGAGTTTGTAAGGGAATGGTTTGGAGCTTCTCCAGATGCTACCGAAGCAGACTGTGGGGAGAGAGCCTTTGATTTCCTTATTCTTTGCAAGGCACTACCTAGGAGGATAATGAACCCTGGGGGATTCATATCAAAAGCTATCGCAGGCACGCTGCTGCCATGGGAGCGTGGAGCAGAATAGCAATGAGCCCAGGGAGCTCTGGTGGGTGTGCTCCAGCCTGGATCAAACAGAACATTCCTCCCAGGGCGAGGGGACCCTCAGCGCTGCCAGCTTTTACATGGCTGCAGAGCAGGAGGCATGAAGCTGGGGTCCTGAATGGGATGAACTAGCAGTCATTTCCCAAATGCACGATGCCAAGCACAGCCATGAGAGTCTAGCAAGTATCCTGGCTCCCATCCACAAGAGCCCGCCTCTTTGTTTAGGAAACAGGCAAGCTCCTGGGTTCTGTGGAAAAAGCGTCATTTTCCTACCCGTGGGAAAGGCTTCTCCATAACCTCCCAACAATCCCTGCTTAGAAGGGAAGAGTCCTCTTTGGGTGCTGAATCCCACTGTCCCTCTTTCAGAGAGGATAGTTACAGTGGAGAATGGGAGCCAGGAGGAGGAGCATCAGTGAGCAGGCTGTGGAGGCAAGAAGGGTTTGAGAAGGGAGGGAGCATGCAATCAGAGAGGGGGGGTTGTGGGGCAGCATGGGGGTAGGGAGCAGGCAGAGCTGGCCTTAGAATCTGTGGGGCCCAGAGCAAAGAGAAAATGTGAGGCCCCTTGTGATCCCACCCACTTCCCTGTGGCCCCACACCCTTTTGAGGCTCTCTCTGTGGGGCCCTAGAAGGGGTCATTTTGGGGGGAATGGAGACCCCAGACCTTGCCCTGGTCGCAGGAGACTCTAGGGCAGGTGAGGGCGGTGGCAGAGGAGGAGCCAAGTTCCCAGGCAGGAAATGGGGCAAAGCCATGGAGAGCGATGAGCGTAAAGACAAGGGGTTTGTGCTGGATACAAAGGGGGAAGAGTGGCTCTAAAATGCGCCTGGGGCCATTTTCGTCCCTTTGAAGGAGAAGAATCCTGGGGAGCGGGAGTCTCACCGAGGATGCCTTGAGCTGCTCCCGTGCAGAGACGGAGGGATGTCGCCCGTCACAGAGACGCTGCCGTTCTGACATCCCTAGACCTGGCCCCTCGGTGACAGCCCGCTGGGCACCCCCACAGAGACGCCGCCGTTCTGACATCCCTAGACCTGGCCCCTCGGTGACAGCCCGCTGGGCACCCCCACAGAGACGCCGCCGTTCTGACATCCCTAGACCTGGCCCCTCGGTGACAGCCCGCTGGGCACCCCCACAGAGACGCCGCCGTTCTGACATCCCTAGACCTGGCCCCTCGGTGACAGCCCGCTGGGCACCCCCACAGAGACGCCGCCGTTCTGACATCCCTAGACCTGGCCCCTCGGTGACAGCCCGCTGGGCACCCCCACAGAGACGCCGCCGTTCTGACATCCCTAGACCTGGCCCCTCGGTGACAGCCCGCTGGGCACCCCCACAGAGACGCCGCCGTTCTGACATCCCTAGACCTGGCCCCTCGGTGACAGCCCGCTGGGCACCCCCACAGAGACGCCGCCGTTCTGACATCCCTAGACCTGGCCCCTCGGTGACAGCCCGCTGGGCACCCCCACAGAGACGCCGCCGTTCTGACATCCCTAGACCTGGCCCCTCGGTGACAGCCCGCTGGGCACCCCCACAGAGACGCTGCCGTTCTGACATCCCTAGACCTGGCCCCTCGGTGACAGCCCGCTGGGCACCCCCACAGAGACGCCGCCCGCTGGGGAAGCCGCCTGTTATCTCCACAAGCCTCAACTCCGAGCAAGAAGCTGATCCAATTATTTCGCAAGTCCCTGGATGGTGAATCCCTCGTAACTGAGTCGCCGAGCAAGACCTACAGGTGAACCATGGCAGAGGGGAAGCTCCCCACTCCCTCCGAATGCCCCAGGGGGGCTGTTTATAACAACATGGGGTTTGCTTTAGCTGAAGGATTGATCAGTGCACCAGTCATATCTGGGAACCAGGATGGCTCTTATTGGGAGCTGACTTGCAGCTGCCGACGCACACGATTTTACTGCAAGTGCTGCAATTTTAAAGGCTACCTTAAAAGGCCAACATCACATGGTTTCCTCTAAAACAAGGGAAATCTCAGCTTTCCAGAAAACCAAACGGGAGCTAAAAAACACAGATCTCAGGGGAAACACACCGTCACTCAGGCAGGCTCCGACACAAGAAAATCTAGGAGCTTGTTCTCCTTTGGGAACTTCCCCTGGCTGTCCCTAGTAGAATCTTGTGTGCATCACACAACCCAGCAATGGCACCCCCAGGGAATTCTTCCCAGGGGAAGCGGAGGACTGGGAGAGTAGGAGGCTGCAGCCAGGAGAGCGAGCGAGAGCGCACACCGTGGGCAGATTTGTGGGGGTGTATCAGGCGACTTGGTCTGGGATTGAGGGGCCTCAGCAGAGCTGTACTGCGCTTAATGTGTAGGTGCTGGGTGCTCATGCCTCCTCTAGCATTCCTCCTGCCCCTTCTCCCCCAGAAGCAGGGGGTTGGGGTTGGAGAAATCAAAGGGGCCAGTGAAGATAAAGCCACCATGTCTGGCTTACGGTGCTTCTGCTGGCGCAGCCCTCGGCTCCACCAGACCCTAGTCCTACTACCCCGACCTTGCCAGGCCTGGCTCAGGGAGACTGGGGCTGTAGCAGCTGTTTGGCAAGGTCCATCAGCCCCGACCCCGGTCAGGGAGAGACTCGGCCTGGTGCTTTTGCTTCTGGCTGTGCCGGAGGTCTTGGAGAGCAGCAGCAGGCACAGGGGCTGAACCTTGGGAGTGCTGTGTACTGGGGGGGAGGGGCACACGCAAAGGCTATTTGGAGAGGTGGATGGGATCGCTTCGCCTGCACTATGGCCAGCTCCCTACGGTCTCTTTCCAGGACACCAAAACTTGCAAAAGCCCCCACCAAACCCAGGTAAGACTCTAGCCGGTTGCGTGCCTGGTATCTCAATTAAAATTTGAAGGGAGGGACCCAGCTCATGATGCCCTTTGAACAAGAATGCCACTGATTTAGGGTGCGGGGGCTTCTGCGGCTCCATTACTTCCTCAAACTCCACCCCCCTCTTCCCAGAAGCCAGAGGTCTCTGATGTAAAACAGAAGGGGCAGATAAATGGAACGCCCCCACCCAGGACTCACTCACTCACTCACTCACACACACACACACCCCTCTCTAGGGAAGGCTGGGCTTTGTACAATGCAGCCTCCTTGGGCCCATATGGAATATCATTCTCTCAGCAGGTTGGCTGCCGGCTGGGGACACATCAGTCCCACAGATAATTACCCCTGCCTTGGCTCACCAGCTTCCCAATGGGCCCCCTGGCTGCTCTGGGAATCAGCGACTGATCGCTCCGCCGCCGAGATGTAACGAGGGAGTCAGACAGGAGGGATGCAGGGAGGATGGTGGTGTGTCTTCCCTGCTCTGCATAAATCCATCCACAGAACATCCTGAGCCGCAAGTGGGTGGTAACTGGGAATCCAGGAAGGGTCCTATTCTCGATACTTACATAGACGCCACCACTGATGTAATAGCCAAGCCCCTCAGAAGCTAGAACGGATACCTCCTCCCCATACACCCCCTGAGCCACGATGGGCTGCTGCCATGCCCCTTTCAGAGCCCTGGTCCTGGTACGATCCTGGTAGGGCTTCCCCCAGCCGCTTGGGGAAGCCCTGATTCTCCAGGTTAGCTATGGGTGACCCTGGCTGACCTGAAGGAGTTGAGGATTCCCTCAGAGCCCTGAGACCCTTCTGGGTAATACCCGGAGGATTGGTAACTGTACCAACCAGGCTTTCCAGGGATGAACCCCAAAGTGTCTCATCCCTAGAGTGGGAAGCAGATCCCAAGCCCCGAGAACCAGCACCCTACGCCCTCCTCCAGATGGACTTGATCTCGGGCCTTCCCAGCATGCACCAGAGACTCTGTAACCGAGCAACAGGCATGCATCTCATACAGGGTGGCCGAGGAGCAAGGCCTCCCTCTGCGCCGCGCACCCCAGACTGTGGAGGACGCTGCTTAATGACTTAACCGCACGCAATTCAGTTGTTAAATTAGGTTGCGAGAAAAGCCATTAGATCGTGTCATAAGCAATTACCTTATCCCTTTTCCCCATGCCAGGGACTCTTAACCGCATCTGGCTGCCCCTCGCTGCCCACTTTATGGAGGACCTGTCCTCATTGATTAGCTGCTCCTTAAGCAGCGGGAGGAGGAGCCGGCTCACCAAAACCAGAAATGATTTCTCACATGGCGCCTGGCGGTCGTGTCCA
Source organism: Sphenodon punctatus (assembly GCA_003113815.1). Lineage (NCBI taxonomy): Eukaryota > Metazoa > Chordata > Lepidosauria > Sphenodontia > Sphenodontidae > Sphenodon > Sphenodon punctatus. Next base: position 5,420,682 of record QEPC01008384.1, on the reverse strand, counting down.
CACTTCTCTGGTGGGCTGTTCTTATGCCCCATTGTCAGAGGAGCTTACGGCAGCTAAAACCCCCACTGAACCTCAAGGAGGTTTGAGGTCTGAGCCCTCTGTAAGGTGAGCAGGCTCCTCAGCCAAGGCGAGTTACAGAAATAGCAGCTCTGAGGGCACGATGGGTGAGGCATCGATCTCCAAATATCATGGGAAAAGCCCAGATTATCTCCCAGCTCTGAGGGGAAAAGACACACAATTGTCTCAACCCTATTGACCCCTCACATTCGGAGTGTGTCTTCAAAGGGAGTCTGTGACAGGGCGCAGCCTGACGGCGCTGCCAGCCCTTTCGGAAGCTAGCGCTAGTGAGGCGACAGGGGCTGCACCATAAGGAGGACAGCACCTCAATAGCAGGCAGCTGGATTAGGACCTGGCTGAGCCCACCCTGGGGTCTCGCTCCAGAATCTAAATCCCTGGGCATGCTCCCCGGGGACTGAGTGGCCTGCGAAACACTAAGTCCCCGAGCATGCTCATAAGAACACAAGTAGAGCCATACTGGGTCGGTCCAATAAACCGAGCCTCTGTCTCCGACAGCCGCCAATCTCGGTCGCTTGGACGAAGCTCCCTAGCCCTAGCCCTAACCCTAAGGCGATCCATTCCCTGCCGGTCGCTCCCAGGCTAGCGCCCGACAATAAGAGGCTATGTTCCCCCAAACCTACCTGGCTAATCGCTGCTAACGGTCCGATCCTCCAGAAACTTAGCCAACCCTTTTCAAAACTCAGTTATACTACTGACCATGGCCATGTTGTCCGGCAACACATTCCACAAATTAATTGTGCGTTGAGTGAAAAAAGACTTGATTCGTTTTAAATATGCTACTTGTTAGTTTTATGGGGTGTCCCCTAGTTCTAGTACTAACAGAGAGGGTAAATAACTGTTCCCTGTTAACACGTTCCACACTGCTCATGATTTTATAAACTTCTATCCTATCCCTTCTCAATCGTTTCTTCTCCAAGCTGAAGAGCCCCAGCCTATCCCAGCCTCTCTTCAGAGGGGGGGGCCGTTTCATACTCTTTATGGTTTTTGTTGCCCTTCTCTGCACCTTTTCTATTTCTACTATATCTTTTTTGAGATGGGGCGACCAGAGCTGCACACAATCCTCACGGTACAGTCGCACCATAGATTAATATCGAGGCATTATATTTTCAGTTTTATTCTCTATCCCCGTATGAATAATTCCTAACATTCTGTTTGTGTTTTTGACGGCCGCTGAGGAGTTCAGTGTATTGTCCACAATGACTCCTTTTCCTGATTGGTAACCCCATATTTTTAAATTATTTTTTTTAAAAGAACCTTTACTGATCCTTCATCTGTCTGTCTTGTACCACTTCCATCCAGAAACGTGTAGGTTCTCTTTAACAAACTCTCCCACTAACCCTTCAACTGCGCAGAGAGTTCCATGAAAGGAATAAGAGGACTCAGGTCGTCACGCCAAAGTGTGTCATTGTTTCCAAGCCACCGAGCGGGGACCTTCATTTCCTGGATCACAGATCACGTAAGATCTTATTTGTTGTAGCATTTTTGATTACTCCATTCACAGTGCTCCAGATTATAGCAAAAAAACCCCAACCTGGTAACCCCTAACATAGAACCCAGCGTTGTGTACCTCTAGTTAGGATTATTTTCCCCAGGTGCATCACTTTGCACGTGTCCACGTTAAATCTCATCTGCCATTTAGATGCCCAGGCACCCAGTCTCGCAAGATCCTCCTGCAATTCCTCACAGTCCGTTTGGGATTTAACTACCTTGAATAACTTTGTCTCATCCGCAAATTTGATCACCTCACTCTTTACTCCCTTCCCCTTTCCAGATCATTAATGACAAATACATGAAGCAACACCGGTCCCAGTACATGGTCCCATTCTCCCGCCTCCACAAGGGAGGAGGCGCAGAGACTGGCACAGAGGATACTGCCCCCTACCCCCACCCGTTGGGTTGCTTATCACTCACTCACGTTTTCACGTAGGGGTCCGAGTAGCCGTTGGCATCCATGGCGGCCAGGTGCGCACAGCGGACAATGCCCACCAGGAGGCCTTGCTTCGGAGAGCTGTACTTGAGAGAGATGAGAATCCGCCCACGCTCCTCCAGGGACTTGTCTTCTGTTTTATCTATCTGCGAGAAGGGGGAGAAAAGAAACGGGTGTGATCAGCGCTCAGGCGGAGCTCTCCGTTTCCCTGCGCGGAGTGAGGCCGTTTGGATATCAGAGGGGAGTACCCCACCCAATCACTGCCCCTTCTTGGAGGGTTAATTTGCATGCCACAATTCTATGGGTTGTGAGATGTGGAAGGAGGGCACCTAATTGAAGAGCTGTCCTGCTTACTGCCATTTATGGGGGGATTTCCCATAATCCCTCTGATCCTGCCCATGGAGGCCTAGCATGTTCCTCAGAACTGGGATTGGTCACATGTGGCTTTCAGAGATGGTGGCATTCCAGACAGGTGGAGAGAGAAGCACCAATGCGGGGAGTGAATGACCCAGGGTGACGGTGGACTTCCAAGTCACACAAATTGACATGCATCAGCATGTGCAGATTTTAGGAAAATGTTTGTCCCATATTTTGGCTGTCGCTGCCCTCATTTCAGAGTCCAAAGGGCTGAGCGCTCTCGTTACAGGGGGTGGCAAACTCCACCCTGCTCTCTCGACCAGTCCACACAGGAATCTGCTGACGGCCTCGTGCTAATAGGGCTGGGTCTTGTAACTCAGTGCAGGGTTTTGTGCTTCGATCCAGAGGTCACAGGTTCAATCCGTGCTGCCGGCAACGTGTCAGTTTCATGAGGACGCGCCCTAACTGAGCACTTGCCCTGTGCCCCCTCTTCTTATGGAGGGACAAGAGGTGCCAATGGGCCTTAGGCGTCCCATCCCTTTCTAGTTCCCCCAGCCAAGGATGTCACTACAGTAAGGATAGGAAGTACAGTTCCCTGGTACTGGGAGGGGGCAGCAGGGCACATGCCTATCTATGTCCCTGTCTCCAGTGCAAAGGGATAGAGATGCTCTCCCATCCCCACTCTCTCCTTTCTCGGGGCGGGGGTGGTATAATTTCCATTCACCCCATAGATGCCTAGCAGGTTGGATCCTGCATTGTCTGTCTCTCCCTCTCAAGCTCTCCAAGAGCTATTGTCATGCAGCTCCCACCCTGCTCATTTGCTAGATGGAATTACCATGTGCTCATGCCTGCAAATGATTGTTTTTATTATTATAAGCATTTAAATAGCACCAGCATGTACCTGGCACTTTACAAAAAACAAGATAGACATGGTCCTTTCCCGAGAGCAGGCAGCCCAAATGCTAACTGATGGCACATTTAAAGAGATGTCAAGGTAAATCATGGCACTGCTGGAGCCCAAGGGCTGGGATTTCCCTGGGGGGTTGGGAGAGAAATCACTCGGCACCCCTGAGGCAGCGAAAGTGGAGATCAGACGGGATCTGGCCACGAAGGTGATGCTGGAGGAACCCCCAGAGACAGGCACCCCTTCTTTTTGCACCCTGCAAGAACGGGAAGGCACCGGATGAAACTAACACTCGGTGGGTTTAGAGTACACAAAAAGGACTCCACAGTTTTGGGGAGGGAGGCCAGGAGAGTGCCACCTGTTTTGCGAACGCTGCATAGCAACACTGATGGAATTGAGCCAGGGGAGAAGTCTGGGGTTGGGGGTGACAAGGCCCCTTAGCATTGCCGTAGCTTCATTAAAACCCTGCCCCTTGCCCCAGAATGTCCCCCACCCCCACCTCCAGCAGGCAGACTTCTGGGACAGGGGTGATGGATTGACCCCAAAAACCAGTGGCAAGAGGCAGCAAACCTGCCTGACTGGGAACACATACCCAGCTCCCCAGTCCCTACCACCTGGCAGGTGCTGCGGCAGAGTGGTCCAAGATGGGGGGCTTCCAGGGTTTCATTTTTTAGGGGGGGGGTAACAAACCCAGATATTAAATTTAAGGGGGAGGGGGGCTGAGCCCCAGGAAACATTCCCAGTAGAAGTGTGGAAATGTGAAAGCCCGGGGAAAGGCCAATATTGGCCCTGTCAGGGTTGGAAACAAAACCCAGAAAAAAACCCAGAAAAACCCTGGATGATTTATTTAGCTTTCATGAATGACATTCCTGCCCCACTCCCTGAGCTGGTCATCATCGTATCGATTCAATCACAAGAACCCATTTTACATTCAGCTGGAGGGAGGCAGGGCGGTCCAGTGGTTGGATGGCTGGCTGGCTGGCTGGAGAGTAAGAGGATTCAGTTCCCTGCTCTGATAATCTCTCGCGCAGGGGATGTGGTTTCTGGGCCAAACACGGGCCCCAGCAGTTCCTTATTTTCAAATTAAGCACTGGGGGACTTCAAGAGTGGGCTTGCACCCAGGTTGGCTGCTCTGTCCCTTAACAGCATAAGCCAGGCTGGGTCAGACCAATGGTTCATCCAGCCCAGTATCCTGTCTCTGACAGTGGCAGCTTTGGTCACTCAGATATTTGGGAGTGATCCATGCCCTGCTAGTCTCTCCCAGCCCCCAACAATACAGTTAACGATCTCACTCCCCAGCCCAGTCAACGTTCCCCGAGGCCACTCCCACTCACCGGCAGCTGCTTCTCCAGACAGATGCTGAAGGTTTTGGTTTGGTTGGGCTTGAGCTTCTTCAAGGGGATCCTGGTCTCACCGATGAACTCGTTGTGACGGAACTTGTCCTCGTCGCAGACGGAGATTCTGAAAGGCGCACAAAGGAGCCAGAGTTAGCAGGGGGCAGCTAGAGGAGTCGTCCGGGGTAATTATGACATGGCTAGAGAGACCAAGGAAGAGCAGGAATGCAAGACTGAGCCTGGAGAGAATACAAGAGGCAGGATGGGCTTTCCTTGGTGCTGAGCGGAAAAGGGGGCACCCAGATTCAAACTGGTCACCTCTTGAGCTGAAGTCCAAGGCTCCGCCACTGAGCTATGTTCCCTGCTCACATCTTCTTCCAGGAAAGAAAGACAGGGAGAGAGTTTGCCCTGAGCACTCCATCTCGCTTCCAGAGACAGAACAAGGGCTTTTGGTCCCATCTTAGCTACTTAGCCTCTTGTCTGTCTCATCGCCCAAGAGGAAAAACCCTGCCCCATCCCGGGAACAACCCCCTGGATCCTAATCGATAGCTGGCCCTGCAGGAAGTTTAGTGATCAAAAAGGGTGCAGGGCACGAGCTTCTTTCAGAGTGCCGGTCAGCAGCTCAGTCAGTGGCCTTCGAAATCAGGGTGGGGGAACTCAGGTCCAGGGGCCAAATGCAGCCCACCTCTGCACTCAGAAACCACCGGCTGTTTGGGGATCCATCCTGCCATACCTCAAGTCGGCAGGCAAAGGAAAGATCCCATGAGGCTCTGACCAGCCTAGCAGCTGCAGCCTCTACCTCACTTTCATTTCCCACACCTGGCCAATTTCCTTCTTCCCCTGGCAGACTGGAGACCACTCATCCGCCATTAAAAGGAGGTTGGGCTTGCAAGCTAAGTTGACAATGACAGACGATTTGTTGCAGTTTAACCTGCAAGGCCATGGTGGGTGGCCTTTGCCCAGATACCCCAAAACGCCAGCCTCTTTCGAAGTTCCTTTGATCCTGGCAGTCTGTAGTGGTGAAGTGGCTACACCCACCCCCCACCAAGCTTATGACCATACACATGAATCCCCTGGGGCCCATGTTGCAAAGCTCGGAATGGTCAGTGAGGGCAACCAGCACAGAGAGAATCACAAACTTCTCTGCAAGGTTTTTTCACTCTTAAACAAAGCAGGGGGTTGCTAATGCTCCTGCCTTGGTACAAGCAGGAATAGGCTCCTGGCCTAAAGCCAGATCCGGTGTTCCTTCTCAGAGGCCCAGACAAAGCTCAGAAGCCCATTAAAAACCTACCTCTTCCATCAGGCTTCCCCTAGCTCCTCACCCCCAGAGATTGCGCGCTGATGATCACCACCCCACTGTCCTTTCATCCAGAATCTCCTTCTCCCCTGTAGCTAAGCTAAGCACATGCCCCTGCAACGTCTCAACTGCAGGAATGTCTCCCTGTCTCTCTTCCCTTATCCACCCTAGATTGTAAGTCCTAATGAATGATTGTTCAGTGCCAGATACAGTGTCCCATCTATATAAATAATAACTAATAATTACATTGAAGCCGATTCAGCAAGAGGCAGTTCCTAGCTGAAATAGAACATCGGCTCACAGTTGAAACAGAACGGACAGAGGGAAGGTCATTCTCTCACTGTGCAAATGGGGAGCAGAGGCAGAGAGAAATCAAAGACAGGATGATCAAGACAGGATGCACGGAGCCACGCTAACTTTGCTGGGTGCAGCCCAAGTGACCTGAGACCAGAATCAAACCCAGATCAGACTACAGAGTCTTGACCCTGCAAGGACTTACCCCCACCCCACTCCTTCCTACACACAAGCAAGCAACCCTCCTGTGTCTTAGGGAAAGAAGAGATGGCAAGTGTAAAGGCTGCTGTTTGGGTGTGTGTGTGTGTGAGAGAGAGTAAAGACAGCTTCTTCATCTCTGAATGATTCCCTTTTTAAAGTCTGGAAGGATTTGGGAGGCATTTCATCTGTAGCCAGAGCACTTTTCATTTTCTTTGATGTCAAATTCTCATCTGGATTTTATTAAAACTTCCCAACCCGAGGGTAGAAGTGACCAGCGGGAGCCGAAATTAATCTTAATTAAAAAAAAAAAAAAAGAAATCCACCAATTGCGGCATCTCATGCTTGCCCTTCAGACTTTCTGTGCCAACTTCCTGGCTCCGGATTGCCGACCTCCAGGTAATTCTTTTCACTTCAGAAAATATTTAATTTGCTGGCAGCTTGGTGCTTCCAGCGTGCTTTAATCAACTGAAGTGGAAACTTGTTAATTCAGAAGGGAGTAGCAGGCAGCAAAGCAACTGGGGTGGGAGAAAGAGTGCCTTCCAGAGGCCCGATGCTTTGGGCAACTGGAGCCTTCCTCAGGAATGCAAGAAGTCCGAATCAAGGCAGCGAGGGTGTGGTAACAAGTCCACCAGCTGCATTAGCAAACAAGGTCCGCATACTCCTGCCTCAACAATCCCTACGAGGGCTGAATCCAACTGTCACTCCTGCAGGCAGTGAAACTCTTTCACGGGAAAGAGAGAGAGAGAGACGAAAAGACCGGCCCCTCTTTCCTGGTTGCCTCCCAGGAAAAGCCCTTGAGAGGGCAATGGAGAGAGGATAATGACAAGGAACTAATTGGAACGAGAAGGAGTGTCTGTCCCGTGCACTGGGAATGCTGGGAGAAATGTCTGCACATGTACCTAAGGGGTGGAGCTTATTCATGGAGGGGAGGAGCTTAATGCCTGAGGGGGCGGGGCTCAACTTCCCATCTCTTTCCTACTGTTCTTGTGCTTGCGACGCTGAATTTTTAACCCTCCAGATGTCTCCCACCACCTTTCCCTTTGAGCAAGCCCCAGTCCAGCCCCGCCTGCACAGACAGCAGCAGGACACCAAGATGAACGAGACCCATTGCTGGTTCTCGCTCCTCCATCCTGGGGCACTGGGCAGAAGGGACAGACCCATCCCTCTGTGATCGAACATCATCAGCCTCTCCAGCTTTGGCTTATCAGGGGGCGCCATTTCAAGGGCATAATCAGAAGCTGTATCTTCTCAGGCCGTATAGACACTGTCTGCAGCTGCCTTAATGGGAAATGGGTCCTCCCGGCCTCCCCGTCTCCTTCCTGCTGTAATTTCCTGATTCTGCCATTAAAGAGGAGACGGACTCTCCTGGAAAACCAGCCCGTCTTTGCCAGGAAGCTCATTAACAGAAAAACTTAATTACTTGATACTTCCCCGAAGCAATTAGGACCATTCTTTGTAAAAGAGCGTTCCCTTCAGCCCCTGGATAAAGGCAGAAAGCACAGCTGATAACTCCCAGAGTCATTCAAAATATATGGGGATGGTCTAGGTAGCTTGTATGGGTACCGCTGCTCTATACTGGCTCCAAAGGAACTTGCTGTGGATGCATAAGCCATATACTGCTAGAAACCAGCAGAAAGAGGGAGTCGGTCCCAGAGGTCAGGCGCTGTTATTTTATTATTTATGTTGTCCTTTCAGCGTTCCAAGAGCTTTACAGTCCATACCTAGTTCACTCTCGCAACAATCCTGGGAGGTTCGGTGGTTGTTATTCCCATTTTACAGTTGAGGGAACTGAGGCTGAGAGAGAGAGAGAGTGACTCGCCCAAGGCCTCCTAATGAGCTCATGACTAAGACGGGATTTGAACCCTGGTCGCTCAGGTCCAAGTCTGTCGGCAGGGTTGAAGTGAATAGCACGGTTAATCCTATCAATACCTATTGGCTTAACTGCTGGATAGAGAACATGCTAGGGGAGGGGGAGGTGGGCAGAAAGGCAGGGGCCTTAGCTCATTGGAATGATCCCAGAGGGCAGTGGCAGCCATGGCCGTCCCGGCCTAGCAGAGTGGCTTCCCCAGGACATAGGCTAGGGCTTCCGGCAGGACCAAACAGACCCATAATCCAAAGCGGAAGTGACCCCTTTGTTCACTTCCTATTCCCACTTGGAGCCTGCTTCCCCCGCTGCCCAGGGGTCCTGTTACGCACTCTGCAGCAGGCCTATGCTGGCTGGAACAGCCACTGCCGCCCCTCCCTTGGGGGCCTCTCCCCAGATATCGGGGTGGATACTGGGCAGAGGGTTTGCAGGATGGGACCCACCCCTGGGCAGATCTGGTTAGCTGACGGACTAATCAATCCTCCCCAGGCCCATGCTGTACAGCCTCTCTGCTGCACAAAGTTTATTTCCCCAGCTCTCTTCCTGCGAGAGATATCAGGAAAGTCACTACAGCCACCCCCTGCCCTGAGAGGACTCTGATGTACCTGTAGCTGTAAATAAAAATACTGATGATTTAATTACTCATTTATCATCCCACCCTATCCCAAAGGTGCAGGGTGGGTTACAGCACATAAAAGCATAAAAATCCTAAATTAAAATCCCTTACCCCCAATCCCCTCCCCAAGCCCTAGTCACACCTGCCAAATAAAAAAAGTCTCCCATGGGCTCCGGAAGAGGAACAGGCTTGAGCTCATATGATACTCCAAGGGGAGGGAGTTCCAGAACTGGGGGGCAGCCCCCGGCCGAGAACGCCCCTCCGTCCTGTGTAAACCGGATGGGTAGATGGGGCCTGCTCGCTGACCGGCCTCCTTCACGCTCTCAGAGACCACTGCTTGGAAACCACGCAACTAGGATAAACATAAGAAGCCGAACCTGCTCCTGCGAGGAGCTCCAGCTGCAGTTCCCCCAAGAACTCAGTCCGTCTAGCAAGACTCAACAAAACCTTTGCGGGGCCAATTTATTCCGAGCGAGTCCTAATTAAGGCAAAAAGAAACAAAGGCGAGCGGGCAGGGGAGCAGCGCAGACTCCTTGACAATGGCTGGCGGCGCGGTCACCGGTGCAAATCTCCCGAGGCAGACAATATGCTCTGGGAGGCGCCGCCGCTTATCTGCGGAGCAACCGGGCTCGGCGCGGGCGCCTACACCGAGGCAGCAGGAGCAAGGAATGCTGCCCCCCCCCCCTTTATCTTGCTTCAAGAATAGAACCATTTTTAAACAATCATTTGTGGCTAAAATAAAGTGCGTTCCCAGACAACGGCCAGCCTGCTCACCTCGTCCTCTGCTCTGGATTACCAGAAGATTGATTCAACTGCTTTCAAATCGGAGAGGGGGAGGGAGGGAGGCAGATGCAACAACGTTACTCACGGTTTTTATGAAACTTTGACAAAGTTCTCACAAGAGCAGTTCTGGCCCACGTTCTAGGAGGGGTAGGCCCCTACCTCCCAACGTTTCAGGTGGCCAGAGGGGCATAAACCCCGCCCACGCACACGTACATCGATACGCTCATCCCCCTACACTCTCTTTAACACACACACACTTTCTCACACAGATACACCTGGCAGGAGTGGCCCCTGCAGTGACACCAGCAGCCTCCCCACCCCCCCGGTAGGCGTTTTCACGGTGTACAGGTAACTCGCTGTGCACTGATGGCGTCCACCTCCACTGCCCACCTAAGATGGGACTGTGGAATTTCCCCACTTCAGGAGGGGTAGCCCTACCTACGGCAGTCGTCATAATTGTAGACCGTGTCCTCCTTCCTCTTGCCAATGGTACATGACCCACCCCCCTTTCCCACACACATGTATTCCTAGCTCCTCTCTTGCTCTCTTTCATTCCACCTTTCTCTCCCCTTTGCTTCTCCCATTCCTCCTCGGTTATGACTATAACTCCCCTAACCTCAGAGGAGCAGAGTGAGATAGATTTCCAAAATGGCACCCATGGCTTGCCCACTTCTGGAATGCGAATTCTCGTTGGTGGCTGTAGCGCCAATCAGAATTCATTTTACAGACGTGAGCGGGGTCGCCACCATTCTAGATATTGCCCCCAGCTCTGGGATCTGGCATTGTCATGTCCCCTCCCATAGAATAAACCTACCCTTTCCCCCTAATTTGAGCCTTACGGGCCGAGGTAGCCGATACAGAATGACAAGGAGGCCAGGGCTCTGTTCCTCCAGCACTCCTAAAAGAAGCTACTTTTCACATTTTAACCTTTAAAAACATCCAAGATATGCCCACCAGTAGCAGTGCAGTTATCTCAGCGTAACCGCAAGTGAATGGCGGGGCCGAACAAGCCCTTTCATCCTCTCTCATCAACATGTGGAGTTTGCCGATGGTGCTGCGGCCTTTCAGTGACAAACTCCTAACAGGTCCCCTGCCGGCTTATTAGCAACTAATTGGCTTGTTTCGAACTGCAGGTGCAGAGGCAACAGGATTCCTCCCCATCATCGCCCACCAGGGAGCAAACTCTGCCCCAGCATAATCACAGCACAGCTAACCCCGAAGCCCGTAAAGCTTTGGAGCAAGTCACTGAGCCACGGTAAGTGCAGCTTGGCCAAGATGGACTGGCGGGGAACACTGTGGGCTCAGATCTTAGAAAACATGGCTGCCGCCAGGGAGAAGATGCTCCTCTCCCAGAACAGTCACTCTGGACTAAACGGGGAGGGCAATCTTTGTCCCTTTGATGCCCCTCCTCCCTGAATGGGGCCTGTCTGCATCCCCACCAAACACACCCATACGTGCTCTGTGGGGGTCACTGCAGCGCTTTACAGTCCTGACCTAGTTCCCCCTCATGACAGCCCTGCGAGGTAGGTGGTGGTGGTTCCCATTTTACAGATGAGGAACTGAGGCTGAGAGTGACTTTTCAGTGGCGTAACAAAGGCAGTGGTGGGCCTGGGCTAATATCTGAATTACGGGCAAGAGGTCAGGGCCCCCAATTCTGACTGCTGCTGCGCTGAAGGGGCCCCAGCTAGGAGTCCTGCTGCAAGCCACCCCCACCCCCACCCTGAATGCCACTAGGAACTTTTCAGAGTGGGCGGGGGGAAACAGGGTCAGCACTCCACCCCTACACTGAACATTTCCAAGCAGTTCTTGGACTGCTTACAAAGGTCCCTCCTCCCCAGAGTCCACGGCCTAGGCTCAACTAAGCCCCCTCACTCTATGGTAGCTATGCCCCTGCAGATACTTACCCAGGGCCACCCGGTCAGCTCTTGAACCCAGATCCAAGACCAACAGGTTATCCACTAGGCTACACATGGCCCTTACAGTCAGTCAGTCAGTCTCTCACACACACACAGTGGAAAAACAGTCCTCAGAAATTAGATGGTAATGGGGGGGAAGGGTACTATAGACATGCATCCCACCCCAAGGATACATGCCCCCCTCAGCCATGCCATAGGATGCAGAGCAGCCATTACCCACATTCTGCCTGCACGACCCCCTTTTGAGACTTAAATATAACTCCATGACCCCGTTCAACAACAAAGCAGATCAATCACCATTATGATCATGACTCCACCCCCAAAGGGCAAGACCTTGCTTGGGGCCAAGAGCCCATTGAGCAGGGCTGCACCTAAAGCATGAGAGATTAATTCACTTCCCTTCTATTTGTGGTGACGTCCTGCGGTTCCATCATGCAACCTTTGTCACCTATTGCCTTGGTTGCCAACGCAAACCCCTCTGGGACAGCACTTGCCAACTGCAACGGAGTGATTTTCCTGCCCAGCCTTTCCACTGGGTCTCGTTCCTTGCTGGTAGAGAGAGGAGGGTTTCCCCTAAGAATCGATGGTTTTGGACCAGGGCGGTGGAGAAGACTACTCAGTCTCTATCTGGATGTAACCAGCTCCCCGCCTCTCTTAATAGCAAGTGAACAGAGGCCCCGGTTGACTGCCCGTAATGGCTGCGATCTGCTTCTGTTGCGCTGGCAATGCCAAGAGAAATTTCACCCCCATGCTAAATCGGTGCATGCGTTTCCTGTATTGCCAGCTTAATGAGTCATGTCTTTATGGAGCCTGGGAGCTTTCAGGAGGAAAGCCAGAGGAACGGTAAGTGCTGCTAACTGCTCGCCAGGACAGGGCCTTCCCCACTGCCTCTTAAATACCGATCCTTCCGACGCTGGGCTCCGTTGACTTGCAAGGATTCATGCATCCCGTGGAGAAGTGCCCTGCCTGTATCAGGAGGCTTTTGTGTCCTGGAGCGAGACAGCTCATGGTCTGGAGAAGGACGTACAAGAGCTGCCAGGGCGAGAGAGAGAGAGAGGCAGCCTTGCAATGAAATGTCAAGGGCAAAGCAAGTGCAGAAATGGAGGTGAATGTCGATGTGCAGGATATGCAGTGGGGTTCTGAAAACATCCAAGGAGGAAGAGCCCTCCCTGGGCAGCGGATTCTGTTACGCGACTATTTTTTTTTTTTACAGTTTGGAAGTTTTCCCTAATATTTAACCAAAATCGACTGCAATTTAAGCCCATTTCCTTCTGTTCCCCTTTCTCACACAGCGGGGAACCAGCGTCCCCCATCTTTTGTGTGGCATCCTTTTAGATACTTGAAAACTGCTCTCATGTCCCCGCCCCCTTTAGCCTTCTTTTCTCAAAGCTAAACCTATGCCATTCTTTCAACTTTCCCCCATGTGGCTCGTCTTCCAGACTCTTTATCTTCTCTTCCGAATCGTCTCCAGTTTGTCCACGTGAAGTGCTGTGTCCCAATTGAACACAATAATCCCGGTGAGGTCTCGTCAGCGCTGAGTACAGCGGCACGACTATGTCCTAGTCCGACGTCTCCTACAGTGGCTGCAACATGAGAATCTGCACCAGGTTCCTTTCACCAGGGATTGCCTCAGGGTTGGCAGAGACATCATGGAAAGCACCACCTGGTGAGGAGGCTGCTCTCAGTACTTCCTGGGACGTCCGGACACTGCCCGGGGACTTGGAGCTGCCAGAATCCCGGAATGAACATGGTGTGAGCCAGCCAGCCAGCCAACCCAAATTGTGAACTTGGCTGTAAAACACACTCCGGTTGGATCGCGCTGCCTTGGGGCTGGTTATTTGTGGCTACAAAGGGGAGAGCGGAGTAAAAGCACAGAACACGGATGCGAGTTGGGGAGGGGGGATTAGAGAGGCACTGGGGTTAAAGAGATCTGTGCTGTCAACACCGAGAGCAAAGCCAGAGACAGCAGCCCATTCAAACCCATCTGTGCCTGGAGATCGGGGAGCACCAGCTTTTTTTATCTCGCTCCTTTGGAGAGGAAGCGAGGCTCGTCACCCCTCTGCTTCTCTGCCGACAACAAATATACAAGAGAGGGGGAAAGCCCAGCAAATCATAAACACTCCAGAGATAAAGAAATACAATTTCTCTCTCCCTTTGTTCAACTGCTTTTATTAAAAGCTACTGTTCATCTCCACTCCCTTTCATTACCTGGCTCGGTTATTAAAAGGCCCACTTTGTTGTTCAGTTCTCAAGGGCAGAGCCTCTCTGTTAGGGGCCATTCCAGCTGGCTCTCTGGGCTGTATATTTACAGACTGTCTCGGCTCTAGTTAATGGGAAACATCCATTAAAAGAAAAAGCTCCAGCAGACTTTGGCAAAAGCAATATCTTCAAGAGCCTTTGGGTTGCCAGACAGCAATGGACAGCCAGATAGCATCTCCCTCTCGAAGCTCAGTTGAGATGGCTAGGGGCAAGGGATGAGAAGCGTCTTCCAAGAAGAATAAGGGATTTGGGGGGGGGGAAGAGTAAGGTCCAGAGGCAGCCACGGTTAGACAGCTTAAAGCAGAACCACAGGGGATTTCACTTTGACCATGACTCTTGGGAAGACTCACTGAGGGCCTTTAAGTAGGCTAGACAGGCGTCTCTCCGTGTTCTTGTAGGTTCGGTGGATTCTGCTTAGTGGCAAGCGTGGTGGACTAGTTAGCCCTTGGGGTTCCTTCTGGCTCTGGGATTCTAAGTTCAGGCGCAACCCTGTCCAAGGTGGAGAAAGCTGCTGCAAGAGGAAGGAAGGAAAGCCTTACTAAGCTAGAGAAAACCCCTGGCCGCAATGAGATTGGGGCAATTGCCAGAAATAAGTAACCAGGATACCAAAATACCAAAACACGCAAACCAGATAACCGCAAGGCATACCTGATGATGGACCATTTTGGGGTAGTGCAGATTTGATGGGTTAACTTGTTTTTTTCAAGTATCCATTTCAATTCTGCTTTAAGGGCACCTTACTCATCAAGAGGCAGTGGCAGCACAAATCCAGGGGACCCAGGCTCATCTCAGGGGCTTTGCAGGATGAAGGCTCAGAGCAGCGTGGTCCCAGCACCAACACCACACACCCAGGCTGTCGCGGGAGTCTCTAGCGCAGGGATGGGAAACTTCAGGCCGAGGGGCCAAGTGTGCTCAGTAGTTTTTATCTGGCCCTTTTCCATCTCCTGGATCTGGCTTCACTTCCTATCCCCCAAAGCCCTAAAAGACTGAGCTCAAGGGTAGGAAGCAGAGATGACGGTGTGCATGCAAGAAGATCCACAGCACAGACCTGTAACCTGGACCCTCCTCCTCTCCTTCCTCCAACTTCTGTGGGGTCCTCGGAGCTTGTACTTAGTTTCAAGTGGCCCCTGGGAGGGAAATGATTCCCCACCCGGTCTATCAGGTAGTGGTGCAAGCACCCAGGGTCATACACAAACAAACATCTGTTTATCTCACTACATGACATGGGTAAGAACGGCAAGCACCTAGCATAACGTCCGACAGCACCCACAGCTACCCAACGTTTGAAGGTCACCAGGAGAGACCACTCACCAGCTGCAAAGCCATGGATCAACCATCCATTACAATATAAATGCCACACAATCAAAGCTCAGAAACGGCTGACGTGGGGCAATTGTGCTTTACGGACACAGGAGAGGAACGCGCCTATCCCAGCCAGCTGAAACGGATTTCAGGAAATGGGCCGCGGCGTTTCAGAGTGAACAAATCTGCAGCCTCCAGCTAATCAGCATCCTTTGTCTGGACAAAGCCTGGGAAACCTGCCGAGCTGCTTGCCAGAACAGAGCACCTGTGGGGGACGGACTGCAGAAAGAGAGAAAACGAGAGGAGAACGGAACTCCCTCCCAACAGGAAACACAAATGGGAATGACCAGGACGCCCAATACTCAGTGAAGAAGTGATCTATCAGGAGGGGAATCCATCCGTTGGGAATGGGCCCACTCCCTGCCCCTGGAGGCAGAGCTTGAAGCATTGGTCGGGAGTGGGAGCAGGATCACTAAGGTATGAGAAGGTGGAAATTGCCTGGGGGGGGGGCAGGGGGGGGGGGGG
>QEPC01008384.1:5378516-5405002 GCA_003113815.1 Sphenodon punctatus | reverse complement strand
GGGGGGGGGCAGGGGTTGCCAGGTAGTCCCTGCCCGCAGGAAACTCTGGGCACAAGGGGCAGCAGCAGATGGTCCTCCAGACTAATGGACCCCAGTGCAGCTACATTCTGCCCACTAGAGACGCTACTGAGCCTGAGCCAGCTAGCTTGAGATAGGCCTCCGGCAGACCCCAGGCCGCCCGGTTCTTGCGGCGTCCCAAGACAGCAGGACTAGGTTCCCCCGAGTCGTGCCACTCTCTAACCCCCAAAATAAGGTCCTTCATGGTCTCCTTTTTAGGGTTTCCTGCCTGCTAGCAGCCAAGCTAACGAGACCCTGATGCTTGTACTCACCATCCTCCCCAATAAGGCCTCACGCTGCGTCTCCCCAACTCAGGGCCTTGCCTTGCAAAGGCTTCGGCGGGGAACCTTTTCCCTCCCATGGGCCACTTGGAAAATTAGCCCAAGCTCTGAGGGCCACTCTGAGGAATTAGGGTCAGGGGTGCACTATGCATTCAACCATAGATCCACCTGACTTGTCTGCATGCCCTCAACACTGCTCCCTTCCCCTAAGCTCACTTTTTCAGGGCTCAAAGGTAGGGAGTGGGACTGGATCCATGGGCCAAATCCAGGAATTGGAAAGGGGCCACAGAAAAAACAGCAGTGGGCTAGAGGTTCCCTCCTAAGCTTAAGGGCTATATCCACCCGTCGTCAGGTTAGGTCGAATCCAGCCCGTGAAACGAAGAAGGAGTCCATACTTTCACATCCCCTCTGGCATCCGAGAGAATTTAAAGCTATTGCTCATCAGAGCCAGTCCTTTCAAAGGAGGCAGCTGGAAACACATTGATTGGAAGTGGATCCTAGGTGTCAGCCTAGCTTGCCTAGTCATTGCCCAGCAGGAGAACCAAGCGATGTGAATCTGACTCCCCACCTCCCCCTTGAGCCACGCCACGTCTCATAAACCCATGATCCAGGCGAGCAGCACGGCCTGTGGAGGTGGCAGCTGACCCTTCCAGCAGCGTATTGCCAGCAGAGTCAGGAGTTACAACCCAGAAGGCAGGAGCCGCGATGGTTTTTGCAGCTTCCTTCTTAGCGGTTCCTCACAATTACCGAACCCAAAGGCTAGAACAACCCATCAAACTGAAAGGGGGCTCCCCAAGGGATTAAGTGTAATAAAGAGAGAGGCGAGGAAAATGATATTCTATTTAAAAGGCATCATAGCAACCGGAGGAAGTAGCTGGCCGCAGCTTGGGATTGATCATTCACGGGATAAAAAACCCCATTGCATTGATTTCCTGTAATAAACTTCAAACAAGGTTAATTGCATGGCATCATTTACTAGCGCGGGAGGGTGGGTGGCAGGCAGGCCGGATGGGGACTCGCAGACAGCTCTAGGCTGAAATCCAAGTGGGTCCCATTCACGACGGTTTCCCTATTGCCACCAAAGGGAGAAATGGCAGTGAATATTAGGTCCTTGCCGAGACGCGCCTACCATGGTGCAGTTTAAAAGAAACCAAAAGGAGATGGTGGCGGCACGTGGCCCTGCCATGTTGACACTTAGAACGATAGAACTGCAGGACTGGACATGTCCAATCCCCTGCTCCAAGGCAGGATACCCTCAGTCTAGGACATCCCAGCCAGGTGCTTGTACAGCCGGGATTTGAAAAGCTCCAACGAAGGAGGTTCCACAACCCCCTTGGCGGCTGATTCCACTGCCCTACAGCTCTTGCAGGTGGAAAAGGTTTCCCTAATATTTAACCAAAATCTACTGTTCGGCGTCAACCAGCAATCAGGATTCAAACCCAGGTCTGCATTTGGGAACTGGTGGGTAGATCCAACTTGGGCTGCATGCATTTATGGCATTCTCCACTCTGCACCTCCCAACATGTCGAGTGGCCAATGAGGAACAAGCCACACACCCTTGACCAATAAGCCCCACCCTTGACCAATAAGCTCCACCCCTTCCAACATTTCAAGGAGGGCAAAAGCTCTCCTGTTGATCATTCCACTTAGCTTCTTGTCATTCCATCCTCTTCCCATTGCCCTCTTAAGGGCTTTCCCTGGAAGACAACCAGGAAAGAGGGGCCTAAGGTTTGAATACTGGTCGTTTTGCTTGTCTTTCCAGAAAGAGATGCTTTCACTCCTGAAAAAGGGACAGTGGGATTCAGCACCCAAAGAGGAACTGTCCCTCCTGATCTAAACAGGGACTATTGAGAGGTATGCCAGTCTTTGCTGGGCTGCCATTAGCCTCCCTCCCCAGAGGTTTTCAAGTGGTTTGCAGAGTGTCCTCACGTGGACAAAGCTACGGAAATAGCAGCGGTTGCGATAATACCCATGAGAGACGGCCAAAAGGCTCTGTCTTTAAGAGAGGTGCTGACGTTTCCAAAATATATCAATGAACCAATAATTATTGGCTGATGACTGCACTCGGCAAAGAAGAGGCGGATTCCTCCAATAGGCATACAATTCAAGAGCGGATGAGTGCTAATATTTATCGCCCACACAATCTCCTCGTCGCATGGCACGCAGATTAGCTGCTGTCTGTGCAGATTTGCTCCATAGCCCCGTTGGGACATGCTCTTCTCCGTCCCTCCCTACTGGGAACGCCGCACGTTCTGGTCAAGGCTGGCCAAGGCTGGCTTAGCTGAGCAATAGCCTCGCTGATTGCCAGGAGGCTGGCCGAAGGGGAAAACAAGCAGCTGCTTCACTCTTTGCAGATTCCGGGCCCTTGGCAGGAGCACTGGGCAAAATCTCTCCCAGGGCATGTAGGGAGGATAGAGCCAGATGTGGCTTTTTGTTTTGTAGGAAAACGAGAACTGCCGTGTTGGGGGAGGCCAATGGTTCATCTAGCCTGGAACCTTTTCCCTTGTGGAGCCACTGTGAAAATTAGTACAAGCTCCAGGGGCCACATAGAAGTTGGGGATGGCCGGATCCAGGCACAGGAAAGGGGCCAAATAAACACTAGTCACAGGTTGCATTTGGCCCCCAGGCCTCCATCAGTGGGTGCCTTTGGGGGAACAAGGCTAGCCTCAGAATAGGCGGGGGTTAGAACAAAGGGGCAGGGTCATGGCCCCTAGGTGGGGAGTGGGGTCAGGTCCCTACAGAAGTGCTTCTCCTGAGAGCCACCCTCAGGAGCAAGCAGCGATGGTGGAAGGAGTCCCGCCCCCGGTCTGAAGAGTGGCAGCAATGAGGCCCCAGTAGGAACCTTAGGGGTGGCAGCAGAACCTCTTGCCTCTGCCGCTGTTGCCGGCCCAGAGCCGCTGCCTCCCTTGAAGGCCATGGGGAAGGACACTATCAGTGTGCGGCTGGGCTCACTGGCATGAATATCCTCATTTACACTGCTGTTCGTGTCATTCCCTGTGCTTTCTAGCAGATGGGGGTAGAGAGCATCTCCCCCAGGCAGACTTTAAAGACACCAGGATACGCTTGCAGACTTTCACCTACAGATGCTGGCCTGATAAGAGAGAAGATTATTATTATTAATATAGCACCAGGTGCCTTGCACTGAACAGTCATGACTAGGGACAGGTCCCTGCCCCAACCAGCTTACAATCTAGGATGGAAAAGGGAGAGGAGACAAGCACAGGGGGACCCTAGGGAGAGAGAGAGATGCATCCATGAAGCGGAGAACATGAAGGGGCCCGTGGTTAGCTTAGTTACAAGAGGAGGAGGAGGAGGAGGATCCTGAAGGATGAGACAGTGTAAGGAGAAGCATCAGTGAGCAATCTCTGGGGGCGAGGAGCTAGGGAAAGCTTGATGGAAGAGGGAAGGATCAGAGTGTACGTGCTCAGAAAGTGCTGAGTATAGGGGGCAGCATGGGAAAAGGGGCAAGGACTGTTTAAGGAGCAGGACACACTGGGGTGGGCATGGAGCAGTGTACCCCCCTTCCTCAAAGCCAAAGGCCAGACCAGCTTGGACAAGGACTCCATCTCGCTATGGCATGGATGACACGCACAGATGACAGCTGCAGTTGCGGTTTCCAAGGAGTAATAAAGAAAATGAAAACAGCTCCTAAGAATTCAGCGGCTATTTCGCCTACTTAAGCAGGGCCCAAGACACCGCAGCCTCTCGTCCAGAAATCCCTAACTATCGCGGAGGCAGCCGCCTCGAAGCCAAGGCTCAGGTAATATAGATGTGCTTCACCGAGAAATGACCCTCTGTTTTCCCCGTGACACACACACTGATAAAAACAAAGGCATTAGTTCAAATTAAACATAATGATTCACTGCCTCTCCGCGTCCAACGGAGGATTCACTGGCTTCCCAGCTGCTGCAATCGCAGGGAAACTTTGGCGGCTTTTGATGGGGTAACAAAGCAAAGTCCCTTGTTGTTTTCAATTTGTTTCATCAACACCCTTCCTCCAATCCAAAGGCATTGCTGGGAAACAAGATTGCTAATCTCCACAATTTTGGGGAAGTTCATTTAAAGAGACACTAATTCTATTAGAGAGCAGGTTGATTTGGATTGGACACCCGAACTGAAAAGTGTCTGCTTAGGGAGAGTGTCCCTTTGATGCACTCCTCCCTCTTGATACGCTAGGACGGCCATTTCCCAGATGCAATTTCTCTCTGGGATGTTAGCCTAGGACTGAAACGGACTGGCAATTTCGTTTTCATGGATTAAATCTGCAATTTAGGGATGACACATGGAATTCCAATGTGGATTTAATCCGTGTTGGAATGCCATGCAAAGTTTTCAGTTCTGGGCAATGCCATCACGTGCCCTGTACCGCACTGCCGTCTTGCACATACGGCATACAGCCCCCCAGGCAATCTGGAGCGCTTCTAGTGCCATGCAAACCGGACTGCATTCTGATCCATGTAAGTAAGGAATTTACTTACTTACAATAAATCAATAAAGTGATTGATTGAATCAGCATTTATGCTATCACAATTACAAACATATGTACAATATATATATAAATAAATAGGTAAATAAATTTATAAAATAATAAAAACAAGTAGGTTCGAGCAAAAGGAAGGAAAGAACGTCAAAACCCAATAATAGTAACTAAACATTGGGTCAAAAGCAAAATCCAGCAGTGATCATCTCCTTTCCCTAGCTACCATTAATAAGAAAAAAGCCACTAGCTTAATGTGAGTAGGATCAACTAAAGTCACTAGCACCTCCATTTTCTTAGCATCCTCCGAATTGGAGTCCGGTAATGAGTCAATCCATGTAGAACGGAGGGTCGCGTAACGAGGGCAATGGGAGAGGGTCTCAACGCAGTCCAAGCAATGGTCACATACCCCACTACATCTAGGAATACCCTCCCGCTGCCCTCTCACTTCGCAGGTCTCAAATCAATTAAAACGAAATAAAGTAAACATAGATCTAAGCCTTGAGTCCTGTAATGGGTCTAAATAGGTCTCGAACTTGACAGCAATTTTTAGCCGAGAACAGAGAGTTGCATTCTGATCCATGTTTCACCAAACAGACCGGAAGAACTGGACCCAGCAGAGATGGAATTGCTGCTGAAATGCTGTTTCGGCCCAATGCTAGTGGCACTTGTCTTCCAAGCCTGAGGAGGCCAAGTGCATCCTCAAAACCCCGCTATGCACTTTCTACATCACTGCCTCTGGACACGACTCGGGCTGAGGCACCCTAAGAACTACGCTGGGGTTTTCGTTGGTCAGCCTGAGCTCCAGTTTTCACACCCGAGCGGACAATGGCCTGTGCTTTCTGAAGCCTTCAGACATGGCCTGGAGGAACGAGGAGATGCCTGAAGTGCTGTCCTCTAGGAGGCCCCATGCCTCAAGGGCGCCCTTCTCACAATGGGGGGAGGGAGAATGCCTTACGTAATGCTAGCTACTTGATTTCAGCCATGACCACAAAGTGTCCTGTTACGGCGGTAAATGTCGGCTACACGACGGGCACAGTTCAACAGAGTTTGGTACCTGAAAAATCAGGAGTGAGGACATCACAAGTTTCCTACCAGCACGAAGCCGCTGTTACATCTAGGCAGCTGCATCACCCCACTTCCAGTTCCTGGGCACTTGAGGCCTGGTTTTCAGGGGGGTATGGGTTTTTTTTTTGGGGGGGAGGGATGGGGAAGTAACATACGGCAGCGGTGGGGGGCAAAACAATTGCAAACCAGGAAGAAGTGAGGAATGAACGTTGCAGAACCCAAGGTTTAACCACCATGGCAGCTTCTGATTAATTCCGTCAGGCCATCCCCAACTCCTCCTCCCCACCTATTTCGCATTTAAGCTTCTCCTTAAACTGTCTCACTGTTCAGGACCCACCCCCCGCTTCCCCCCTGTAACTTCCCAGCTTCACGGATGTCTCCCTGTCTCTCCCTATGTTCCCTTCTCCCTTGTCCATTCTAGACTGGAAGCATCCACATCTCTAATCACAACTGTTCAATCCTGAGCGCTCTGCGGTGCTGGAGATGCACAATGAAACTGGAATGTCCTGAACGGTCAATAACTGGTGGGAAGAGCCTACCAGCTGCAGTGTGGTTTGCACAACTGGCTTTGCGAGGGGCGTTTCCCAGCCTTCCCGCTGCCCGCTAGGGACCGTGAAGCACTTCTGGGCTGCCGGCCATGCCGCCTGTGTAGGCGGAGGAGCATGCCCCTCCCCCCCAGGCCGCTGCAGCCCATGAAGCTTTGCGAGGGTGGGTATCCAGCCTCCAACGGCCCAAAGGTGATGGGATTACGACACCATGGCTTTGTAACACGTTTGTCGTTACATCCGTCAACATGCGACGTCTCTGCTGCTCAATGAGGTGAAAGCTGCATGGCGGCGGGGGTGGGGTGGGCGAAGTCAAGCACTACCCTTCCTTGTAGCCTCATCTCCCCTACCCGCAGCGGCCAAAGCGACATCTGACATGCCGGCGCAGCCATTTTGAACCGTGTCAGGATCCGAGCCAGCCCGTGGTGGCACTTGCCTGCCAAACGGAGAAAGCTGGGGGAAGATGATTTTTGGCTGCCGTTCCATTCCCGCTCTGCTGCGTCATTCGCCTCCTTGGCAGGGACGCCTGGTAGCTTTGATCTCCTCAATTATTTTTTTAACATGAAAAAGACTCCGGAATCAGTCTCCCTGCCACCCTGTGAATCTGGGCTCCGACGAGACATCGGGTGAGCAATCGCCTTGCAAACCATGGGGGACAGGGCCAGCGGGAGCTCTGGCGCACTCTCAGTGGGCTGCATCCTGCTCGCGTGGAGCTGGGGGAGGGCTTGAAGGAACGCGACAGGCAAGCTTTTATCCACAAGCAAAAGCAGGCATTTTCCTAGATCATAGCCATACAAGGCAATGAAAGAAATACACACCAGATGCTGCTCTCGTAGCACACACAGACGTGTGAAAGTTGCTGTGGCATAACCTAACAGAAGGCAGCCTCTGCCCCAAGCAGCATACACTGGAAGGAGAAACACTGCAATGGATCTCACTAAGTGTTTGCAGAGTGAGGCCCTGGACTTGCAGGCTCCCTAAGTATTTGCAGTGTGTGGCCCTCTGGGAAGGCTCTTCCGCCAAAGCATCTGTGGGGAGGATGCTGGAGGGACGTGGCTCTAAGAGACTCCAGCCGATAACGATAATGCCTGGAGCCGCTGAGCCACCGCCAACTCAATAGCCTTCCCTAAAAACTGTTGCCAAATCCTGTCGCGTCTCCCTCCGTAACATTGCTAAGATTCGCCCTTTTCTCTCTCTCCCTCCTCTGCCCAAACCCTTGTTCACGCTCTGGTCATCTCTCGCCTTGATTACTGTAACCTCCTTCTCCCTTCTCACCGGCCTCCCCCGCTCTCCCCTTTCTCCCCTCATCTCCGTCCCAAACTCTGCTGCCAGGGTCACCCACCTCACCCGTCCCTTCAACCACGTGCAGCTCCTCCTCTCCTCTCTTCACTGGCTCCCCCTTCCTGAACGAATCCTGCACAAGCTCCTAGTCTTCACCGATAAAGCTCTTCACAACCTTGTTCCCCCTACCTCTCTGCACTAATTTCCCTCCATACTCCAGTCCGTGAACTCCGCTCCTCCTCTGTCCCCTCTCTCACCCTCCCACACCTCCCCTGCTCCCCTAACCTCCCCATGCCTGGAACTCCCTCCCTGCCCACATCCGCCTCGCCCCCTCCCTTTGTACCTTCAAATCCCTCCTCAAGACCCACCTCTTCCGCTCTGCCCTCCCGGACTCCTCGCTCTCCTCACCTAACTCCTGCTGATACCCTCCATCCAGTACAATCTGTAGTCATAGCCTCACCACATGGACCAGTCAGCCATCATTCTCGATGTAACCAAGCCAAGCGCGTGCACCTGGGACCTCGCATCCTCGTGAATGTTACACTCCTTGTCTCTCCCTCTGTTCCCCTTCCTTCGTGTCCCCCCGCCCGCCCAATCTCTCAGATTGTAAACCCTAGGACAGGGACCATGTCTACTCCACTACTTTGTAAAGCGCCAGGTACACTGCGGGCGCTATATAAATGTTTGCTAATAATAATAATACCACCTGCCTCCAGGGAGAGCTCTACGGAAGGAGAAGCAGGCTTGGGCAGAGGAAGCCAAGGATGGCTTCCAGCCAAGACGGGAAGTGTCCAGCATTGGGAGGCAGGCAGATTCAGAGACCAGGGTCTGGAAAGTCTCACAGCTGGTCACGGTTCCTTCTCTTGCCCGCACACACAAAGGAAATAGGATGCCCATTTTACCGAGGAGGCTGTCAAGGGCACAGGACATCTGGGATGTGGGCAGAGGCAGTTTCACTCCCCTGCTGGCTCCCGCCTGGCCCCATCCCGTCGGAGCTCAGAAAGGGGCGTGGTTCTCCCGCCAGCTGCCCTCCGGAACATAAATCTGTCGGCGGCCTTGGACACGGGCAGACAGTTGGGCTGCAGGATGGAAACAGGAGGCAAGGCCAGGGCCACCACCAGGTTGGCAGCAGAGCAAGAGACAAAGCAAGGCTAAAGACAAGGGCTGAGAGGTAGGGCAGGAAACAGAGAGTAAGCTGCTCCACCCAGCTTCCTGCTACCCAGGAATTGGAGGAGCAGACCAGACCGATGGAAGAGTGTGGCCTGGCCAGTGCAGAGGAACCTTCCTTGGAAATGGCCAGGCCTGAGACAGTGGTACAGGCCGGCCGGCCACGGCTCCAGAATCCCCCAGGGATGGGTCCTTTCAGAGGCAGAGGGAGAAGTGACCCTACTAAGGAAACACAGGGAGATAGCGCAGAGCCCACTGCTCTCTTGAATCCCAGCCCAGCGCCTTAACCACAAGGCCCTCTTTCCAATCACGAGGTAAGGGATCTCTTCGGCAATGGGCTAGGCCGGCCCAATTTATAACATGGCAGCTCGGGAAGGTGTCACATTTCGCAGCCCCCACCTATTTAAAGCAGGAAGGTGATTTACACCTTGCAACAGATGCTCGAGAAGTGCGATCTCGCCTCCCCTCTGACAACGGCACCGCTAAATAAAACCCTCCTCTGTCAATTCCTCACCTCGAGGCAGGAGGAAAGGAACTGGAAGCTCAGGAGAGAGTGTCTTGGAGAAAAGCCAGGCGGCCTGGACTTTATCATCCCTCCCAGCAGCCCCTATTTAGGAGGGGCAGGCTCTTTTGGGGTGCTGAATCCCACTGTCCCTCTCCCTGGGGTTAAAGCCCCTCTTTCGGGAGAGAGGGACACAAAATAGCTTGTATTTAAGCCTCAGGCCCTTTTTCCCTGGCTGCCTCCCAAATAGTCCTTGAGAGGCCAATGGGGAGATGATGGAACAACAAGAAACTTAGTGGAATGAGAAGCAGGAGCGCAGAATGTTGGGAGATGTGAATGGGGGGGCGGAGCTTATTTGCTGAGGGGTGGGGCTTATTAGCAGGAGGGACTCCCTGTTTTAGAGCCACTTGGAATCACGATGTTGTGATGAATCCTCCCTTGGGTTAGTGCCAACAGGCGCCAATTGAAAGTGGTAAAAATTGCCACAAGATATCCGAGTTAGAGACATGAACCGGAGTCCATCGGACCCAACTGGATCCCAGGCCTGATGGGTGCAGCTGGTCCCACCCGCTATGGAGTGCCGGCACGTCACCGTGCCCCTTGGAGGCGGAGCTAGATCAGACCCCAAGGGGTGTGGTGCCCTCTCCGCGGGCTGCGACCGGACCTTCACAAAGGAAGGGAGCTGTGTCAGGAACAGGGCAGGTCTATGGCGTTCTAAGATGGCCCCACCCGACCGAGAGTGGCTATGGCACAGTGCATGCCCGCCCCCACCCCCCGCACTTAACAACGCCAGTCACGGCCTGGCGGGCTCGGATCACGTCACAGGGACTTAAATCTGGTTAAATATACAGAGGCACTCAACCTAGGGGTGGGGGGACCTCAGGCCCGGCAACCAAATACAGCCCGCAGCAAGTTTTTAAATCCTAGATCTGTCCCCTGGATCCAGTTTCTATTGAAAACAGTTCCAAGTACTGAAGAAAACTGAGCTCAGGGGAAGGAAGCAGAGCTGAAGACATGCCAACAAGGAGAGAGCACAGATCCATGATCTGGACCTGCCTTTTCCTCAGTGCACCCCCTTAAGCCCCTCCATCCTCAACTTCCACGTGGCCTCTGTAGCTGCTACTAACTTTCAAACTGGCCCCATGGAGGAAAAAGATTCTCCATTCTTGCACTAAAGAGATTGTGTTTTGGAGACGGGGGAAGAGACAAATTAATCCTGTCTATGAAGACCTACATGGCAAGGAGTTTTCTGCCAGTAGCTGGCTAGTCAATGCAGGGGACATAACATCCCCTCCTCAGATGTTTTCAATACCCAGCTGGACAAGCATGTGTCTGTGATGCTGTAAAGCCAGCAGTGGGCAACCGGTCCCCTCCCAGGGACCACGTTAAAAATCAGTTCAAGCACCGAGGGCCGCGCAGGAGTTGGGGGTGTTTAAGAGGTGCACTCGGTAAGAGCAGGGTCCCGATCATGGTTCCGTCCCCTATCCCTATGTGCACGCCCTCATCTCTGCTCCCTGCCCGACATCAGACTTTCAGGGCTTATGGGTAAGGAACTGGATCCAGGGGCCAGATCCAAAGACTTGAAAAGGGGCCAAATAATAACTTGCCAAAAGCTGTATTTGGCCCCCGGGGCTGAGGATATGCCAATCCCTAGAGGGTATCTTGCCTCGGATCAGGGAGTTGGACACAATGATCCTTGTGTTCCCTCCCTAAAGTCTATGCCCAATGGATGGCAAGCGAAGGCAGACAAATCAAGGCTAGAGGAGAGTGCAGGATATTTACTGGCGAGGACACCACCCTATCTGTGGGCACAGTGGATCATTCCTCCCTTGGAAGGGAGAGATCTGGAAGTGAGGTTTATGCTGGCGTGGATCCCTAACGGCGGGTTGGATTGCTACAACTTGCGTTATATGGAGAAGGCCTCCTAGGATCAAAATGGTCCCGTCCGGCCTTAGAAGCTACGATTTGCTCACTTCTTGTTTCGGCCACCGGGATTCTTTAATTCTTTCCCCGAGCCACTTCCAGCCCAAACTCCCCTGCCACCCCGCCGAGCTCTTGCAAACTTCCCTGCTTTTGGTTTGCGAGAATCTCCAGGCAGTGACCGCCAAGAATCTGAGCCTGCTTAAAACATGGTACATTGAGATGGAAGCTTGCTGGCTTTGGGGTTATCTGTCTAGCTTCCGTCGCCATAGTAACATTGCCAAGGATGCGGGTTCCCCCTCTCCCATTCCCATGCAATAAAATACTAATCCATCAGCTGAATCCCTACTGGTGCTGGGACATCGAGAGCACATCGTCTTACCCACACAAACTCATTAAAGAAAGATGCAGGAGAAATGGACGCGTTCTTGCTAGCTTGGAGTCCTGCATAATTATGATACGGCAGGCACCTCAATGATATACGGCAAGCACCCGCTCTGCTCGGCTGCTCAGCTGGCAGTGCTTTCTTGGGGAAAGTCTCTAGCTTCGTATTCCCTCGGCACAGCCCGTCATGTCGGCTTTGGCTGGGGATGTGTTTCAGCAAATTCAGCTGTGTGGATTCGAGGCCTGGTCTGAAAATCCCTCTGCGTACGTCCACCACCACTCTCAGGAAGGAACCCTAAGTAACAGAGTAAGTACCTGCAGGGTACTTCCCTAGGTGTAAGTACTGGAAAGGTGAGGTCCTGCAAGGCCACGAGGCGATGCAATGTAGCTGCAAAAAAGGCTAATGCAATTTTAGGCCGTGTTAAGAGAAGCATGGTTTCCAACTCAGCAGAAGTAATAATTCCATTTTATTCAGCACTGGTCAGAGCTCACCTGGGGTAACGTGTCCAGCTTGGGGCACTTCATTTTAAAGAAGAACACAGACAAACAGAAGCAGATTCAAAGGAGGGCGTCAAAGATGATAAAAGAGTCTGAAAAGCAGGTCTTCCGAGGAAAGGTTGAAGGAACTGGGTATGTTTAGTCTAGCGAAGAGACGATGACAGCCGTCTTCCAACAGCTGCCACAAAGAAGCTGGCAAGGAACTGTTCTTCATTGCTACAGAGGGCACGACTAGAAATAATGGGCCCAAGTGGCAGTAAGGGAGATCTGAACTCTTTCCCAAAAGGAAGAGTTGCTTGGCAATGGAACAAGCTGCTGAGGGAGGCTGTAGGCTCTCCAGTGCTGTCTGCGTGTTGGGGGGGGAAAGGGCTTCAGCTACGACAGACAAGTGAAAACCTGGGGGGAGGCGACAGGTTTAAGAAAGGTTTGAGAGCTAGTGGTGCATTACTTAGTCTGGCAGGCTGGGGCCGTGTGTGGCGGGGGCCGCATGGGTGAATGCCCACAGACAGCAGCATTCACGGCGCCCCCCCGGCTCCACGCCGCCTTTTCACCGGTTGCTGCGCGCGCAGGGGATGGGTGAAGGCGTGTGGGTTGCAGGAGAGCGCACCCACGCCCACCTCCACATTCAAACGAGACGCTGGCTGTGCATGTCTGGGAGCGTCTCGTTTAAAACCGGCCCGTGTCGGTTGCTGTCCAAGGGCATTCACCGCGCAGTCTCCCAGCGGCCTCTGGAGAGCCGTGCCCCCGTGAGCATTCTGCAGCGCGCGAGGGCCGAGAGAGCTTTCCAGTCAATGAACAAACAGCACAGAAGCGAGAAGTGTGTTCCGGACACAACTCCCACCCTTCATTATCGCCCCGCTTAATTGAGGCAGGCGGCTGGTGAGAAGTTGCGATCTCAGGGCCGACGGGGGAGAATGACATAGATCAGCCAAACTTCCACAAGCTGGTGGCTAACTTTCTTTGCAGAAAGGCCGCTTGGAACGCTATGTGGGCAAGACACATAGGAACCTGAACCTTGTAGGGTGTTCTACCAAAGTGGACATTCAGCCCAGCTAAAGAACTGTCATCATCTAAGCAGGGGGCTGAGAACCGGTTTTCCCCTCCTACCAGCCACTTCAAAAAAATGTGCATCGGAAGAATGAAAAACTGGAGAAGAATCACTGCTTTGGACCCATGCACCAAGAGCTGTCGGTTACGGCCCCCGCGCTGCAGGGAACGGCTCTCTAAGGTCATTTGATGGCACCACCCCAGAGGCAACTCCAAGGCTCATGGTACAGTAGTGTTTGAGCACTGCAATTTGGAACTCCCTCCCTGAACGCCTACCCTCTGCTCCCAGTCCCTCCTGATCTTCAAATCCTACCTAAAAACTGACCTCTTCCATCAGGCTTTTCCTCACGCCTCACAGGCTGCTCCCTCTCTCTCCCCTGTAACTAAGTCAAGTATCTGCACCTCAGACTTCTCACCCTTGTGAATGTCTACCAGTCTCTCCCTGAATTCCCCTCTCTTTTTTGTCTCTCATATATTGAAAGCTCCTCGGGGCAGGGACCTTTCTCTCATTAAGTATTGTTCAGTACCAGGTACATTGCTAGTGCTGTATAAGTAATTATATTTTAGTCCCATAGAGCTGAGGCACAGAGGGACTAAGCGACTTGCCTCAGATCACGAAGGAAATCTGCGGCAGAGAACTGAACCTGGACCTCCCAAATTCCAGACGAGCACCTTAGCCACTAGCCATTAGTGCTTGGAGTTCTCCGTGGGCATCTTTCTGTTCCACGCCTGAACAGTGCCCGGCCCAGGAATCTCTCTAGGATCTAGTCCAATACAGATAAAAGAGTGACCGTGACAAATGACAGGTCTTTCGATTCCCACCTGGGACTTCTGGATCCAGCTAAGTGCGTGTTCTCAAAGAGCGTGCGGAGGCTATCACACCCAGCTTGATAAAGGTCGCTGCCTGCCTCGACAGCACTGACGTCTCAGCAGTGCTGCAGGTTCTGGGGAGCCGGGCTGCTCTGCAAACGTCGGTGGGCAGCAAGCGAGCGAGCAGGCTCAGGGATGAAAGCCTGCGGCAGAGTGACATTTAGCAGTCCAGGGAAACCGGGTGCTGGTGTGTTACAGGAGTCCCTCACCTCCACCCGCCGCACTCCGAACCAGGGACAAGCAGAGATGAGACGAGACTGCCTGCTCCAGGGCTTCCCGAAGTCAAGAGGGGAGGAGGCTGGGGTTGGGGAAGTGTCCAGGAGTAAAGGCTGCCTGCCTGGGAAGGGCTTTGCAAGGAAACCTTTGCTCATGTTTCTTTCAGAATAAACACTCTTGGTGAAGCGACCCGGCGATGATCGGCGATTTGTGGGCCGGCTCCTACAGCAACGTAGTGCTGGCCTGGGGTCTGCGTGTGTCTCTCAGAAAGGCATTTACAGCTTCAGGGTTAAGCGTAGTTGCTTACTTCTGACAAGCAAAGATTTGGGAAGCAACAAAACTTCTGTACAAGCCTCAAAAACACACCAAGGGCCAATGGCAACCTAGCGAATATTGTGCAATGACAAGACCTCAGAAAAGCAATTATTTTTTTTAAAAAAACCCAACAACCACCAAAAAATCTTACAACCTGACAGCTTGAGGAAACCATCTGAAAACCCAAACGTTGTGGGGTTTCCCTGGAGGACAACTGCTAGTGAGGCCATTATTATTAATTGCATTTCGAGAGCACTTAATATGAATACCTATTTCCAAACAGGGAAGAGCTAGGATTTCGGCAAGTCGCACCTGTCTCCCAAAACACACCAGACGTTTCCATGTGCAACCCGCTGCCAATGATTTATATGGCCAGACCAGGTGTGGAGAGAGGCAAGGGAATGGAAAATGTTTCCCATGGTAGCAACTGCAAACATTTAAAAATGAGGTTTTTTTATAAGACACAGGATCCACGTTTGCCCTCTCTATTGCTAGTGGGTTTGTAAAACGGCCTCACTTGGGCGGCTAGTTCCCATTCGGGTGGGCAGTTTCCATTCATTTCAATAAAAGCTGGTTTTTAAGAGTTTAAAAATGGCAGACGTGCTTATGGACGTGCTTCCCGAACCACTTACTCCAGAGTAGTCTGTAGCAGGGAGCAGGCTGTTTGGGCACTGGCCCTTTAACCGAGTAGCAGGGGTGCGATCGGAGGCACAGGCACTGGAGTGGAGGAGGACAGCAGTTGGATGCACCACACCTGCACTTGGTCTGGCTAGATCAGCCCAAAGCCTAGAAAAGCTTGCGCTGTGAGAGAAACCTTGCGGGAAGCAGGAACTGAAGGGACGTTCTGCTTCAAGGACAGAGCAGTCCAGAGGGGAGGACTGGCTCTGGGAACCTGGCGGCTACCAGAGGGATTGGGCCTGGCCAGGGGCTTACTGGAAAGGCCAGGAGAGTTTGCAAGTACGGTGGGATTGTCTACGGACGCCATGGACTGTGTATGGGGACGGGACACTAGGAATAAAGGCGTTCAGAACGAAGATCCCACTGTGGGCTGCCTTCTTGGGGCCGATCCTGCGTATACGTACGCCCTGGAGATACCCCACCCTGTTACCTAGTCTCATTGGCTTCAATGGGACTACTCCAGAGTAAGGGGTATGCGGATTGCTGCCTAAGTGATTTAAATGCTGGGCAGCACCATCTCCAAGCATGGGACACATGCCTGGTATCCCTCAGAGGGTTGTGCCCTCAGTTTGACCAAAGCCCCTAAAATCAGCTACTCCTTTGAAAATGGAAATTGAAGGCATTGGAATGATTTATCCCCCATGGAAGGTGACAGCATCCCTAAGGGAGGAAACGCAAAGGGAGGCGGAACACCCGTTGTGAAGTCGTGATGTCATGACATTCCGCAGGAGGCGTGGCCACATCCAATAGGGGGAGGGGCAAAAGGGCTGCCTTACCCCCTCTCTATCGTAACCTTACTCTGGAGGAGCATTGCAACATCACACATGCCATCGGGGCAAAGCCTTATCCGGAGGAGGATGGGGAAGTCCCAGTGGCCTGCCCCATTGCCGATATTGCTGCCCCCTCCTCCCAGTGGCCTGCCCCATTGCCGATATTGCTGTCCTCTCCTCCCCCACAAACACCCTGATTCTCTAGGTTACTGGGGGTGACTCGGGCTGACCTGAAGAAATCACGGTTTCCAAAAAATGGTGGCAACCCTACACCTGTACCTAAGCCACAAAGTAGCTATCATTAATGCCTGTGTTGCCTTATGGAATTAAAAAATCAGTTCAGGGTGTAGCTTCCATAGAGGGAAGGGGATTCTGTTGAGACCGGATCCTGGACTCCAGAGGCCCTTTGTAAGCGACCTGAGGGCCACTAGGAAATTTTCAGAGTATGGGAGGGGAAGGTGGGAGCAGGACCAGCACTCCACCCCCACCTGCAAATTTCCTAGCAGCACTCAGGCTGTTTGCAAAGGGCCCTGCCAAAAAGGGAGTTTTCAGAGTGGGTGGAGTGCTAGCCATGCCTTCACCCACTCTGAATCTTCCTTCCTAGTGGGGTTGCTGGAGACCCCGCTTCCTTACTCTTAGGGGAAGGGGCATAATTGAGACATGAGTCCAGGCTCACCCCAGTCTTAGTATGCCACTCTAACAATTTAAATCTCATTTATAACCAGATTTACGCTCAGAAGATCCATGGACTGAACCCCAGCATGGGGCCTCCCCTCAAAGCTAGGCCCCCCACAATGCAAAGTGATGAACACAATAGTTAAATCTGGTACTGCTGTGCCCCATTGTTTGCTGTCGTGGAAAGCAGCATGATGGGCTCCCTAGCCATGAAGTGAAGAAGGTTACTGATTGCTAGTGTTTACACAGCCTGGCTGTGCGACCCAGCGGGGATGAAATAGTTCCACACAGTAGGCCAGGGATGGAATGGGAAGAGAAAGAGAAATGCCAAATTTTGCCCATCAGGGAGAAAAAGGAAAAAAATCCTACAGTTGCCGGGTTGGAAAGGATCTGATCTAGTTCAGCCCTCACTCCAAGGCAGGATACCCTCCATCTCTACAGCATCGCAGACAAATGCTTGTCCAGATGCGAAGGAGGTCACATTAAATGGGACTAATTCCCATTTCACAAGCACCTCTGCAGCGGCACCAAAACGTTAACGAACAAACTTGCCTGGAATCGCACAGATCAAATGCTCAGGCTTGGATCGAAGCACAGAATCCTATAACTATAAGAATGGAAGGGATCCCCCCCCCCCAAGGTCATCCAGTCCACCCCGCCCTCTGCATTGAGACAGAATCAATTAAACATAACCATCCCCCAAAGAGCCTGTTTTAAAATAATACTTATAACGAGGACTCCACTCAAACCTCTCCTGGCACCCTGTTTTCCTGCCCATCCACTCCTCCACTTCGGAAGCTTTTCCTAAATATTTCACCTACATCTGCCTTGCTGAAAGTCAAACCCATGAGCTCTCACTGCATCCTCACGGCCACGGAAAACAAATGATCTCTATCCTCTTAATAACAAACTTTCACACATTTAAAAGCTTATTCCACTCCCACACCTCAATCTGGAGACTAAACATAACCAATTCCTTCAGCCTTTTCTCACAAGTCTCTCTTTCCGAACCCTTTAACATCTTCCTTGCTCTCCTCAGAACCCTCTCTAATTCATCTGCACCTTGCTTAAAGAGTGGGGACCCAAAATGGACCACTGTCCTCCCTTCAAGGTCTAGCTATTCCCCAAAGGCCGGGCAGCAGCAGATGTGAAAAGGGATCTAGGCACTGTGGTTGGTGAAGACAAAACTAAAACACGAGTCAGCCACGGGACGCGGCAGCAAAAAAGGCTAATTCAGTTTTAGGCCGCATTAACAGAAGCCTCGTTTCCAAGTCAGCAGAAATAACAATTCCACTCAACTCAGCACTGGCCAGATCTCACATGGTGCGCCATGTCCAGTTTTGAGCATCTCATTTTAAGAAGGTCATTGACCAATGGGAGTAGGTTCAGGAGAGGGCAACGACGATAATTAAGGGTTTGGAAAGCAAGCCTTCTGAGGAAAGGTTGAAGAAATGGATAGGTTTAGCCTAGTGAGGAGAAAATTAAGGGGAGACATGAGTCTTCAAACATGTAAAGGGCTGTCACTGGGAAGATGGCACGGCCCTGTACTGCGAGGCTACAGAGGACAAAACTAGAAACCATGGTCTCAAGTTACAAGGAAGTAGATTCTGGTTAGAGAGCAGGAACGACTGCCTAGGGAGGCTGCGGGCTCTACGATGTCACTACAGGTTTTCAAAAAGAGGCGAGGCAGCCAGCTGTCAGGGATGTTGTAGCTCTTGTCATCCTAGCAGGGGGCTGGACTAGATGACTCAAGGTCCCTTCCAACTCTAGGATTCTGTTGCTATTCTCGTTCTACTCGGGGCTGGTTAGAAGGGGGAACAGGTTTTATTAAAGATAAAAAGCCAGGGCTTTCAAATCTGGTAGGTGAAGCCAAAATTGGAAGGCGCAAGATGTTTCCCTCTGCCAACACAACCCCGGATGGAGCAGAAGCAGCAATTCTGGCAGTTCCCAAGTTCAGGAACATGCCGAGAATTCTGATATCGCCGGGAGGAAAATGGAGAGAGCCAAAGTCTTTCCAACCACCATGGAGGCACCATGCCTACGCCAAGCCCGTCTGGTCCCAAGAGATTACTTCTGTCTCCCTGCTGAAGGACGACACTTCTGGCAACACGAAGCAACAACCTAAAGGTGAAGTCCAAAGTCAAGACACTTCCGTTCCCTGCCCTCAACTCCCAGCGCCGTTCAACAAACAACTCGGCTGCAAATCTTTCTATAAACCAATTTTCACACTCGAACTAGCAGGAACCTTCAAAGGCATGAATAAAAAAATAATAAAAATAAAACACAGGCTTCAGAGACTGACAGGCCCCTAGCATTTCTGGCATGACTAATGTCTTCTGTGTGAAATAATAATTCCCCCGAGATAAGCTTCTCTCCTCTACGCATGCCTGATCAGCCACAGGTGGGCAGGGGGTCCGCGCTCCCCTACTGGCTTGAGAACTTTATTCTCAGAGTTATCGTTAGTTTAATAGGAAAGAAGATTCCACTACGCTCTAGGTAAAGATACTGAGATTTCAGAGACCATCAATCCTCCAAGCATTATGCAAAATTCTCTTTTGTCTTGTCTCGTATCTCTGGCTGATCTCTTTCTGCAGCACCCTAGATCAAAGGGACTTGCAAACCATAAGGATTCAATCCACCCACCAGTGGGATGGGAAAAATCAGGCGCTGAAGGGCCCACTCCACAGTTCCAACAGGGATCTTTCCATTGACATCAATCTGGTGGAGCGGAAGGATTACATCACTAGCTCCCCATTTAGCCAAGGGGGAAAAAAACCCACAGCCAAGGGGGATTGTCAAGGTTGGAGGGGGAAATCCAGGATGTAGGCGGATGTTGAGGGTGAGGCCAGGGAGTAAGGAAGCACAGCTGGAGCGAGGAACAAGGAGGCAGGGAGCAGAGCAAGGCTGGGCCCAAGGAAGGAACTGGGGGCAAGACGGAGTCATGTGGCAGGAAGTAAGGAACACCCCTGGGAAGGGAGACAAGAAGGGGGCAATGGCAGAGGCACACAGAGGTAGGAAAGCCAGGAGGCCTAGGGAAAAGGCTACAGCCAGCCAGGATTCCTCCAAGGTGGAGAGACAAGAACAGGAAACCAGTTACTCCGCCCGGCTTCCTGTTGTTACCGGCCAGTCAATCAGGAAGCTGGGAGGCACAGAAGGAGGCTGGGAGCCTATCTGGAGGATAGAAGGCATGGCCTAAGCGGAGACGCAGTGTTGGCAATGGAGAGCTGGCCACTGCCCCCCAAGTCACCAGGGATGCTAGCTCAAGGCCCAGTGCCAGACAGGGATGGGGTTAGGGAGGATATAATTGCAAGGACATTGCTTCCCACCTGTCTCCTCTCCCTGCTCCCTCACCACCCCCTCCCCCCACTCTCCTCTCCTCCTTCCCTCCTGCCTCCCTTGAGGAAATCTCCCCTCTGCTCTCTTCCTCCAACCCCTCCACCTGCCCTCTCGACCCAATCTCCTCCCACCTCCTGACCTCCATTGCTCCCACTGTTGCCCCCCCCTCCCCTTTTGGAGGTCATTAATCTCTCCCTCTCCACTGGCTCCTTCCCCTCTGCCTTCAAGCATGCCACTGTCTCTCCCATCCTCAAAAAGTCCACCCTCGACCTCCTGACCCCTCTAGTTACCAGCCGGTCTCCCTTCTACCCTTTCCCTCTAAGCTTCTAGAATGTGTTGTCTACTCCTGCTGTCTGGAACTCCTCTCTGCCAACTCCTCTCTGGACACTCCAATCTGGCTTCTGCCCCCTTCACTCCATGGAAACGGCCCTTGCCAAGTTCACCAATGATCTACTGGTTGCTAAATCTAACCGCCTCCACTCCATTCTTGTCCTCCTTGACCTCTCTGCTGCCTTTGACACTGCCGACCACTCACTCCTACTGGACTCTTCGCTCCCTAGACTTCTGCAGCTCTGTCCTTGACTGGTTCTCCTCCTACCTCTCTGACCGCTCCTTTAATGTCTCTCTACCCAATTCCAACTCCTTCCTCCCTCCCCCACTCGGTAGGGGTTCCCCAAGTCTCTGTCCTGGGCCCTCTCTTCTCTATCTACACCCTGTCCCTTGGCAAACTCATTGCCTTCCACGGCTTCCAATATCACCTTTACGCTGACTACACTCAACCCTCTCTCTCCACCCCCTCTCTCTCTCCTTCTGTGGAGAGGGCATTCTCGGTGGTGGGACCGTGGCTGTGGAACTCCCTTCCGGAGGAAGCTCGCCTGCCCCCTAGCCTTTTAACATTTCGGCGAAACTGTAAGACCTGGCTGTTTGCCCAGGCCTTTGGGAGGGAGGGTGGGGAGGTAGGTTTTTAGTCCCCTACCCATTTGTTTTTTGGTGTTGTCTAGCCCTGTTTTAATATTTAATATTTGATTGTTTTAGATGGATTTTATTGTATTTTATTGTTTTAATGTTGGAAGCCGCCCCGAAATCAACTCAATGGGACTTACTGCAACATCATCCTGAAGGGAAGCAGCTGTCCAAGGTGTTCTGGGTTTATGCTACAACCCTACCGACTGAAGACAGAGACCTCCTCTCTGATGGGGACTGGCCAAGCTGGTCCCTATACTGGTTTAGAGCTGAAATGGTTAGTTATCCTCCGGTATCTGGCTGGATCCGCGGTACCAGAGCCGCTCTGGAAAGGACCGGGTACTGAGTAGTATCCATTTATTGTCTGATGGATTAAACATTTAAGTATGTTACCGCATAGTACTGCAGTGCACCATTTACCATAGTGTCCATCGATCCTTGCCCGTTGAATATTCCCTCCGAACCTGGTTTCAAAGTAGTAATGGTAACATTCAGTTATGTGGTAACATGGTAATGGCAATACAGAACCGTTGCGGTATTATCCGGCTATTCTTTTTATTGGTTAGGCTTTGCAATAATCGGTTAACAGACAAATAGCCACCAACCTATCTGGAATGGCGAATGATATATTCACCACGGATAATCTAAAATAAATAAATAATAAATCACTCTACTGGGTTCCTAGTGGCAGGGAGGGGCCCCAGGAATGCCCATTGCCTAAAATGGAGGGGCTTCCCCAGCGGCCCCCGGTTTTGGAGGAGGAGATTGAGGTTGTGATCGACTCCTTCTGTAGTAACCGGGCTCTGGAGACAGATTTGATTCGAGTTAAATATCTCAAGACCCAAAAGGCTTGGTGGCTTCCTATATTGGCCGTGGTATTCACTGCTATTAATAGTACAGGAAAGATCCCTCAGGCTTGGGACAAGGCGATTGTTGTCCCAATATATAAAAAGGGTTGTAAGACCGACCCGGCCAATTACAGGCCCATCAGCCTTTTGTCAGTAATTGCTAAGACCTACGCAAAATACTTGCTTGGGGAATTATCTGACTGGATGGTTCAGACTAAAGCATTATCCCCCAAACAGGCAGGATTTCAACAGGGTCGTTCAACTATAGAGCAATGTTATATACTACAACATTTGGTCTCTAAGTACAGGGCACGTAATGGAGCCCTGTATGTTGCATTTCTGTACCTCAGGGCAGCCTTTGATTTGGTTGATTGGGCTGCCCTTTGGCGAAAGTTGCAGGCTTCCACTATAGATCAACGTCTTTTGGCCTTGATTCAATCACTGCACGCCCACTCCTCCTTGGCGGCGAGACTGGATCAACGGGCATATAAACCTTTCCAGTCTCTACTTCCCAAGGAGTCAGGCAGGGGTGTGTGCTGGCCCCGGCACTCTTTAATTATTTAATAGACGAGGTAATACCAACGACGGCTGACCCACGCTTTTTTCCTCCAAAATTAGTTATGTGGCCTGTCGGATGCCTATGTTACGCCGCCGATGTCGCACTGCTATCACAGACGCGGGTAGGGCTCTCACGACGGAGCCAGGCTTTTGTGGCATTCTGCCAGCTGCACCACCTAACCATTAAGTATGGCAAGTCAAAGATGGTGGTCTTTGCCTCTAAGTTGAAAAACTATGCCTGGACTGTCAAGGGAAACCCTATTCAGCAGGTCCCGGCCTTTCGGTATTTGGGTATTTTGTTCCACAGATCGGGAGGCTGGCGGGAACATGTCAGCAGGGCAGTGAGAGCTGTAAGGGGCTCAGCCCAGCCTATTAATCGACTGTTCATTAGACAAGGGAGATCGGCAGTATTGCCAGCCTTGCAAGTCCATTCTAGTAAAATTAGATCCCAAGTATTGTATGGGGCTGAGATATGGGCCCCTTTTTGCTCCCAAGTGATTGATAAAGAACAAGCTGGGTTCCTCCAGAGCCTTCTGGGGGCCCCAAGAGGCACTCCATCAGCTGCTATCCGATTGGAATTGGGCCAAAAAGAATGGTCCCATGTTGCCCTTGAACTGGCCTTAAAATTCTGGCTCAACTTAAATCTTGGCCAGGGCTCGCTACTCCTGAGGGATGCTAAGGAGGATACTTTTATAAGCCCCTGGTTAGTAAGCATGGGGGAGTTTCTAAGAGAGATGGGGCTCTCACCAGAGTACCTCCAGCATAAGCTGCTGACCTCACTTAGGAAGGAGGTTCTCATGCGGGCAGAAGATATGGCCAGGCAGGGCGAGCTGGGTAAGCTGGGACAGTCCCCCCATATGCGGGACTATTTGGCGTGGGTTCCTGACCCAAGGCAAGTTCCTGACTATCTTCTGGTCGGGCTAAACAACTAATCTGCTCAGCCCGTGTTAACGCATTTCCTTCGGCTGCTTTTGAAGGCCGGGCGCACGGAGTTCCCTTTGTGGAGCGCCTGTGCCCCTAGGACAATTTGGCCGTAGAGACGGTCGCACACATAGTTTTGCGTTGTCATCTATATGATAAACTGAGGCAAGCCCTTCTTGCATCCAATTATA
Organism: Sphenodon punctatus; assembly: GCA_003113815.1. Classification (NCBI taxonomy): domain Eukaryota; kingdom Metazoa; phylum Chordata; class Lepidosauria; order Sphenodontia; family Sphenodontidae; genus Sphenodon; species Sphenodon punctatus. Next base: position 5,381,434 of record QEPC01008384.1, on the reverse strand, counting down.
GAGAAGTACCCTGGGAGATAGGACTCTATGCTTCTGTCCCTCCTCCTCAATGGCTCGAAGCACGACTTCATTAGAAACATTGCTGCATTTTTGCTCCAAGTTGTTCATCTTAGGAAATCCTTTATAGGATTTCAGGCTCTTCCCGATTAGGTTGGGCGCTCCCTTACTGCCTGGGGGATTGACATTAGTGTCTTTTGCTAATGGTCTGTTGACCTGGTTTGCTGGTACTACCACTTGACTTATGATTTGTTTGTGCGATTATTGATATCACTTAATGTCATTTTAATTTTTATTTTAGTTAAGTAACTTCTTGAGTACTTGGGATAGACTCCCAGGTGGATGCTTGATAGGTTAGGTTATGTTGTAAAATTACAGATTTATTTCTAATTCTCTATTGTAGAATGTGTTCTGATATGTTTGTCTCCCTATGTTCACTGTAATGGTCAAAGACTACGCAATAAAGTATTATAGGACTACTGGGTTCAGCTCTAAACTGGTTCTCCTCCTTCAGCTACATCCCTCCTCTGTCTCTTTCCATTTCCTAAACAAAAGAGGTAGGTGGTCCTGAATGGCCCACCCAGACTGTAACCACAGAGGTTACATTCCAAGCGATCTGGGAAGAAGAACTCTCCCCATTCCGAAGCTCCTAATAGTCCTATGGCAGGGAGTTCCACAGGTCAGTCATTTACTGTTTGAAGAACTATTTCCTTTTTTACACCTGCTGCCATGATCATTTCATCTGGCATCCGCATAGCCCTTGTTATTATGAGAACAAGTAATAATAGCATCCCATTTGCTCTCTCCACACCATTATTAACCTCAGTATTAAATATTAATCTTATTTTGCAATACATCCACTTAAAACGCATTCAGCCCTCTTCTGAAACACCACTGTTTTGCCTCACAACAATCTAGCTCACCAAGAAGCAACCTAAAGCTCCATTTAGCAGATTTGGGAACAGAGAGGTTAAACCAAAAAACCAAACCCTTGCTGATCAGTTCCCCAAGTTGATGAATTGTGCAAATCATTGTGAAGCGTTATAGGATTCCTCACCAGCAATTCAAACCCTGGCAGATTATAAATCAAACGGCTGCTACCGAGGGGTTGTGATTGATGCCTGCAATATGCGAGCGAGTGCAAACGATGGGACTCGGTTAGTAATCATTTGCTCTTGATCCGTCGAGGCTTTAATGGGGACATCAGGATTCCACAAGGAATTGCCAGCCCACAGGGGGCTGGGTGGGTGTGGGACTTGGGAGAAACTTCACTCGAGGATGTGGCACAGTATCGGAATTAGCTTGGCTGGAGGCTAAGACCCCGGGCATGCTCACTAGGAGTTTGAGCAGGACTCTGGGGCTACGTCCACAGACATGCAGATGGACTGGGCCTCACTGCGCATGGGCAGGGCTTATAAGCCTGCAGCTCAGCTGGCCTGTTGTGGCCGTAGGAGAAGGAGCTCTCTACAGGAACTCTCTTCTGAACCACAGAGCACCAGGCAGGCGGGGCTGCTGTTTTCAGAGGAGCTATCAGAGAAGGCTCTACTCAGCTTGGGCCACACGAACTGTAGTGACCCTAAGGATCTTAGAACTGAGTGGGGCTTTGGCCCTGCATATGAATGAACTCTTGCACGACTGGTAATATAGACCCAGCTTGAGCGGAGGCCAGGACCAAACTCAGCCAGTGGGTTTGGGGATTCAGGACTTAAATACATACCCCAGGATGAGGTGATTGGACACTGCGGCACTGGAACATTGTGTAGCTGGGAGTATGTAGGGGGTCAAGCTAATTCCCCAGAGGCTGGCCAGCTAGGACTGAACTTGGATTTGCAAGAGAGTCCTGCTCAAGCCCCTAAATTAACTACATTGGTCCTGACCCCAAAGCAGATGGGCTCTTGTGAACCCTAGTTATTATTATTATTAACAAACATTTATATAGCGCCAGCAGTGTACCTGGCACTTTACAAAGTAATAAATTCAATGTGTGCAGGTGGACCCATCCCCATAGTGGGAGGGGGGTGGGAGAAAACGGTGTCAGAAAAGGGGAGGGGCTACTAAGGCATCCCCCTGCCCCCCCAGAGAGCACCAGGACGCCACCAGTTGGGTTCAGGCGAGGTCCAGAGCAGGATTGTGTGCCACTGATGTTATCCCCTGTCCTGTTGTGTGCATGAAGGAGGACAGTGTCCAGCATGGAACGCACTGGCTTCCCCCATTAAAGCCCCTTGGGATAAGGCAGGATAAAAACTGAAATAAATAAAATACACCACTTCATCTCTCCTTGGAAGTCTTTTCCTTCCCACAATGATAAATGGGGGCTGAAAGGGGGAGGCTTCTTTTGGAAGAAGAGGGATTTGAACCCGAGTCCCTTGTGCCTCCACGCAGCTCGCACTGACCTGAGCGTCTTGCGAATCATGTCCTCGTCGGTGATGCCGTAGTAGGTGAGGGTCTCGTTCCAGGTGGGGTTCAGAGTGTTCCGCAAGGTTTTTGTTCTTAGTTTATTCGCCTGGGAAAACCAAAAAGAAACACAGTCAGCCCCGTCCTGCAGGGAATGATCCTGCGCACAAGGGCGCCAGCAAAATGACATTCACCGGAAGGCTGGAGGGGAGAGTTACTTGGCTCCACTGGTTTCTGATGTGACCACGCCTCTACGAGCAGAATGACGCCCCCATGTTCGGAAGCAGCAAGGGTGGGGGAAGCCTTGTGCTCTGTCTCCCAGCACCCCAATGCCTGAACACCCCTTCTGCAGTTAGCCTCCTGCTCCAAAGACTGCTGGCCATTTGGGAGCTAGAAGACTGGGGTAGGGGTTTGGGTTGGTTTGTGTTTTTTACAAAAATTGTATTTGTAATGCGTTCAGTTTTTTTAAAAAGAGGGATAATGGGGTGGGATTGCCCCGACTCCTTTGGGGGGGGGGGGGGGGGGGG
>QEPC01008384.1:5220219-5368854 GCA_003113815.1 Sphenodon punctatus | reverse complement strand
TACCCTGTGTGCATACCCCGACACATGTGCGAGTGGTGAATCTGTGGGAGTTAAGGGCTGCCTTTGCAGCCAGCACGCTCGAGTGGGGGTTCACTCAGGGCCTCGCTGTCTCCCCCCCTATGATGATATAGGCCGCCGCTTCTCTGGAAGCCAGCGGCCCTATAATAACCTGAGGGGTGTCCTTCCTCATCAGAATAGTGTCCCCCACACGAGCGTCCAAGGGAAATTAGAGTACGACTCGCCGTTTAGCCAGGTTCGTTTCCCCCTCTACCCCGCTTCCCATAACATAGACGTGAGGGGCTGCCATGGAAACTCCGGTGCTCCAGCTGCCTGGAGCAAAGCAGTTTACCAAGAGAATTTTTTACACACAAAAGTTCTGGGAGACGTTCTCTGCAGAAGTTCAAAGAGCCAGATGTTTGTGATCTGGGTGAGTGATTTAGACACACAGAAAGTTCCGGATGTAACAGCAAACATGCAGAAGAAGTGTGTGTGTAAAAACACCCAGTGTATCACTGCTCCTTCAAGCTCCCACTAGGGTTTCATCTCTGCAGCTCAGAGAGGCTGATCAGGCCCACCACGGCTTTGGCCTTGAGTCTTGGGGTGGCAGAACCACTCCCGCTCCTGAGAGAAGCTTTCCAACAGCACATGCACTCTCCCCCATCTCCTCTGCCCCAGTCCAATCAGACAGCCTGATGAGCCTCAATATCCCCAAAGTAAGGGTGGCAGTGGGAGAGAAAAGCTATCCAAGACCGAGAGCCAGCAGTCAAGGGCTTGCTCCCACATCACCCTTCTCGCCTTCCAGAGTTTCGTGCAAACCTGTTTGTCTCTCACGCCTGGGGATTTGGGGCCTCTAAAATGAGGGGCTCCAATCTAGCTTGTAAAGCCTTAGTTGGGTTTGGCCGTTCCTTTCAGTCTTCAAGAGCTCCCCCTATAAGAGGAGACCTTGGGTTCTCCCAATACCACTGGGGTATTATTTTGCCGTCAGTGGGAACAAGATCTGGATGGGAGAACAGGACAGACCCCCTTCAAAGAAAACCTGGGCTCAGTCATTCTTCTGTCATCTAGAAATGCCAGGTGCAGAGGCAACGGCTTGGAATACGGGGCCGCTGACTAACACCAGCCTCTAAAAGTCTGCAAAACCAATCATCTCTCACGTCACTCAAGCCAAGGCCTCTTCCAGCATCAAAATAAACAGAAGTGACTCAACCGGCCGGCTGTCAGGTACAGAGGCGGAACGGCTCCGCCGAAGGGAGCCGCAAGAGACATCAATCGCTGCCTCCAGGAGGTACTGCCATGGCGGAGCCGAGATAAAGCCCGGCTGCGATACTGCTTGGCAGAATTCTCTTTTACAGCCTCAGCCAAGCTTGATTTAATGGTGTCGTTGGCCTTAAATGGCTCCCGACTTGCTAAAATAGTTTCAAATTAGCTCCGTTTAGTAGCATCGGCCATTCGTCTTCCTGGCAGGGATTTTAATTCTGCCCTTCTAGTTTATTGCCGTTAACATCAGCGACATCCCGGTTGCTGCGTGGGAGTCTGCCTTGCAAGGAAGCGGGGGGAGAGGGAGAATCTGCACCCCTAATTGCGGTTTATTAAGGCTGAGACGCCAGACACAGTAACTCAACTGCGGACGGGGACCAAGCTAGGGTGCGAGTGAGGAAGAAGGCTGCAGGGCAGGTGCATGTTCATGCATTTGGGTCCCACTCTATTTATCAGACGGGCCTCATAAATTCCTACTTTAATAACAGGGCATTGGCAATGTAGCCTTGCTTCCCCCTCTGGGTTATTTACAGCAAGGATCGGGAACCGTTTCCAACTTGTGGGCAACTCTGAAAATTAGTACAAGCTCCACAAGGTCCACAAGATGTCTAAAAGGGGTGCTCAGGATGGGGTAAGGCAGGGGAGGGCGCAGATCATGGATCTGTCCCCTCTCCTTGTGTGCATGCCCTCATCTCTGCTCCCTTCCCCTGAGCCCAGTCTTTCAGCGCTTGAAGGGCCCACTGGATACAGGGGCAACGTCCAGGAACTTGAAAGGGGCCAAATTAAAAAACAACAACACAGCTGTGGGCCAGATTTGGTCCCCAGGCCATAGGCTCCTCACTCCTGATCTATAGTTTCAGTTGGTAAGAATACATCAATGGAAGTTCTCAGTGCAAAACCAGAAGCCAACGTCATGTGAGCAGGCAGCCAGCCCCTCCTGTGCTCTGGGCCAGAATAGCAACCTCACAAAGCCTCCAGGCCAGATCCCCAGCCTTCCCCGGCACTGGTTCCACTCCACACAGAAGGGGACATGCCCAGCTCTAGGGCATGCAACGCCAGTGGGAGGGGCTCCAAACAAGCCCCGCCCCATTTCACTGCCCATCTTAAGAGAGGGGAGGGGTTCCTTTGCCAGGGAAATGGGGAGTGGAGCTTTAACGGGGTGCAGGACGGGGGCATTAACTGACTGCCCCAGCACACTGGTGTTCCCGGGATGCCCCTGCTGCTTTCCCTGTCGCTGTAGAGAAGGCCAGGGCTAGTTGTCTAAATGTGGGAGGGGAAAGGTTCCCCATCCCCGGAGTGTCAAGGGGCAGTGCATTCAGAGGGATGGTATCTTCCTCCCAGCAGTGGGGCCGACCAATCTGTTCCCACGGCTGCTTCAGTCCCCCTGAAGACAAGTTTCATTAACTCTCCCAACAGATGGGCCCCACTGGTAAAGGTATCATCTGTGTTTAGTCTGAGCCCTCCTCCAACCAGCCGGAGAGTTCTGAAGCAGCCACTCCGGGATCCCGTCATATCCTCTGCCCTGCCTTTGCTCTCAGAAATGTTACTAATTCATCAAGGAAGCCTAGTTTAGCAAGAAAGAGGGGACTCCATCTGTCATTGCCCACCGGGTCAAGGGGCCTGTTAATCTGGGGTCGGGCAGATTGCTTGCCGGTTCACTTAGCGCATAAAAGATTCAGATGAGTTTTCCTGCATGGAAAAGGGGGCAATACAATCTAGCTTTGAGTAGGATCGTGAATGCTGACTCAGAGCAATGGTTCAATTAGTCTTCCCCAAGACTAGGCAGTACCAGGATTCCAGCCTAGGGATGGGCAGATGTCGGAGACCAGGGGTGCCATACATGGGCACCGGGAGGCAGTGCCAGCCTTACAATTTGTAGGATCCAGGGCAAAAATAAAATGCGGGGGGCCTGGTGGCCCCTCCCTCTTCCCTGTGGCCCCACACCCTTGGGGGGCACTCTCTACGGGAACCTATAGATGCTCATGATTGGACAATAGCAAAGACTCCCCTAGGTCCTGGTCGCCCTCATCCCCTCCAGCCGTAGTTTCACTGATGCCTTTGCCAGCCGTGAACATGACAGGTGATAGCGGCTGAGGGAGACGCTCGTGTGGCTCGCCCAATCTTTAGTGAAACTTGAAATGCGTCAGGCTTCACAACTCCCGCTTCCTCCTCCCTGCCAGTTATAAATTCATTCATTCAGCTCAACAGCAACAAGCAAACAGACCACCTCCCCCGCCCCCACAAACCGGTTCCTTCGCTTCCGTGTAAAACAAGGGGAACAGATTAATGCCGGGAAACAGATGCCTTTGGTATTTAAATTCAGCTGCCCCATCAGGAACACCGACTTCTCCCTCCACGGCGGCTGCGCCTTTAATTACATCTCTTGCCAGAGAATTCAAACGTGCTCGGAGATGGAATTATTTCCCCTTCTTGGTTAGACTCTGTTGTATCACAGTCTGTGGGGACTTGGATGGCGGGGGGTGGGGGGGGTGGACGGAAAAGAAAGCCGCTGGGTTTTTGGCACCTGTTATCAGCCTGGTTTGCAGAGGTTTTTAAAAACGAATTTCAGACTCAACTGCTTTCCGTATGGCTCCTGGAGGCAAGGGTTCTGAAAGTTTCAGAAGGGGGTGGGGGTGGGGAAGGGAGCAGGGCTCACACTCTGCCTCCCCCCCCCCCCCCAACACACACACACTGAACATTTCCTAGCAGCACTCATGGCATTGCTGCCTCCCCAGGGGATCTCACGGGGAGCCAGGACGGCATCGTAACCTTTACGGGGAGAGGCCAAGGCTGCTCCCCATCATTCCAACTCCCAGACCTGCCAACAGTCCCATATTTAGGAGGGACAGTCCCTCTGTAGGTGCTGAATCCCACTGTCCCACTTTCAGGGGGTTAATTCCAGCTCCAGGCCCCGTCTTTCCTGGAAAAGCCCTTGAAAGGCCGACGGGGCGAGGATGGACTGACCAAGACACTAAGCGGAACGAGAAGCAGGAGAGCGTCTGCCCCCCTTTACGCCCTTGGAATGTTGGGAGATGTGTGTGCACAAGGGGTGGAGCTTATTTGCTGATGGGCGTGGCTTAATAAGAGGGAACTCACCTTACTGGCTCCCGGGAGTAAGTGCAACTTGACGTAGGGATCAGACAAGCCATTATGGTCCATTGGTTTCAGGCCCTTTAAAAAAAAGAGAGAGAGAGAGAGAGAGGTTACCGCAGTTCGAACCCCAAGCAGTCCCTTACAATTCACAGCGAGCAGGCTTAGAGCGTGATATATTCAGAGCTAGGACAATCTATCAACGCCTGTTTACACAGTACATGTATCTGTCAAATAATTATGCCGCTTTCCTCGGGAGCTGGAGGATACTGCTCCCAGGGAAACGCACGAATCAAGCTGTGCAACAAGAGAGAGAGAACAGAGAAACACTACATTCAAATGCCCTCTGTCCTTCTCGCCAAGGGAAGACCACGCAGCCCTCAGCATCCAACTTGGGGTAATACAATGGACCAGTGGTTGGGATCTTGGGCACAACCTGGGTTCAAAGCCTGGACAAATCCCAGGATGCTTTTTTTGGGGAAGGACAAACTGGGCGGACCAGTGTTACCGAAAGATGAGAAAAGGACAGATCATCCCCAGCCCTCCTTACTCAGTGGTACTCAAGCAAGGCAAGCCTTACTACAGGGAAACCCAGGGCAACTGGCCCCTCTATTTCCCCTACTTCCGCTTTTTACCTATGTAATCTGGGATGAACAACCCACCCAGACAGGGTATGTCCTTGCAGGATCAGGCCCCAAAGACACCAACCAGGCAGGCTTTGAGTCATCCTCCTTCATTCCATGCAGAGACCACACGTACAGTTGGCACAAGCCTGCTCCCAGTGCTCCTTATAGAGGTCAGGCTTCTCCGTAGCCCCCTGCCCTCGGAACTCCAACCAGACTGACCTCTCACTGCCGTCTCCTCCCTTATATACCCCTCAAAAGGAGGCAGAGCCAAAGTGATGAGCAGGCAGGCCTTAAAGGGTCACCGCCTGTTCCTCGCGGACCCCATGTTGAGACTTAGGGCAGTAAGTCAAGGAGAATTCTGCCATTGACTTGAATGGTGTGAGGTTCCACCCCCAGTTCCAGTGTCTCCAGCGAAACCCAGAGGGTTGCACAAGTCAAGTTCATTCAGCCAGGGCACACAGAGAAGCATTCTCAGTGACTGCTCCTCAGCTACGGAAATGCCACCCTCCTGGAGGCCTAAGAGCACTTGCCTTTTAAACGTTTTCCAGAGGCATTAAAAAACTTTTCTGTTTAGCCAGCTGTTTGACGGGTGGTGATAAGGTGTTCAGGGGATTTTTTTATTATTTTTTTCAAAATATAAATTTTATTATTATATTTTTAGAATGATTCATTCTAAAATATTAATAAATATTCATGCTAAGAATTAATCATTAAAGGCCCCCGACACATCTCTGAAGGCTACGAGTTCAAGTCATGCTGGATGGCCGTCTCCAGTCCACCCAGCTGTGAATGGGGACCCGATCCAGACGTGGTGCTGGCCACATTGCTCCCTTGCGCGCCACTGACCACAGAAATGGAGGTGTCTTAACCGCACCAGCCTGATGGGCCACGTGGCTTGAGATGGACTTTAACTTTGACTATTTGGTGTTATCTGCCCTGACAAGGATGTTAACTCTAGTAGGCACAGGCATGAGCCTTGGGCAGGGGGTGCATGACCAGGTGCAGCTGCTTTCTCACTGGACCGATGATTAGTTGGGACCAGGACTACCCCCTCCCTGGCCTGCAGCAAAGCTCAAGGGTTGCGGATGCAGATGCAGGAGCACGTGGCGTGTTAGCGCAGCGCACAGGAGATGGCAAGCCATTCAGCTCCAGGAGGCATCAGAGAAGCACCTAGCCCAGCTTGCCGGCTAATTCCAGGTTCCAACTCACCATTAGTTCACAATTTAAACCACTCGGCTCAGTGAGTCTCACGGTACAAAGGGGCAGAACCGGGTGAGAGGGAGTGGGGCCACCAGAAGCCCCACATTTTATCTTCAGCCCGTGGGGGGGGGGGGGCTGCACAGTCTAAGGCCTACCCTGACTCAAGTCCCACCTGTGTCATTGTCATGCATTGTCAATGGCATTGGCATTGTCTGTACCTCAGTTTTCCCATCTGTAAAAGCAAGGGCCAATGACAACAGCCTCCTTGATTAAATCACTGAGAGATACAAGAATGGAAAGACTTTGAGACTGTTATACTATTGGTTTAAGATTTCTAACCAGGCCTACCCAAAGGCTCAGGGAAGGCAACATATAAAAATATACATAAAACGAATAGCTTAAAACAGGGATCAGACCCAGGGACCAAAAGTGGCCAGCAGCTAAATTTTATTTGCTTCCTTTCCAGTTCCTGCCCCCAAGCACTGAAAGATGGAGCTTGGGGAAAGGAAGCAGAGACAAGGGCAGGCACACAAGGAGAGGGGGCAGATCCATGGCACAGATCCATGATCTGGATCCTCTTCTTCCTCAGTGCACCCTTAGGCACTCCCCTCCCCCCCCCCAATTAAAAAAGTTTGAGAACCCACTCAACTCATCTAATGGAGGATTCGCTGTGGGGTGACGAGAACCTTTGCTTATCAGGAGTATTGATTTATAACTATTTTTTAAATCGAGCAGTGTTGCATTCCAGAAATGGCAGGGAGGGGTTGGGGGCGGGAGGGGGGGGGATGGCCATGGTCCCCCTGTGGGAGGTGACGGAATGGGCTGGGGCGTGGGGGAGGAACTCCCTTGGATGAGAGGGAAGGGAGTGGGTGGAATGGGGGAGGGGACAGCCCTAGAGGGAGAGGAGTGGGGGAGATGGGTCAAGATTTATTTCTCTTTGTCGAATTATGCTTCTATTATGTTGCAGTAAAGCCACCCTGGGCCTTCAGGATTTGGGGGCACAATAAGGGGCCTGCTGCAGAAGCTGGAATGGGGACCTCCATGATTAGCCCTCTCAGCAGGGGCTGTAGCTGCACCAGGGAGCAGCTCATAGGCTCCGGTCCAGCTGATGGCCCTTATTAAAGCTACACCCTTGAGAGCTGGGTATGAACCTAAACTAAAGAAGCCTAAGGACGAGGTTGGCCTCGAACTCCTAGAGAGCCGAGAGAGGGTCCCTATGCCAAGCCCAGAGCCTCCTTTGTGGAGGCTGGAGGCCAAGAGAGGGGGAATGTGTCGGGGCCCTCCTGGCCGCTCTGTGGCTCTGCAATGGCTCCGAACAGCTCTTTCAGCAGCAATGCAAATTAGGCTGCTTTACCCCATGCTGGAGGCGGCCCCAGCTCCAAGGAGGCACCGACTTCTCAGTTCCTGGGCTAGCAGAGGGGCTACTGCCAGCCAAACCCTCGTATCCCCCCTCCCCATCCGTCCCCAGAGCACCTACCCTGGGCTAGCAGAGGAGGCAGCTACATCCCCTACTGAGAGGGGCATTACAAGGGGACTCCATTCCATCTTCTGCACCAGGCCAAACCCAGGCAGAATGAGCTGAAAGAGCACTCTGGGTTGCAGCAAAGCGAGTTTTGCTTCTGAAATCAGAGCCAATCTCACCTCCAGCCAAAAAGGGATAAAAATATCGGTGGCCAGTGTGTGCCAGCTAAATGGATTTGCTTGAACAATACTGCATTTCAGCTGATTTCCTCTGCCCAGTGAGCGAGGGCAGAGCGAGAGAATGGTCAGGGGATGGATGCAATGCAGACCTCCCCAACAGACCTCGTTGGGTGCTGAATCCCACTGTCCCACTTTCAGGAGAGAGCGAGAGAGAGACAAAAAGGCCAGGATTCAAGCCTTAAGCCCCTCTTTCCCGGTCACCTCCCAGGAAAAGCCCTTGAGGGGACAATGGGGAGATGGCAGAATGACAAGGAATTAAATGGAATGAGAAGCTGGAGAGTCTCTGTCCCTCTTGAAGCGCTTGGAATTCTGGGAGGTGTGGCTACGCATGCAAACGCAGCAGGAGGCGGAGCTTATTCACTATGGGGCGGAGCTTATTGACCACGAGTGGAGGGTTGGCCTCCTTTGGCCACTCAAAATGTTGGGAGGTATAGCAACGTCAGGGACCCATCCCTGCTCCAGGGTTGGACACACAACGCCGCACCCCAGAAATTCAGCTGTCCATTCTGGGGGCACTCTGAGGCCAGGGCCTTGCGAGGACACCCAGGATGGTACTGTGGGAAAGGCTCTGGATTGGGAGTCAGAAAAGCCAAGTTCTGTTGCTATCTCCGCCATCAAGGTGATGCGGGGGAGAATCCTGCTCTGAAAACAGCTCTGCTGACAACACGCAGCAAATTAAAAATGGCAACACAAATATTTTTTTGCAACAGGTTCAACGAACGAGTAGCAAAATATTGGTTTCATTAATGTTGCTAAAACCAGCCAAGATACAGGATTATACAGTACTCGGTTAGAAAGAATGTCTCAGCAGATTATTTTTTAGAGGATTAGAAGTGCCAGACAAACTGGGTCAGACCAATGGTCCATCCAGCCCAGCATCCTGTCTCCAACAGCGGCCAATCTCGGTTGCTTCAGAGAAGTCCCCAACAGGTCACTACGGGGCAATCCATTCCCTGCTGGTCACTCCCAGCCCCGACAAAAGCCTCATCCTCTAACAAACTTAAAACAGAGGACTGTAGGCTTCGGAGGCACCTCAAGAGTCATCTAGTCCAACCCCTTGCTCCAAGGCAGGACATCCTGTTGCAAACTAATACTTGACCAATAGTCATGTACGGACCCATCCTCTAAGAACTTACCCAGCCATGCTATTGGCCATCACAACATCCTCCATCAAGGAGTTCCACAGGTGAACGGCACATCATTTGGGGAAAGTACTTCCTTTTGTTCATTTTAAATTTGCAGCCTATCTTGTTCATGGAAAACAAGCAAGAAGAACGTGATCGCCCGCTGGGCTTCAATGGGACTACTCAAGAGTAAATGGCTTGTGGCTCGTGGCCAAAGGCTTTTGAGTCAGCTTGGAAAGCTAGATACACACCCACCCACCTTGCTCTAATGGGTGACCGGAGAGGTTTAACCATCCCAGCTGCAAGGTTTCCTTCTCTAGTGGAAGCTACGGAGCTTTCTGTCTTTAGCTCTGGAGATTCCCTGTGTGAAAGCCAAGATGGCCGAGATTACTCTAGTCCAAGCCTTGCTGAACACTCATGTCCCCAGACCCATCAGGATTACTGCGACAAGATCTTTCCGTGCCTGCAGATCCTACTAGCCTGCGGAGAAGCAACTCTGAACGAGGAAGCCCTCCCTATGGAAATGGAGAGTGAGACTGGCAGCTATCGAATCGCCCTCCCGCCCCGACACAGTAATTCAGTACAATTCAATCACCTCCGGAGGAGGAGGAGGCTATTAAAGGCCTTTAAAATGGATGCAATAAGGAACACGGAGTAACAGGAGGCCAGGGATATGGTCAGGGCTCCTGATGTCATTTCTATCCGGCTTCTTGATAGGATTTGGGCACCTGGTTAACTTTAGCTGGAAACAGACATAACAGAACAACTGCGTCCCCATCTCCTCCGATTAGTCTCCTGCCAGCCCTCAGCTCCGAGGCCACGTACTAGAGTCAGCTAACACCAAACCAGCCACAGGGCGTTAAGCCTCATTATGGTAAACTGAGGTAACTACTTCGATTTAATTCAATAAAAGTAATTACCTCCAACAGTAGCATGCTCACGGATACTGTAAACCAAAGTAACTACTTTGATTTAAGTAAACTGAAGTAACTACTCCACTTTGGTAGTGTTCACACAAACAGTGTAAACTGAAGTAGTACTGCAGCAGTCTCCCCCCCCTCGTGGAGACGTAACAATCGCTGAACCACAGTCACCACCCTGCTACACATTTCCATGGTGAACAGTAGCTCTGAAATAAAGACTGAAGGGGAGGACATACTTCTCTCTTCCTACTCCTGAATGACACCAGTTTAGTATTACATAGAGCAGCTCAGGCTACAGATCCCTGGATCCCCACACAGTCACACTAACAGGTGTCTGCCCTCCTCCTTCTCCTTCGACATTTCCTGCTTGGGGCCCAGCAGCAGGGCTGAGGCGCAGACACCAAGCAGCTGGGTGCTGGCCAGCCAGGGAGCCAATCCTGCGAGGACTCATCCTGCTGCAGCCACCCAGGACTTGATAGAGGAGCCAAGAGGAACCCATTCCTTGTGTACCCAATCCTTGGGGGCAGGGACAGCGCTTAGGGTTACTGTCTCCCTTTGGGGCTTCCCGATGGAGGAGGCAGGGATAAGTCAGGATGGGAGCAGAGCGAAGGGTTGCCATGCCCCATTCTGACACAACCCCATCCCTGAGGGAGTGTCATGATGTGCCGTGTCAGAGAGAGGGTGGGAAAATCTCCCCCCTGCCCTCACCCCCCGTTTGCTGTGGCTGCCCCAGGTTATTGGAGAGTAATCCTTGCCCGGACGCGACTCTGGATCGAAACCTGGAGTGTCTGGGGATTCCCAACTACGGTTGGCTACTCCCATGCACCCCACGCCTCCCGTTAAAAGCTTGACCGCCAGCCCCAACACAGTGCAGCGACTCCCACAGATTGCAGCTACAGATGAAACAGATGTTAATCTCCAAAATTCCAGCTATCCAACTGGTTAACCAAATCGGTAACTGCACACGGTAGCACTTAACTGAAATGTCAACGCCGTTTTCCTGTTACTGCATAACCGATTTGCCATTTTCCTGTGTTTTGTTATTTCCGGAGCAGCAACAAAGCTGCATCCAGCTGATTTGAACCAGGTAGCCAATGGGAAATGGGAGTTAAATTTGAAACCCGGGCGAGGGGAAGGAAAGGAATTGAATTATGGGCAAACCGATCTAGCAGGTAACAGTAACACAGACAGGAAAGCGGAATGTGGCAACGCAGTAAATGCTCAAACGGTTAGTTAAGAAACAATTACTGCTGGGCTCGGTTACCGCAAATTGGACCGTTACCAGTATCTGCGCGGAGGATAACCGTTTCAGTCCTCAGCCTGTCTGTCTCATTTGTAAGTTTTTTAATCCACTTGCCATTTCAGAAGTAATTTACAAACGGCTGCATCACACACGCTCCCTGCCTGCCCAACCCCCGAGGGGGTTTCAGGGAAAAAAAGATTTTTTAAAAATTTATTCCTTCATCCATTATCCCAGGCTTGGGGAACCTCAGGCCCGGGGGCCAAATGCGGCTCTCAGCAAGTTTTTATGTGGCCCCCTTTCCAGTGCCTGGCTCTGGCCTCTGGATCCAGTCTCTACCCCCAAGCACTGAAACACTGAGATCAGGATAATGAAGCAGAGAGGAGGGCATGCACACAAGGCCTAGGGACAAAGCCATGATCTGGGCCCTCCTTTTTTGTTTTGTAATACACCTGGGAAGCACCCCTGCCCCCAACCTTTATGTGGTCCTTGGAGCGTGTACCAATATTCAATGTGGTCCCCAGGACAGAAAAGGGTCCCTACCCCTGCATTATCCAGTGGCACAACACTCCCCTAATGCCACCTCCCCACGAGATTGGCTACCCTGTTGCATTATTGTCCATCACGGCCTCTTCCTCACGCCGACGGCATTTAACTGAGGGATGGTCAATAGGATTTAATTACAAGCTGCGTTAATCACACTGTCTCTTGCCTCTCTTGTTAGATTTTTTTTTTTTTTTTTTTTTTAAATCAAGATCAGAGGAGACGGATCAATTTGATCATAATTTACACCCACAACACAAGAGTCGGTTTTCCTCATTAGCCTTCTCTGTTCTGCTAATGGGCAGCCCAGCTACACAAGGACATGCAACTAAGAGCACCTCCACGGCAGTGCTCCATGAAGGGGAAGGTCAGTCTGTGGTTAAGATGGTTAGCTTGGGATGTCGGAGAGCTGGAATAGATTCTCAGCAAGACTTTGGATGAGCCACTTAGCCTCAATTCCACACCCGCCCACAAGAGACAATAGCGTTTTTCTCTGGCCTGCACGGAGACCAAACGCAGGGCTACCCAGAGGAGCAGACACACACACACACACACCCACCCCGCCTGGCTCCCATGGAACCTATGATGAAATTGGGATGGAGGTGAAATAGGTGGCCCTCCACAGCATTCTGTCCCAGACCTCCAGGATAGAAGCCTCTGACCCAACCCTGGGTATCCAGCTGGTCCAGCCAGCCCTTGGGCCAGCCCAGCCTGCCGCTCACTAGTTCAGGCCAGACTGGCTGCAGGAGGCCACGCCCCCTACCGCTATGATGCCGCAGCGGAGCATGAGGGTATCCGGCCACGCCGGAAGGCGGTAGGGCAATGTTTTAGCTCTGCCTCCTTTCTGACACGGGCCGCCCCCCTCAGGGAGCATTAAGGTCACGGCGTTCTGGAGCATCAGGCCATGGCTCAGAAGAACCCGGCTGCATCAAGCCTAATTAAGGTTGGCGCCTCTCTCTGGGTTTCTCCCAGAAGCGCTTTTTTTTCGATCCAGAGAGTCTCCATGCTCTGGGGGAAGGCCGGGGCGCCCCAGTAACCTGAAGAAATCAGGGCCTCTGGGGGGGCAGCAGAGGGCAGCCAGTACAAAAAGGGGGAGGAGGCCCATAGGGCCTAGGCCTGGCTGAGACCAGGACCAAATTTCTGGTCTGCAGCAGGGCGCTACCCGGAGACGCCTCTGGTCAGCCTTGATCATTCGACAGCAGGAGCCCCAGCTACTCCCTTCCTCCCCGCACGCGATCAGGAGGCAGAGGAAGCCATCTGCTCTAGCCTAGTGCAAAACGCTTTCTTAAAACAGGTCAGACCCACCGGAGCTCCTGCTTAACACCTCCCCCATGCTGGGAGTTTCCATCCCTTCTGTTGATCCAGACTCATCATCATCTTGCTGGAAGAGCCTCTGTAGCTCGCAAAGAGCAGCTCAGGAGACCAAATGCTCCTGCCAGCCTCCTGGGCATCCTTCCAACCTCAGCGCCACCTCCTCTGGGGTGTCTCCGGTTGCACTTGGCCAACAGTTCTGGGATCAGAATGGGCTGGAGGCAGCTGTCTCGCCTTTGGCTGAATTTTGGCACAAAGCAATTGCCATTTTCCCAGCACCTCTCCAGTAAAGAGCAGCATGTTGGCAAGAAGGCATTGCAGCCAAGACAGCAGAACTAGAACCCAGAGCCACCTGCAGCTGCCCATAAACTTATGTCGCAGTTTGTCCTTCTACTACAGACCCTCCCCTCCAAAAGGTAAGTCACATAAATCACACGCTCCCCCCCCCCCAATTTCTAATACCAGCAACATAGAACTCCATCTATTATATGCAAGGAATATCTTTTTAGTTTTCAAACACAAACACAACTGAAACATGAGTAAGAAATCATGTCGTCACGTTGCGATCAATACACCCTCAGCCCCCCTTGTCACTAATGTTCCATCTCCCTTCCCGCTGGACAGCCTTTATGACCAATCTCTGTCCCAAAAGCTAAGGCAGGGGTGGGAAACGTTTTCCTTCCCGCACGCCACTTTGGAAATTAGCACAAGGTCCGTGGGCCGGGCAGGAGCACTGAAGGGGTGCTCTCGGGATGGGGGAAAGAAGAGGAGATCATAGATCTAGGCCAGGAGGAGGAAATCCTTTCCCTCCCAGGAGCCACTTTAAAAAGCAGTACAAGCCTCAAGGGCCGCAGAGAAGCTGCAGGCAGGGGGTGCGCTCAGGAAGAGGAAGGTCCAGATCATGGATCTGTGTCAAGGATCTGCTGCCCCATCCTGGTGTATATGTCCTCCAGTCTGCTCGCCACTTTTGGCCCCTCATCTGTACCATGGATCCATTCTTAGTCCCTTGAGTTCATGCCCTCCTCTCTGCTCCCTTCCCCCAAGCTCACTCCTTCAGTGTTCGAGGCTAGGGGGGGACTGGATCCATGGACCAGATCGGGAAACGTGAAAGGGGCCAAATAAAAAACCGTCGCAGGATGGATTTGGCCCTTGGGCCAGCGTTTCCCCGGCCCCCTCTAGTTAGGGAGTGAGCCGCCGGCAGTGGCAAGTTCTAGGGCCAGTGGTTAGGGCTAGGAGGGAAGATCCCTGCAACGAAGCTTGCATCTCCAACTCAAAAGGAAACGGTACCGTCACTTATACAGAATCAACCCAAACCAGTTGAAGGAATTGGGACTTAGGGTGCGGCTCCGAACGCATTAGCAAACCAGCAAAGCAAGAGAGCTCCGGGAAGTCGAACAAGACACTCTGGGCCGTGACCCAGAGACGTCATTTTTCATCTGCTCTGATCGGAAATCAGAACGAAGGTCAGGTACAATTGTTTGTTCCAGTCGAACCCAATGAAATAACGTGGCCATTTGCACACGTGTACAATGGCTGCCAGGGCTGATGACGCTGCTCAGACTCAAAATGGCAGCAGCGCCGCCATTCTGGATCCGGGCAGCGCCATTGTGCAATGCGCAAATCAGCCCAGTGGCCATTCTGCACCTGCGCACCGGTGGTTTGGGGTTTTTTTGAAGCTGGGATATTCCGATCGGAAAAGATTCCAATCAGAATTCTGGTTGAAAAAAAAAATGGGGCAACCGTTCTGTTTCTGTGGAAATGGGTCCTGAAAAGAGAACAGGAACAGATGTTTACAGCCAGCCCTACTGTGTGTGACCCACAAACCACGGAATCTGGAGTCGTCACAGGACTTCTGGTTTGTGGATCACAGCCGTCGACTCTACAACCCTCAGTCACAAGTGACACCAGTTTCTAATTAACAAAATTAGCAGGACACACCCGCCCCTCCTTTCCTGGGTGCCACATGAGAAGCGCCACTTCATCTGGATTAGACCAATGTCCCGATTGGAGGGGGGAGGGCGGGTTCCATTGTAACAGCATTACAGGGAGGGCGCAATCCTCCACCCATTGAAGTCAATGGCACAACTCCCACTGAATGTAACAGTGGAGGATTGCCCCAGTGTTTGCAAGTTGCAGGAAGTGGCATCGGCCTGGAATGCTCCTCCTCGCCACCGCTCCAAGCAGCAGAACGATGCAGCTGCCCCAGGGACTGTGGCCCCTCCAAACGCGTGGGCCTGGTGCAGTTGCACTCTCTGTCCTTTTTAAAGCCAGGGACCCACATTCACTGCGTTTTCCCCATTGATGGCAATGGGGAAAACACAATGAATGTGGGTCCCTGATTATAGCCATCACCCTTGGTTGCAGGGGACGTAACGTTGTGACAGAAATAAGGTAGGATCCAGATAAGGAGCAGTCTAGATAAGCAACATTCCAAATTCTCAAACAACAAACTGCAAAGTGACAGGCAAGCGCGAGAATCCGCCGTGAACCTTCTTGACAAATTTTCAAGCAAATTTCAAATTCAAATTGGCAAAAGCATAAAAAATTCAATTTGCTTTGAAGATTCTTTCAGCTCAGGTTTTACTAAAGAGCAACCTTGGGGCAGTTTTTACCTTGGTGGGGGAGCATCATTCCCTATGGGTTTTTTCCAGGATATTTCTCTTGTCCTCAGCATTCTCCACTCACATGTGGTTCTGGGCAGGATTTGCCAATCCTGTAGGCTCCAAAGAAAAGCACCAACAAAGATCTGGCATCTTGTAGTCAAGTGCGCACCAAAGCCACACCACCTAGGCTTACTTCAAATAAGACACAGATTCCTACAAAGTAGCTCTCTCCTAGGAGGTCTCCTGCAGCAACAAGGTCTGCAAGCTCTTACTGGGCTCTACCAGCTGGTCATTGCAGGGAGATGATCATGCTGCCGGCAATTAACCAAATCAACACAGCTGGACTCCCTCATGGGTGTCTGTCCTGCTCCAGAAGGGCATGTTAACCCTTCCTTTGCCACCCCTGCCTAGAAGGGTCCATCCAGTCACACGGGAACCTGCTTCTCCACACTCGTATACTACAATATTGCCAAAGATGGGAGGTCTAAATAAAGTGGCAACAATCAGGGGGCGAGAGTTACAAGGAATGAATGGCTATATTTGGCCCCTGAATCCAGTTCCTGCCCTCAAGCACCGAAAGACTGAGGGGAAGGGGGCACACAACGACAGGAGACAGATCCATGATCTGGACCCTCCTCTACCTGAGTGCACCCCTTAACCACCCCCTGCCTCAAACTTCAAGGTGGCCCTCGAAGCTTGCATTAATATTCAAAGTGGCTCCTGGGAAGGAAAAGGTTCCTCACCCTTGCTCTCGAGGGTTCAGTGGTTGCTGTGTTGGTCCTATGGGGACAAAGTAGTCCGGATGATCTCTTTTTACCAACCTCTGCTTGTGAGAATATACAAGCTTTCAGGCCACACAGGGTCCTTCTTCAGGCAAAAAAGAAAAGAAAGAGTCAGAACTACAGACTGAGCAAATGCAAGAAATAGAATCAATTCCTTGGGAGTAAGCGTTTGGGGGGTGGGGGGGGAATCATTAGCATTTCAAATATTTCAATGCAACGAAGAGAAACCGAGACTCAAATGATCAGCAAAATAAATACATAATAGCAAACACAACCCCTTCTCTCCGGCAAAACCCTTGGGATCTATTTAAGGCAGACACAGCTGTCTGGCACGGGTTTTTCTGCTGACGTGCGCACGACACGATAACGTTATCTGCAAGTCCGCGAACAGGATCTTGCCAGCAGCCCCGCCGGCTTCAGCAAACAAAGTGAGTTAAGAGGGCTGAGGCTTGTGTTGGGCCATTAATCACAATGGTAGCTGTGCACACCATGGGCTCCCATAACTCTCCCCTCCCTCATCCCAGCCCCTCTTAGCTTTACGCTCAACTTTCGTTCACACAGAGAGGCTAAAGCAAGGAACCGAAGTAGAGTTAGGCCACATTCCAACGAACAGAGGTAACTAGTACTCTGATTTAATTAAATCCAAATAACTATTCCACTTGGGTAGTGTTCAGACAGTGTTAAACCAAAGTAACTACCTTGATTTAAATGAATCGAAGTAGGGTAGCTAATAATTATATCGAAGTAACTACTCTACTTCAGTAGTATTCAGACAAACAGCAAAACCAAAGTAACTACCCTGATTTAACTGAATCAGAGTATGTACTCTACTTCAGTAGTGTTCAGACAAACAGTGAAAACTGAAGCAATTTGATTAAATCAAAGTAACTGCTCCACTTTGGTAGCATTCCGACAAACTTTATAAAGTAGCCCTGGGCAAAGCCGGGCTCTGAGCTGCATGTGGTGCCTACTTGCATCAGGCCCATCAAAAGCTTGCGCGCAGCTTCGGCCCAAATCTCTGGTCCAAACAGCATAGCTGGAGCAAACGCCCAGGCAGAGAGGTGCATGCTGGGAAGTGGGAGGCCTAGCGAGGATGTTCTCGCCCTTCTTAAAATGAGGCACTCAAAACTGGGCCCAAAACAGGGTGAGAAATCTGCAGACGCCTGGAAGCCACTGGGGCCCAGCAAACTGAGGCTGGCGACTGGTTCAGGGGTGCAGGGGGACATGAACGGTTTAATATCAGGATAAAGTCTGGCAACAGAATATTTTTTTTGGCTCCCGGAGTTTGGTCTGAAATTTCATACTCTGCCCACTAACTGGTTTGTATTTCAAAGTAACCGCTTGCGTGAACACTTATCAGTGCAAGGGTGGGAACTATGGCCCAACAATGATGATGTTTCAGCTAGGGATAAGATTGTCACAGGACGACTTTAGCCAACCTCGTTTTCTACCCCCCTCCCCCGGCTCGTTAGTGTTCCCACTTCCCAGCATGCACCTCTCTTCCTGGGCGTTTGCTCCAGGAATACTAGAGCCCTGTTTGGACCAGACATTTGGGCTCGAGCTCAAGATGGACCCCACTGGAGTCAGGGCCTGATGCAAGTAGGTCCTGCAGTCTTGCCCAAGCACAGAAAGCGCACCCAGTCAGGTATCAAGGGACTCAGGTCAGGCCCTGGGCCTTTATAGGACAGTCTTGCTAGCGTCTTTCCTGCCAAGCTCTGGCTCTGTACACAGCACGACTCCCCCTTCCCCAGACATCCATCTGGGTCCCCATCAAAAAATAACCTGGCTGGAAAGTTCAGCAAAACCACAACAGTTCAAGTCAATGGCTTGGGAGCCTCCAGAGCAGCAGGGAAAAAACTCCCATGACTGAGGAGCAGGTGATTCATTTCCCTATTGATCTAAAGGCAGCTGCGAGGTGGGTGAATTCCAATGGGTGTGAAGTGTGAAATTCAGGGCGATCGGATGTGTTGTGGAGACAGAATCCCATTGCTCCTGCTCGGAATCCCTTACATATTTACACGGAGTGAAGGGGAGCCAGTGAGAACCCTTCTACCAAGGCAGCATTCATTCACACGAGTCTCTTCTCCTGGGTTTTCAGTTTCATCCCAGAGATAACTATTGCGCCTAATCGCTTCCCCGGTGGATAAATCTTGCCCCCTGCAAATTGCCACAGCGGCAGCGCACAATCCCATCATGCTGCATGGCTCCTTTTTTCCTGGTGCATTGTGGGACACTGGTTATGCATGTGGCAGAGAGAGGAGTCCTCTCTCACGTTACAAAACATACAAACGTAGGAGGAAGAAACACGGTTGTTAAACCTGGGTTTCCGAGTTACGTTTTTTGGGTGTTAACAAACAAGACATTAGCCCACACCAGGTGGATATTCTCCCCCACTGGCCACAGGGCTGCCACCCACCAGAGACCCTCAGCCCCCACTCACGACGTTCTTGCGAGAATACGAAGCCCACCTTGTGGGCAAATGTGGGCTAACGTGCACCCACACGTCCACGTCCCACCAATTAGGTTGCAGGCAGCGCCTCTGCGTGTGCAGGTCCGCCAGCACCATCGAGTCATGGGCGGAAATCCTACAGCGTCTGAAGAGGAACCACTTCCTGCCCCGATCTCTGCTCTTGCTCTTCCTGCTGCCGCCACTGGGGGCTGCCCGCAAGTGCATGAAAGACACGCTAGGGGCTGCCCGTTTATTAGGCTGGGCATGCAGAACACGTGAGTGGGGGACTGCACAGACTGCAGCGAGCTATCATCTCATTAGTTAACACCCTGGGGGCTGGATTCAATGACCCTGAAGTGCCCTTCCGACTCTGAGGTTCTGTGATTCAGCATCAGCATGCATTCCCCACGCTCATTATACCGACTATACCTGACTAGATGGGTGTTGGGCTGGGTGAACCCTGAGCTCCCATCCAGCCCAACAATTCGGTTACATTGCCCTCTCAGGGCAAAGGAGTTAGCACAGGCCCTGCAATATAGTATCAGGTTTGCCACCGCTCCGACATCCAGGCTCTGGGGCAGCCTATATTTCCGCGGATTATCCAGGGTGAGGCTGGTTCAGAAAGAGATTGGGGAACAAGGCTTTCCTGCCCCTCTTCCGATGTGGCACCGTCCCCTGCCCCCAGCAATGTTCAATAGAGACATGTCACTGCCCCGAGTGGCTTACAATCCAAGGGAGAGGGAACACAGGGAGAGACCGGGAGACATTCATGAAGTTGCAGGGGCGCACGCTTGACTTAGTTACAGGGCGAAGGAGACACCCCACCCCACCCCCAAATGAAAGGACAATAGAGGGAACATCAGTGAAATATAATATTAAATCCCTACAACTTACAAATAAAATATACTAAGAACAGTTACAAAGGATAACTAGGAACGAGGTAATGACTTCCTAAAGAAAGAACATGTGAAACTGGAATTAGGGTTGGCACTCAACTGGCAAGGCTTCCCAACCTTTTCCCAGTCATGAGTACTGCAGTGACGCGACTCCTTGGGAGCATGGCATTCATTTGCAGGGATCATTTGCATAAAAATGCACAGATTAAGTTTCCCCTCTGCAATTCAATTTAATCCATTTCAATGGAAATTGAGATAATTAATCAATTAATCCCAGCTCACATTGGCTTTAATGCATGAAGGACTGTTTCAAAGCGCTCCCGAACACTACGGACCGCTGGCTCGGGGAGCACTTTCACACTCTGCCCCGAGCACTCTGGTGCTCCCGAGCACTACGGATCGCTGGCATGGGGAACACTTTCACACGCTGCCCCGAGCACTTTGGTGCCCCCGAGCGCTATGGACCGCTGGCTCGGGGAGCACTTCCACACGCTGCCCCGAACACCCTGGTGCTCCCGAGCACTACGGACCGCTGGCGTGGGGAGCACTTCCACACGCTGCCCCGAGCACTCTGGTGCCCCCGAGCACTACGGATCGCTGGCGTGGAGAGCACTTTCACATGCTGCCCCGAGCACCCTGGTGCTCCCGAGCACTACGGATCGCTGTCGTGGGGATCACTTTCACAGGCTGCCCCGAGCACTCTGGTGCCCCCGAGCACTACGGACCGCTGGCTCGGGGAGCACTTTCACACGCTGCCCCGAGCACCCTGGTGCCCCCGAGCACTACGGACCGCTGGCTCGGGGAGCACTTTCACACGCTGCCCCGAGCACCCTGGTGCCCCCGAGCACTACGGATCGCTGGCTCGGGGAGCACTTTCACACACTGCCCCGAGCACTAGGTTGTGAATCCCTTTAACCCCAATACCTACAGAAGAAAATGAAGATGCACATCTGAAGAGAGGACCCTAAGATGAATGAAGCCCCCGGCAAAGTAACCAACGAAGAGTAAAAGGCTCCTTGACTTTACGTCCCCTATCACCATTTAGCTTCCCGAGACAAAATTTGGTTTTGGATGTTTAATCTCGGCTGACAGCTTTTTGCTGGCAAGGCTCCCTTTCCCCCATAATGTCATGATGGAGCTTATTAGGGGTCAGCTTGAAATTTCACTGGTTCCTGTTCTCAAATTAAATGATCCTGTTCTCCATTGGAATGCTTCCTGTTCTCGACGTTTTGACTGAAAACTGGAATCAGCAATATTTCGTTAGATTCCAATTGGAATCGGACACAATATATATATACATTTTTAAAAGGGGGGAAAGCCATTGTGCATGTGCAAAACAGCTGCCCTTATTCAAAATGGCAGTGATACTATTGCTGCCATTTTATTTATTTTATTTATTTATTTTATAGATTTGTATCCCGCCCCCTCCTGCAATGCAGCTCGGGGCGGCTAACAACAATGATAAAAAAACAATTTAAAACAGTTAAAATATAAATATAAAATGCATCAATAAAACAGGGCTAAAAGACAGTAGTAAATAAATAAACGGGCGGGGGATTAAAATCACACACCCCCCTCCCTCCCAAAGGCCTGGGCAAACAGCCAGGTCTTACAGTTCCGCCGAAATGTCAAAAGGCTTGGGGCCAGGCGAGCTTCCTCCGGAAGGGAGTTCCACAGCCGCGGCCCTACCACCGAGAATGCTCGCTCCATCGTGGCCCCTCGCTTAACACGGGGGACCTCCAGGAGGGCACCCCCAGCAGACCGCAGGAGCCGTTCTGGGGCGCGAAGGGCGAGGCGGTCCCTAAGGTAAGAGGGGCCAAGGCCGTATTTTGGGTAAGGGCAGTGGCCATTTGTCACATGCATATGGATTTTAAAAAAAAAAAATTGGTCAGGGATTAACAGGGGCACGACTGTTCCTTTTTCATTGAAATGTTCCACAAAACCGGAACAGCTTTCTGAACCACTCCCTAGAGCTTATTGCTTCTAGTTAATAATGGGCACCACATTCCAATCTTTTCCCTGTTGCCACAGCAAGTGTGTTCAATTCTGAAAGATACTGGAATATTTATTTGATTGATTGATTGAAACTTATATCCTGCCCTTCCCCTACGGCACAGGGCAGGTTGCAACATAAATACTATATCAAAATATACAGAAATGCCCTAGAAAACTCCACCCCCACACCCTATCCCCACCTGCCAAATCTTTGGCCAAGCAGAAAAGTCTTGCATTGCCTCTGGGAGAGGAGCAGGCTCAGTCTTCCTCCAGAGGAAGCAGGTCCCATAATTGTGGGGCAGGCACTGAGAATTTCTCTCTATGTACCCTTGCCGTGTGAACCTGACAGGCAGATGGTACCTGTCTGTAAACTGTAAAGGAGTGGGAAAGACACTTTTAACCTGTCCCTTTTCCAGGTCAACCTGGGTCAGTCCAATTCTGCTTACACGCTGCATCATTCATGGTTGCCATCCTGTTCTAGCCTTGGGCCTCTTCAGCTATATCCAGAGTGCCTGATTACCTCTTTCATTCTGGGGCACTCTTTTACCCACAAAAATTGAAAAGGAGTGGGAAAGATGCCTTACCCCAGCCGGCTCTTTCCAGGTCAAAGCACCCAGAAAGGTTGAGTCTGAGGCCCCTATCCAGCACTCTGCCTCCTAAAGCATTAATCTGAATAATAAATAATAAATACTAATCATCTTTATTTTTAAATAGTGCCCCCCCACTGCCATGGCACTCAGAGCACTTTACATATAACATAACTTTTAATCCTCTCAACAACCCTGTGCGGTAGGTTAGGCTGAGGGAATATTGTGATTGGCCCAAGGTCACCCAGTGAGTTTCTGGCTGAGGCGAGACTTGAACCAAAGTCCCCCCTAACTCCTGGTCCAAGTATTACACACGTAGCCATGACACCGCACTGGCTCAGTGGATCAGAAAAGTAACTAGGAAATTGTAGGGCCTACTGTAAATAATGCACTGGTTGGCAGCCTGAGTCATGTCTCAGCCTGCCAGGGAACTCAGCGAACGGCCACTGTGGGGTTGTGAGCCTCCGGCGTAACGCGTGGTATTTAACCCACTGTTAAGTGCAGCGAAGGACCTCTTCACCCTCACAATCCCATTGAGGCGCAGCTCCCAGAACTCAGGAGGGACATGTAAGCAGATATAAAACTGCAGGAGATGAAATAAAGTGAGGCGAGCCAGGAGAGATCAAAAGGGGAAGGGAAAAGGAGTTTTTAAAAGCTAAGAATAAAACGTTCCCGTTGCGGCTGAAATATCAATGGCTTTTAAATTCCAGCGGCCGGGTGGACGGTGGCGTTTGAAGGATTTCTCATACCTGGGTCTGGGAGGCCATTGGCTGGATCCCCCAGGGGGTCTGATCCTGTGAACATGTATATACACACGCAGCTTGGCTGGAGTCAGCGGACTTAGGGGGGAAATCACACGTGCAGCAATTATCTGGATTTTTAAAAACTGGTTCTCAATAGTTCACTGTTAACAAGTCCTGTTGCATTCACATGCATGCCATACCGATTTTAAGTACAGCGAAATAATGCATTCAGACCTTCTTGTAGTGCGTGCTTACCCGGCTGCTCAGTGCGATTCAGTTACAGGAAGTGGCCTGTGGGGAGCCAGAAGGTTGCTACTTTGTAGCAAAGTACAACTTTGCTACAACCTTTGCTGCAACTTTGCAAAAACCTTTGCTACAACCTTTGTAGCAAAGGTTGCTACTTTGTAGAATCAGGGAATAAAAACGGAGAGCCTGAGGCTGCTGGAAAGAAGCCCCTCGCATAGTGAGGCTCTCTTTTTCTCTCCCTGGTTTCTTTCCGGTATCCCGCTGCTGCTACTGCTGCAGCACTACGGTAGAGGCAGAGGCAGAGGCAGATGATTGAAAGTCCCTTGGAGGGAAGAACTTTTTTGGGGAGAAGCATGGAGGGGAAACATGGAGGGGAAGAACTTTTTTGGGGAGAAGCTGGCTGCAGCCTGCACCCAGCGAGGCAACTACAGGGCTCCAGCTGGTCTCACTGCTTCCGGTAGGGGCAGGAGTAAAACAGCGCACTTGGAAGCACGGTTGCATTCACATCAGAAAATATTACACACTAGTTAAAACCAGTACGATGTTGCTTTCACACTGCTGTTAAGTGCTGATTTATTGAAAACGGACAGCAAAAAGGTAGGTTTGAGTAGCTTTTCAACACGCATTGCTTTAGTGCGATATTGACTCCATTTAATCGAATTTAAGTGTTCAGACAGGCATGAAACATTCGGTTTTTTTTAAAAATTGCACAAATCAGAACGTCTGAATCCCCCCTTAGGCAACCCACAGGAGGCGCAGGTTAAGCTGCCCCCTCCGCGCCCCAGCCACAGAATCTATACGAGTCTGACACTAACTAACTAGAGAGTCGGGCTCTTCAGCTCATACTGTGCCTGATCAGGGATCGATCCTGCCAAGGCAGCAGCCCCAAGTAATCAACCTTTCTGGCGTAGCCACCAGGGGTATGAATCACGGGGGCTCAGATCAGCTCGGGCCCTGGACACCAAGAAATTGCTTTGTAAGCAACTACGGCAGCGGGAGGAGCGAGGTCAGCACGCCACCCACTCTGAAAATTCCTAGCAGCGCTTTGGCTGCTGGCAGAGGGCTCTGTTGAGGAGGAAGTGTTCAGAGTGGGTGTGGGTCGAGAGCTGTGGGGGTCTTGCCTTCATGGGTAAGCCCTGACTCCACCCTGGAGATCCCCAGCACAGCAAGCATCACCCTTCGGCTAGGAAGGAATGGGCGGCCGGAGGAGGCTTCCTAGCTGGAACTGCCTGGAAGGAGTCGGGGTGCTGCTGGGTGACCCCCCGAGGAAAGATGCAGAGCTGGGAGGGAGCCAGGAGAAAGCCTTGCCTGCCGGAACTAAAGAAATGGAGGCTGGGAGCCCCAAGCAGCAGCGTGCACATAGCAAGGCGCTGCCTAACTGAGTCAGACCAACGGCCCATCTTAGCCCAGTATTGTCACAACCTGACACGGCAGCAGGGGTTTCAAATTCGGGTCCAAATCCGGCTCTTCCAGGGTCTCCGGCAGAGGCCAGCACAGGCGTGCTACCCGAGACCCCTCCAAGCCCCCAGCAGAGGCCAGCTACCAGAGAGCCTGAAATGGAGATGCCGGAGATTGAACCGGCAAAACCTTAAGGCAGACGAGACGGCTCGCCTGCCAGAGCAGATCCTCAGTACAGCTTACCAGCCAATCAGGGTCTATGCAAGAACAATGGAGAAAAGCTTTGGGGGCAGGAGGGAGGAGTGCTCCCCCTCCCCTTCCAAGCCCTTGCAGCAGGGATAAAGCGGCTCCCCTACCCCCTTTCTGAGAGTTGCGACATCACAATGCTCAGAGAGGGGGGGTGTTGCACTGTCAGAAAGGGGAGGAGCAAAGTGATGTGACCACACCCCCTTTCTGAGCCGTGGGACGTCAACGTGGTCCCATTAAAAGGCGCGGGGCAATGGGACCTGTCATCCTCCTTGCCCAACCTGAATTTTATTCTGCCAGCATTCCTGGAAAGGAGTAATTACGGTCGCCTTCTGCAGCTTCGGGGGTCAGGTCAATGCCGCTTTATGTCATTGTTTCCCCAGTCAGGCTTCTCACCACAAAGGATGCCAACCTGGGTCAATCCAATTCTGCTTGAGTGCTGCATCATTAATGCCGCGAGAGCAGCCAACGAGCCAATCCCCACTCCCACCCGGCCTCGCAGCAGGGCTAGCAAAGGCCTGGCTACGTAGCACTACATCTACACCTAGACACAGCCTCGTCCACGTCTACACACAGCTACAGAGCCCCAGCCCTTACCTTTCGCTGTTGAGGTTTTGGTAGCTGCTCCCGGCAGAAAGATGAAATTGAGAACGGGATGGAGGGCAAATAAAATCAAAACAAAAGAGAGAGAGAGAGAGAGAGAGAGAGACTGAGCGAGGAACTTAAAAACAGGCAGTGTCTGGGTGGCATGACAGTCAAAGAGCTACCCGGGCAGTTATTTCCCAAGAGAGTCAGGACAGAGTCAACGGCTATTAGTCAAGCTGGCTGGAGCATGTCCTCTCTGACTGTCGGGAGGAGCTGGGAGAATAGCAGGGAACGGATTGTTTCATTGTGACCTGATGGGGACTTCTCTGAAGCAACTGACGCCGTCACTGTCAGAGACAGGATGCTGGGCCGAATGGAGCACGGATCTGACCCAGTCTGGCACTTCTTACTGTGTGAACTATACAACCGCTAGAGTGGCACCTTGCTTCTATGTAGCACGACTGCAGCCTCAATGCTCATAATGGCCCCTGACAGATCTTAGAATTCCCCACTAGGCCAGGTGGCTGGAACCCCATCTCACGGCACAGAGACCACCACGAGCAGGAGAATGCCTTACAGAGGCGGGAGGGAACCCGCAGATCTGCAAGCTGGCTGCGTGGGGACACCACAGTGTGCCAAGGAGCCAAAGGTGAGAAATAGCTCTTAGAGTCAAAGGACCCCGAGGAACGTTTCAAACCCAGCCTGCAGCCTCGACCCAAGGGGGCCTTACTTCAAGCTCAGGAGGTGGGCGGAAATGACTGCCCCTTGCAGCGTTAGCATTTGCAAAGCGGGCAGGGCAGGGAAAGCCAAGGCCTCTGGAGATGGGCTGATCCGAGCTAGGGGCTGTCTTGCTGCGTCAGATGGGGTGTTAAAACAAGCTCTTTTGTTTAATGAGCCAAGAGCCCTTCTGGGCTCCATGGCAAGGTTCCAGCAGTTGGCAGTCACCGGGAGAATGTCCCTTTCTACGGAGAGAGGGAGGCTGGGCTTATGTTCCAATTATGCCCCCCTCCCAAGGGCAAGGGAGTAGAGTCTCCCTAAGCAACAGCCCTCCCAAGGGGGTCCCCCCCCCCAAAGTCTGTGGGTGCTGACCTGGTTCCCAGTGAGTCCCTCTCCCTCCCACTGGAGTGGCAGCAATTCCACCAGGAAGGAACTTTTCAGGGTCAGCAGCAGACCCACTCTGAAATCTTTAATCTTGGCAGGGCTTTGCTGGCTCTCCCACCCACTCTGAAAATTTCCAAGCAGGTCTCAGGTTGCTCACAAAGTCCCCCCTCTCCACCCCCGAGTCCAGGGACCGGCTCAGCTGAATCTCCTACGCCCCAAGCTTTCTAACATCCTACCTGCAAACCCCAAACTGGCATTTTACACTGGGTTTTGCTGTTCTTCTGGCACAAGCCAAACAGGATGACAAAGGGGTGTCTGGATGTGCAGCACCAGACAGCTACGTTAATTAGACATAGGATGGGAGCACTCGTGGGAGACAACTGAGAGCCAGACCCAGAGGTGTAGGAGCTAGGTTGGAATGGGCCCTGGTGCAGAAAATGGAACGAGCCCCCTTGAGGCACTTAGTAAGTCCCCAGTGGGTGCTAATCACCCATTTGCCTACACACACATTCCGCTTGGGTCCATTCCTGAACAGATTTTAATGTTGGAAAGTTTCCCGATATTTAACCAAAATCTATCTTCTTGTAAGTTGAGCTCATTACATCTAGTCTTCCCCTCTATGGCAGTGATGCCCAGTTCCTTGCCCTCTTCTTGGCGACAGCCCCGTAGATATTGGAAGACTGCTCGCTACTTTTATCCAGGCTCAGTAGGCCCAGTTCCTTCAACCTTTCCGCATAGGACTTGTTTTCCAGACCCGTTACCATCTTTGTTGCCTTTCTCTGCACCTACTCCGAATTTGTATATGTCCTCCCTTAAAATGAGGTGCCCCGAACTGGACATAGTACTCCAGGTGAGCTCTCTCCAGTGTAAACGAGAGGGGAACTGTTCCCGTGACTGGGAAACGATGCTGCTGCTAACACAGCCTAAAATCGCATTAGCCCTTTTTGCAGCTGCATCCCATTGCTGACTTGTGTTCGGTTTGCGATCACCCACAATCCCTAGATCCTTCCCCCTGTGCTGCTGTCGAGGCAGGTTTCTCACATCTTAAATTTGTGCCTTTGGTTTTTCTTCCCTAAATGCGGCACTTTACATTTATCTCAATTGAATTTCGCTGGGGACCTTGGCGTTTCAGAACGATATTTGCTTAGATCTGTCCCAAGGCCGCATGTTTGCTAGGGCTTCTCCCTTTCTGCTGCTGCTCACTTGAATCAGGCTGGCGGCAGCAAGCACAAAGCAAAACCCAGGCCAGGAAAGGAGACGTCAGAAACCACAATGGCGCCCACTCACAATGTGCTGAAAGGACTCGCTCAGAAGCAGCAGATAACAAGGCACCAGCTTTGTTCTGCAAGGGGGAGGGGGGCTCTCCTCCCGCCTTCCTGTACCCGCAAAAAGCCGTATCACCCTGTCCTTCCTTCTTGCCATCATTCGATCTCACTCTCTGCACCAAGGCTTCCTCCCACTACAAACCCAATGATAAACAGCCGCCTCCTTGGCACAGCGCTTCAAGTAAACCAAAGGAAGGGCCTGGCAGTGAGGGAGGCAGGAGCCGCTGCGTAATCTATACCATTCGCTGGGGAGGGGGGAGAATGCATCTCCTACTTGTTCCTGGCATCAGACTAGAATACTGGCCTGGTCTCAGCACATCGCGCGAACTCACCCCCCCCCCTCTGTGTGTGTATCAGAGTGGCACAAATTAGGGGCTCAAATCTTTAAGGTTTGCTGCCTATGATGCCATGTCAGCCTGGGACCTTCCTGAAGGAGGAGGGTCTGTAGGGAAAGCCCGAAGCCTGGGCTCTAACTGGGCGTTAGAGGCCACCCTGCCTCATCCACACTTCTTAAGAATACAGTCAGTGTCAGGCTGGGTCAGCTCAATGGTCCATCCAGCCCAGCATCCTGTCTCTGACGACAGCCGTCAAATATCCACAACAGGCGTCCTAATGGAGTGATCCATTCTCTCCCAGCCCGACAGTCCGAGGTCTCAAATTCCAACCAACTTGACCAATAGCCATTTACGGCCCTATCTTCTAACAACTTATCTAATCCTTTTAAAAACAAACACACACAACAAAAACCATTACACTATTGGTCTTCACAACATCCTCTGGCAATGAGTTCCACAGTTTAATGGTGCAACGAATGAAAAAAACAACCACCTTCCTTTTATTGGATTTAAATCCGCTGCCAGTCAATTTCATAGGGTGCCCTCTAGTTCTCCTGTTTGAAGGAACAGTAAATAACTGCTCCCTGTTTGCGTGTTCCACACCATTCCTGGTTTTTATACCTTTCTAGCCTATCCTCTCTCAGTTGCCTCGTTCTCCAAGCTGAAGAGCCCTATTGAGTCTCTCCTTGCACGAAGCCGTTCCAGACCTGGGGCAGTATTTGCTGCTTCTCTACACCTTTCCCAGTTCTACTATGTTCTTTCTGAGATGGGCTGAGCAGAACTGCATACAGTCGTCATTAGCATCATTGTCACAGAGGAACAAGGCAGGTTCTCAGCAACTAGTCCAGGTCTGATCTGATCAGCATCAGACCCGAAATCCAAGGGCGTAGCCAGGGTGGAATGGGCCTCGGCACAGGAGATGGGGTGGAGCCGTCGTGCCCCACTCCCAGGGATGGGGACATAGCTGCTGGTGGGGGCCCCTGCAGCTGCACAACCTGTCCCTGTTAGAGCGACGCCTGCCTTGTCTAAATCACCACCCTGTTGTGCTGGGTTGAGCTCCTACCCAACCCTGCCGGCTGCTAGGGCTCGGGGGCTCCCAGAGACAGCTGCCCACGCACAGACCCAGAGATGAAACGTCAGGGGCAGTCTAGGATCAGGAGCCCCAGGGCCGCACCGTCGTGGGATGTCTGCCACCTCAGACTGGGGTCAGCTGCTGACCCTTTGCTCCTTCCCTTGGCTTACCTCCCCTCTCTGAGTGGCACCTCCCTTGCTGGGCAAGCCCCTGAGGTGCAAGTCCGTCTGGAGGATTCTTCCTTCTGGATAGCAGGTGCTGGTCGCGCGAGATCCCCCCTTCCCAGTTCTTCTCCCTGGCATTCCCAGCTCACCCGGCAAAGAGACCATTTCAGGGCTGAGTCAACTCCCCCAAGCTGCATCCCTGTCCCCTTCCAGAATGAGACCCTCCCAACTGCCTCGCGTTGGCTGACTCACCCACCCACCCCCAACTGCCTCGCGTTGGCTGACTCACCCACCCACCCCCAACTGCCTCGCGTTAGCTGACCCTGCTTCTACCGGCCAACAGCTCTCTCCGCCCAAGTCTAAACCCGTGGAACTGGTTTCAATGACATGCAAGGGCAGATTGGGAGGGGTGCCTCCTTCTGGACGAAAGGGCCATTGACAAGCCAGACTGACTGGCTCCTGGGTGGACTTTGCCCAGGTGTGCGAGAAGACACCGAAACATCATAGCTGGTACCAAGGAAGCAGGTAGGACATCAAGCACCTAGAAGCAATGCTCTCCTTCCCTCCCCTGAAACCCACCTGTCACCTAGAGAGCAACCTATCATCATATCAGGGCCCCATGAGACATAAAACACGTGGGCCCCCACTTAACTTAGGAATGTACGTATCTTTATCTTTCCACCTATTTCCATCTGCTATCGCCCACGCCAAGCCTTTGGGGAAGCACGGGTTGTAAATCCAAAATGATAAATAAACCAATGTTCAGTCCATCAAGGCTGGCCCACGCATTATGCAACGAGGCCTTCCTGCCCAGGGTGCCTGGCTGTCCCGGGGTAGCCCCCTCGCAGGCACCCCCGGAAGCCAGGGGCCATTTGCAAGATTCACACTCCTCCTTGATTACGTGGTGGGGTCAGGGGGCTAAACTGTGTTTGACGCGCCTGAATACCTAGGGCCTCCCATCCTTCTAGCCTCTCCTCCCGTCGGCCCACTTTATGCCCCTTGCAAAAGAGAAGTGGATTACAGGCTGGCGGCCATGCCTCTTGCTTCCCGTGGGAGCAGAAACGGGCCCTATGCAGGCAGCTCTCGCTCGGTAAACAAGCCTCCTCCACAGCCGCTGGCTTCGATCCCACAGCCGTGGGCCGGCGCTTTGTGGCACACGATTAGCAGCTTTTAACAAAGCCGTTTGGAAACTGACAGCCGGGCACGGCGTCAAGTAAACAACCACCGTACTGGGCTGGTTTCTTCCTGTACAAACAGCGCTCACCGTTCACTCAGTTCTGGAGCTAGAAAATGGGAGAAGCGAGCGGCCTTCAATCTCCCCGCCTAAGAGTCTGCGCGGTTGGAGCGCACGGCGAGGGAGGGGAGTGAGTCAGCTGATCTACTACTCTCTCATCTACAGGGACAGGGGGGCCCCACAAATCTGCCCCCCCCCCTGATTCCTTGGCTCAGCTGGGACCCCAAACCACCTTCTGCACCAGGGCCCGTTCCAAGCCAGCTATCCCCCCCTCCAGAGAATTTCCATACGCGGGTTGATTAACCTTGGAGCAGCTTCCATCCCCTCTGCCCCAGCTGGGGAGCCAAATAGCCAACCCCCCCTCCCAGGCTTTCCAGTTCCCACCCAGCCCTAACTTCAGGGATTGCTGGGTTCCCTTTCCCTGGTCAGTCCCCAGACCCTTCCCTCTCTGGCCTCCTCCTCCTCAGCCTCAGCCAGGGAAGTCCCCCTCTTCTCCCAGCTCTCCTTTATAACCCCTTCCATCCAGCTCTCTGCAGCCAACCCTGGCAGCTTCCAGCTGGAGCTCTCTTCCTCAGACTGCAAGCAGCCACCCCCCTGGCTTCAGGTAGTCCCTGACCGCTTCCCCATCCCCAGCAACTGGTCCACAAGGGCTGCACCCTGCAACAACTTACAGCCAAGCCTGCAGCCACAGGGCAGTTCTTGGCCAGATGCAACCCTTCTGGTTCGGCTCTTCCTCCATAAACTTTGCTGCAGGATTTCGCGCAGTCATTGCTGCCCCCAGCCCGGAGGTGGGAAACCTGGCCCACGTCCCCTTTTTCAATTGGCCCTTTTCCAGTTCCTGGTTCTAGCTGACAGATTCAGTCCCGACCCCCAAGCACTACAACAGTGAGCTCAGAGGAAGGGTGCAGAGATGAGGGCATGCACACAAGGGAATGGATCCTTGCTAGCTCTCCATTATTTTATTTATTTAGTGGCATAAAGTCGCACCCTCCTGCACAACAGCAGCTCGGAGCAGCTCACAACCACGATCCGGACAGTCCTCCTCCTTCCCCTGTCCTGTGAGCACCCCTGAAGCTCCCACAGCTGCTACTTGTACTTGTCCTCATTCTCAAAGTGGTCCATGGAAGGGACGAGGGCTCCCCTCACCCCACCCCCCAAGCATTACTTTGAGGAAGACACTTGGCCTAGAATAGGGACCCATGTTCATGGAGTCTTCCCCATTGGGAGCAAGGAGGAAAATACAGTGAACACTGGTGCCTGGTCTAGATATAAAGCCCTTAAGTCAGAGGAGGGGAACTGTTTCCCTCCGAAGGGCTACTAGGAAAATTAGTATGAGTTCCCAAGGACCATATAGAAGTTGGGGTTAAAGGAGGTTAAGGGGTGTGCTCAGGAAGAGAAGGGTCCAGACCACAGATCTGTCCCCTCTCCTTGTGTGCATGCCCTCCGCTCTGCTCCCTTCCCCTGAGCTCAGTTCTTCAGTGCTTGGGGACAGGAACTTGATCCAGGGGCCGGATCCAGGAACTGGAAAAGGGCCACCTAAAAACTAGCCACCATGGGCCCCATTTGGCCCCCAAGCCCCAGGTTCCCCACCCCTGCCTTAAATGATGGAAATTGCTAGTGCAATGCAAAGTAACACCAAAAAGCCAGCGACCCAGGAGGAGCACGGAGCAACAGAAACACTGCTGAGGTTGGGGGCACTGCCAAGAGAAAGAGAGAGCAGGAAAGGAGCTGGGGTGGTGATGGAGGGAAGGAGACAAGGAGAGGAGAGAGACGAAAAAGCAAGAGAAGGGAGGATTGCTCATTCTCCAGCCCCCTTCGATGCGGTCCTGCAGACTGAAGGGAGACCTCGCACCCCCCACTCTCCACTGACTGCCAACACATGTTCATCCCTTCCCACCTCTCTCACTCTGCTTTGATCTGCCACTTTGGAGTGAGAACCCAGAATGCCGTGGGGCGTTGCCGCATGGAGAGGGGAGGCCCAGGTGCCCCAGCCACTAATTCATTTCTGACGGGTGATCTGCTGCCTCCATAGCGGAGAAGAGGCTTCCCGAGCCCATGCATATTTAATTCCTACCGCCTGTCGACGTACCTTGGCTTTATTGATCGTGCAGTGGATAGCATTGTTTTCTTGATCGTACAGCAAGCTGAAATCAAGCGTCCCCAGGGCAGCTGCAAGAGACAAAAGGAGAAGATTATTAAAGGGAGGGAAGCAACAGTTGTTGCCCAGTTAAGTGTGAATAAAACAAATGAACGGCAGGGAAGGTGACCCCGTTGGGAGCTGTAAGGGAATCACTGTGACCGAGGGCAGAAAAACCCTTCACATGGCTGCCTGCCAATGGTTGCAGGGGACAAAGCCTCCCCAAACTGATGACCATCACGCCCCAAGCTGCCCTTTCTAGAAGGGCTGCAGCAGCGGACGATGCTTACCCTCCCCAAATCTAGGGCTCACCAGTCACCTACGGCCAAGGACCCATGTTCACAGCTTCTTCAATTTATTTATATTTATTGGCCATATTTATATTTATGCCGTAGGCCAATATAAATATTTATATTTATTGGCCTACCGCGTCCCGGGGCAGCTCACAACACATAAAACAACAAAAAAACACATAAAAACATCATCAAATATGGGTAATTAAACCCCACCCCACCCCACCCCAAAATTCCTTCCCCCCTCTCTACCCTCCCCTCCCAAGGCCTGGGCGAACAGCCAGGTCTTACAGGCTCGGCGAAAAGCCATCAGACCCGGGGCCAGGTGAGCTTCCTCCGGGAGGGAGTTCCAGAGTTGCGGCCCGGCCACCGAGAACGCCCTCTCCATCGTGGCCCCCCGTTTAACACGGGGGACCTCCAGGAAGGTGCCCCCGGCAGAGCGCAGGGATCGCCCTGATGCGCCGAAGGCGAGGCGGTCCCCAAGGTATGAGGGGCCCAGACTGTATAAGGCTTTATAGATCAACACCAACACTTTGAATCTGGCTCGGTGCGCTATAGGCAGCCAGTGCAGAGTGTGGAGCACCGGTGTAATGTGCTCCCGTTGCCTTGTCCCCGTAAGGAGATGGGCCGCCGCATTCTGCACCTGAACCAAGGGAAGCCCCACGTAGAGCGCGTTGCAGTAGTCTAGCCTGGAGGTGATGAAGGCGTGAATAAGCGTGGCCAGGTCGGGCCCGGAAATGTATGGGCGCAGCCTCCGTAACCAGATACAGCTGGCGAAAGGCGGCTTTAGCCACCGCCTCCACCTGCCGATCTAGACGGAGGCCCGAATCCAAAACCACCCCCAGACTCCGAACCTGCTGGGCTATGGGAGGGCAGACACCCCCACCCCCCCCACCAGAGGGGTCAGCACCTCCCCCGCCCTACCCACCACCATCACCTCCGTCTTATCAGGATTGAGCTTCAGTCTGCTCTGCCGCATCCAATCCGCCACGGCCTCCAAACATTGTTGCTTTCCCAAGACAGCAGGGCCTGGGTTGGTTGAAAACGAGAGGTACAGCTGAGTATCATCAGCATATTGGTGACACTGCACCCCGAACCCTCTCACGATCTCCCCCAGGGGCTGCATAGACACATTAAACAAAAGCGGAGAGAGGATCAAACCCTGCAGAACGCCACAGGACAAGGCCCGGGAGCTCGATGTTTCAGCTCCCAGCACCACCCGCTGGCTTCTCCCCAAGAGGAATGAGCGGAACCACCCAAGGACAGTCCTGTCCAGACCCCCCAGGTCTTGCAGCCGTCTCAGCAGCAGCCCATGGTCCACGGTGTCAAAAGCGGCCGAAAGATCTAGCAGGATCAAGAATGTAGAACATCCTGTATCCATCTCCCGGCGGAGATTGTCCACCAAAGCCACCATCGCTGTCTCAGTGCCATAGTCAGGGCGGAACCCAGATTGAAAAGGGTCAAGGAAACCGATGCTATCCAGATGCGCCTGGAGCTGCAGAGCCACTGCCCGTTCAATAACCTTCCCTAAAAAGGGAAGATTAGAGACAGGACGGTAACTGGCGAGTGTGTCCACATCCAGCGAAGGCTTCTTCAGCAGGGGGTGCACCACAGCCTCCTTGAGACTGGGCGACAACCTCCCCTGCCGGAGGGACGCGTTAACCGCCCTCACCAGAACCGACCCCAATGTCTCCCTGGAAGCTTTTACCAACCAGGACGGGCACGGATCTAGTTCACAACTTGTGGCTCGAACAGACCCCAAGAGATCCACCACATTGGGCAGCGTCACTTCCTGAAAGTCCTCCCAGAAAGATTGACCAGACGGTGCCTCCATAACCTCACGCTCTTCTCCTACTGCATCCAGCCCGGTGTCAAAATTACTCTGGATCTGAGCGATCTTTTCTGCAAAGTAGACAGCAAACTCCTCACAGCGGGCCTGGGACAAGTCCCCGTCCAGGTGGAGGGAGGCCGGACTGACCTGCCCCCGCACCACCTGGACGACTTTGCAGACGCTATGAGGGCAGCGAAGAATTCCTTCTTTGCTGTCCTCACAGCCTCGACATAGGACCGCAAATGGGTGCTATGGAGAAATTGGTCAGATTCAGAGCGAGTCCGATGCCAGTGTCCCTCTAGTCTCCTGCCTACCCGCTTCGTACACCGCAGCAAACATGAGTCCTTGCTTACGGCTTGATTTGCAGAGACCCAGACTAGCAAGCCCAGAGGTTGATGTGTTGGTGTAAGTCAACGGCGAGATCACAAGCTAGTCTCCAGCACATCATGGTGTGGGGAAGGGGGCCAGAGCCCCAGAGATCACCTCTGGGAAGGAGAGCAGCTGGATCAGCACCCCAAGGAGACTCTGCAGGGAGGAGACAGGCTAGGAGGACTCCTCCAGTTTGGCAGGGAAGGTTCTCTCAAGAGGAGTGTTCCTCTCCACTCCTCCTGAGATCAGTCGCTGAGTTGTCCTAGACCTGGGAGCCAGTGGCAGGGGATCATGGAGCAGCAGGAGGGGCAGATCAGCTGAGTGGGCTGTGTGCACGGTAGGGCTGGCCATCCCTGCTCCAGTGCATGCGAAGGTTGGGTCAAACGGCCAGACCCTGTAGGTGGCTTAGAAAAGACTCAGTGAATTGGAACCTGCAAAACACATACCAGTACGCAAGGCACGTTCCCATGAGTTTCTTCTCCTTCGCTTTTAACTTCCAGCGGTAGATCGCTTATTGCAGCTTATACGTTTTCACACATTAACTTCCCCTGCTGTCAATGTTGCCCCGTGCATTGCCACCCCTGCTGCTACCAATCCCATAACGCTGCAGGGCCGGATTGTGCCATGGGGCACTTGGTACATGGGAGGTAGACTAAAACGGAAAGCGTCTCTTTCCCCTTCAGGCTGCACTAACCAAAAGCACGGTTTCCACGTCCGTGGGAAACCAGAATTCCCCTCTATCCGGCACAGCTTAGACTCC
Organism: Sphenodon punctatus; assembly: GCA_003113815.1. NCBI lineage: Eukaryota > Metazoa > Chordata > Lepidosauria > Sphenodontia > Sphenodontidae > Sphenodon > Sphenodon punctatus. Next base: position 5,332,688 of record QEPC01008384.1, on the reverse strand, counting down.
ACCTGGAGTAGCGTCCAGTTTGGGGCACCTCACTCTAAGGAAGACACTGAAACTGAAGCGGGTACAGAAGAGGACAACGCGGATGGTAAAGGGCCTGGGAAAGCACGTCTTATTAGGAAGGGTTGAAGGAACGGGGTATGGTTTAGCCTAGCAAAGGAGAGACATGATGGTCAATCTTCAATATCAATAGGGCTGCTGCCCCCAAGACGAGGGACGGCAAGGAACCGTTCTGCGTCGCTGCAGAGGGAAAGACTAGAAATAATGGGTGCAAGGTACAGGAAGGTAGATTTCAGTTACACAACGGAGAGAGAAATGCGGCAACGGAACAAGTTGCCTAGGGAAGCCGTAAGCTCTCCATCACTAGAGGTTTTCAAAGAGAGTCTGGGCAGCCCCCTGTCAGGGATGTCGTGGCTGCCGTCATCCTGTATCCAAGCACGGGGTTGGACTAGATGGCCCTTGAGGTCCCTTCCAACGCGCTGATTCCTTCCCATGTTACAAGAAGGAATGAGCCCCATCATTAAACCTCGGCTTGTGCCTTAACACGGGTGGATTATTTGCAAATCAGAACTCGAGCAGAGCCCCCAGCGACCTAATCTACGCACACAGCTCGGCACCGCTGAGAACGAGGCATCTGCTCCCATCGAACCAAGAGCCACGTCGTGCTAGTTTCACCGGGAGCCAGACTGGGCACGCGGTCCATGCACACAAGAGCTATCCCGCCCGGTGAAGCTCACAACCGAGTCTCCTGAGCCCGTGAATCGGTCTCTCTCGAAAGAGGCCAGCTTATCGGAAATGGCAATCCAGGCTGCATAATGCCAGACACTGCTTGCCTGGAAAGGTGCGCTGGCTCTGATCCACCCTCGCTGGAAGGGAGAAGAGCTCCCATTGGGTTTCAATGGGAGCGACATTGCTTGTTAACGGAACAGGGCTGCCCTTGAGGACGTTTCGGGGGCTGCAGCTGGTGTAGCCCATATTCTGTCAGGGGTGGGTTGCCAGATGCACATTACAACAGTGCTGTAGAGCCGGCACTGGCGGCTACCAATAGCTTTCCTCCTCCCTTATGAACAACCGTGAGCCTGGAGATCAGCTGGGAGCACCGTCTTCAGCTACTAATCTCCTCATCACATTCTCACAGTGAGGGCGTGTGGCTGGAGAAGCACTCTCGGTACCTGCCCCACAAACTCCCTGCCCCTCAAGGTACGGTTTAGGCCCAGGCCTGCTCTTCTGCTGGAGGGAACATCAGACTTTTCTGTTTGGCCGGGCACTTGGCCAGCAGGGATAGGGGCTTGGGTTGGGATACAGGATTTTAAATTCGCTTTATTTAGGGGTCCTTTAAAAATATAGATAGATTTATATAGTGTAACCCACCCTAAGGTTACAATTTAAAATCAGTAAAATAAATAGGTAAATAAATCAGTAAAGTAAATAAAACCCTAAATCTTCAGGGTTAGTACCACCTGCTTTACCGGTTTTCAAGTATCTTCTCCAGGCTTTGGGTTAAGCTGATGATTTCAGGGCTGGTCAACCCCTGCTCCGAGGCGGCAAAGCAGGAGTCTCTTCTTTACATTTTTAATTTCATGCAGGAGAATTCTTTTGCCTAATTGTTTTTCACAGGTCGCTCCCCTGTTGTCAATTCTGCTCCGGGTATTGCCACAGGTCGCTGCTAACAATCCTGTAATGCTGCCCGGCTGGATTTTGCCTGGTGCATCGTGGGGCACTTGTTAAGCCACGTGCGGTGGGTTAATTCCTTCCCGCGTTACAAAAAAAGGTGCATTAAGGAATAAGCATGACTGCTAAATCTTGATCTCGGAATTGAATTTTTTTGATGGAATGTGTGTTGCACCTGCAAGGTCCTCGGACTAAATGTTTCAGATGATTAAAAAACCAGGGGGGTGGGAGGGAGGGTCTGTGACGTAGCAGTCAGAGTTTCAGGAGCACAGGTAGCTGGAGTGGCCTGATCACAAGGGTGAAAGAGGCAGAAGATTCAGAAGTCTTTGTAAAGCGGTGTCTTGGCTCCTTTCGGGAACGAGTCGCCGGCAGCACATTACACCGGTGCTCCGAAGTTTGCAGTGGCTGCCGATAGCATTCCAGGCACAATTCAAGGGGCTGGTTTTGACCTTTAAAGCCCTAAACGGTCTGGGCCCCACCTATCAGAGACCCAGCCTGTCCTACAAGGTCCCACTGGGGCCTCTGCAGTCGGCTGGGAGCGCCTTCTTGCAGGTTCCATCTTGTCCGTGGGCCGAGGGAGCACAGAACGGCGTTCTCGGTCGCTGACCCAGTTTTCGGGAACTCCCTTCCCCAGGAGATTCGCGCGAGCCCGGCAGCAAGCCTAAGCACCTTCCGGGGCCAGTGTAAAAGCATCTGGCGTGCAGGGAACGGGGTGGGAGTTTTTACTGGTTGAATGTTATTCCTGCTATTTTATGATTTGTGAGCCACCCTCAGTCTCTATGGGAAGGTTGGCATATACATCTGAATAAATAAATAACATTTTAAAAAGCAGCTGTGGCGGGATCAGGCCGAGTCTCCTTGTCCAGGGAGTCCCACTCTTCCTGGCATATGGGGCTCCCATCTGCCTTTGTGCACCCAGCCCCTGCACCCTCTACCCTACATCGACCTCCTTCCCCAATATTTTTTTTATTAGCCCAACCTAAAAAGGTCCACTAATGCATAAACCAAATTTTTGCAAATTAGCAGCACCCAGTTTTCTTCCCTGGGGGAGGCAGCCACCTTAATCTGTCTTCCCAAACCCTGGGCTCCTAGCAGATTAGGTAGGGCGGCCAGATAAGCAGATTTTAAGAGGACACTTATGAGAAATACAGGTTGCAGGGCGACTGTGGAGCCAATGTAGCTGTGCGTATTTTCTCATAAGTGTTCTCTACAATTTGTTTATCTGGCCACCCTAAGTTTAGGGCTCTTTTGTACACCTGAAACCCCTTGCTCCGAGTAGCCCCATTAACTTCATTGGGATTACTTTTGAGTAAGTGGGTTGAGAAGCATGGACTCGGCAAGGAGAGGAGATTCCTCGCTGAAAGCAGCCACACTCGCTAAAGCAGCAAGGTCACCAGTTACTCCCCCTCCAGGCACGTTTTGGAACTGCGCGGAGATAGCGGCCATTTTGCTGGGACGCTGAGGGACCCCTGCAGTCCGAGCCAGGCTCCATTGCTAGGCTGTGACAGACCCACATAGGCTGCATTCACACGAGACACTTAGGATGAGAAAAAAAAGCCTTCCTCCCCGCCTTATTTTTTTAATGTGTGAAAGGGTTACGTCGCAGGAAACACCGAGCGCAATGTGCATTAACTCCCAAACATGTTCTTAAGAAAGGAAGAAAGGTTTAAACAATCCCTCTAAATCCATCACATGCATTTCTCATAACGTTGGTTGGGATTAACCCACCTGTCAGTCTGCTGCAGAAGGGGATAGAGGTGATTCCCCCCCCCCAAGGGATGGATCCCTCACTGCCTGGCGAGTTGGGACAATGCGTTATTGACAAGGAAAACATTGACTCTCAGCGTAGTGACCCCAGTAGAACCGTGACGGCGGCAACAACCGTTGGGGCTTCCTCCTAGGATACAGAACTCCCCAAGTGCCTGTCTCTCCGAACTCCGGGTCAGCAAGAGGCGCCTTCAATAGCTGCAGGGGCGGCCTCCTGGAGAAATCATGGTTTCTGGGGGCAACGACGTCAGAAAATGGGGCGGGGCCAGAGATATTTCCCCACCCTCTTTCTAATGTCCCCCAAAGGCGGGACTGTGGGATTTCCCCACAAAAATGGGGCAAAGACTATTGAGAGGCATAGACTGGGCCGCTACCACCACCAAGGCCTGGGTCCTGCGGGGACTTACCACAATCCCATTACTTTCTGAACCAATAAGCAACTGGGCTCAAGGGTTAGGTAAGATTCAGACCTGGCATTCCCTAGCTGCAGCAGGGCCTGCTGCCAAGGCAGGGTTTGTGGGTCTCAAAGGTCAGTTCAATAGGACCGGTTCAATTTCCCACCAAGCTAGGATCATAAGATCTCGCACTTCTACCCGCTGATCCAAATCCCCTTCAAGGCAACACAGACTCCCCTTGGTTTCTATGCACTAGCAGTACACACATGGGGGGGGGGGGGGGGAGAAAACACAGGCTAAGAAGAAGGGGGGCACGATTGCTCTAAAACTGGTTAAATGAAGCCTCACACTGATCAAGACAAGAGTCGGAAGAGCCCAGGATGGGGCGCGGAGGCGCAGGGAAGTGATGAATGGGCTCTGAGTGGCACCTAGATCGTCCTGTGCGGCTTTGTTCTTTATCCCATAACGCTCCAAGCTGCCTCATCTTGCTTTCTCTCTACACTGCTGCGAAGGCACAAAGGAAATCAGACTCCCATTCAGAGCCACCCTCACCGCAGACACCTCCTCAGCACCTGCGGAAATCGCACAGGCCTAGCTGGGGGTTATCCGTACCGCCGCCCGTTCCACAGGCCAGGCGGGCAGACAGGTTTTGTTCCTACACACACACTCACTGCCCTGACCCTGGACAGATCCCCTTGCGCTTTTCCATAGGGTCAAGCAAGGGGATAGTTTTACCCCTTTCTATTGAGTCTTTTTGAGAACAGGTGGAGTCAAAGTAGTTCAGGCGATCTCTTTTATTGGGCTGACTGTTCTGTTAGCGAGAGCATGCAAGCTTTCGGGCGACAAAGGGCCCTTTCTCAGGCTGGTAATTTCATCCATGGTTCCAAGGGTCTTGGAACCAGTGGGGCAGCTGGCACTAGGGCCCACGAGCTGCCGAAGGGGGGGGGAAGGGATGCCTTTACTGGCAGATGCTGCTGAGTTTTCCCACGTATGCTTGACTGAGCAACACCGCACTCCCGCGTTCTTGGAAGCTCCCAGGGCAAGATGAAATGAGGCTGCTCTGCTCACCGGAATGGTAAGGGGACGGGGGTGGCTAGCAATTAGCACAGAAAAGCAATTCTGCACGGCCGGCTGCACGGAGCCCTCTCCACAAGTTCATCCCCCAGTCGCTGAACCCAAGCGGCTTGTAGGCTAAGCGTATTTCCAGCTTACATAACTACAACATCTTTCCTGACAAAGCTGCTTGCTGCCACAGAAATGCAGCTATCTCTGGGGCAGAGCACAATGAGATCCTTGGCAGCAGAGGCCTCTGGATGCTCAAATGCACAAAGGGAATACGGATCCTCCAATTAAAGCATTCTAGGATCGACGACAGGCAACAAACAGCTCCCAACTCACCTCGGCCCCGAACCAAGGCCTGGCATCCGGCTCTCCCCCCTGCCCCCCACACTTAAGTTGGGTCAACACTGTGGAGGGCTCCCAGCTTACAGCCTGCTGCTCTCCACCAGGACTAGAACGCCTCTCTCTCTACACACTGCCCAAATGGCAGAGGCTCACCGGTCTTAAAGCCCAGAAGGGGGGCAGGGCCACGGCTACAAGCAGGCCTTCTTAAAGGGCTGACTCTGAAGCCGAGTAGCTAGGAGGCCCATGCTTTAAGCTTGCCTTTCTGGGGAATCCAAAGACCCCAACAAGCTCCTAGATTGCAAGGTGGTCTTTATAAACATCTAGTCAGGAGGTGCCCTTACACTGGGAACAATTACAGAATAAGCCAGGCACCATCCCGGGGACCTAGGTCCAAAGCCTGCTTCCTTTGCTCCAAAAGCAAGAGGGCTCCATTCCATGAACCAGCAGAGATCTCTCATTCCTCCCTGCCTGCCCTCAATCCTCAGCAGATTCGTAGCCCCTTCTTGTTGTTAAAAAGGAGCAGCCTGCCCCACACACAAGAGTTTTAGAACAAAAGGATTGCCGGATTGGGTCAGATCAATGGCTCTTCCAAATCCACTCGCAGACCCTGCAGAGGAAAGCATACGGAAAACCACAGGTAGCGATTGATTGGTCCATCCCCTGTCCATTAATCTCAACTTTCTGGCAGTTCCGGCGGTTCAGGGACACCCTCAACATGGGGACACACTGGTCCAACTCCCTGCTCCAAGGCCTGCCTTCAGCATTGTAGCCAGAAGCTTGTTCCGCCGGGCTTTGAAAGCCTCCAAAGAGGGAGACTGCAAAAAGTTCTTACAGTTAGGAAGTTTTTCCTCATACCTAACAGAAATCTACCTGGGCTCCCATTGAAGCCCATTCCCTCTTGGGAGAACCAATGTAGACCATCTTGTTTATGGCACCCTCTGCCTTCCCTTCTCTAGGCTAAATACACCCGTAGCTTTCTTTTTTCTAGGCTAAACATAGCCAATGTTTGGGGTATGTCCCCTGTCATCCCACACTAATCACCGTAGATGGCTCTATCCTTCATACATTTCTCTAATCTTTTTTTCCCTGGTTGATCCCACAGCAATGAGTTCTACGAGTGAATCCACTGTTCTGTGTATGAGCGCCGCCCTTTCTCCTTTCAGGGGGTGCTCTGAGGAGTCCAACCAAAACCTGATTCCCAGGCCAACGCCCCACCCCCTCCTTTGCCACCCACAAAAGCTACAGGCAAGCAAATCCTGGCTTGGGATTCCCTCCGGAGTCCATCAGTACCACGCGTGAATTGAGGAGAGGATTTGTTGCTGGGTAGCACCAAATGGATCACAACTCTACAGCTACAGTCAGATAGCAGCACAGCCTAGAGAGCTGGGCACCGGGGAATTGAATTCAGTCACCGTTCCCAGCATCTGACTTGCCCTGACGTTAGCAGGCAATACCAAACACTGCCCTTTGATACCGTAGGTTCGAGTGGTCCCAGATGCACCATCATTAGCACTGCTGTTGCTGCACTGGGCAGCTGTTATTTTTAACAGGACAGAGGCAGGCAGTGGTGCCCGTTGCTTCCAGCTGTAGAGTGCCGTTTTCTGTTTCAGCACACACCTGCTGCCACGAGCCATTGCAAAAACACCGTCAGATTCCCAAGACAGAGAGCGCTCTGGTAACTAGTTTGCAGAGAGAGCGAACCTGGCATTTCCCCCTACGCAAGGAGACGGGCAATCTATAAACACGGCCTGGGAAAGTCCACTGAGGCTCATTATGCCTCCCTGCTAGGATAAGCAAACAACCAACTGGCTTTGGTTGCCATAAGAATCATTTGGACAAAAGGCTAGTCCTTTAAACGATGCCACGTCTGGGTATTGTGCTTGGCCTCGGAGTGCAAGAAAAGAACGTCTCTTACTTACGTGCCAGAGAAGTTAACAAGGCAGCAGACTGAAAAGCCACCTCTCTCTCTCACACACACACACACCTTTCTTGGCATACACAGAAAGTGTGCAGGCGTGCAAACACCTCTGTTCAAACCAGCCATCAGTGGAGCCGTGAGTAATTCCAATTTGGCCCCAAACTTAAAAACGAAACCGGAGAATAACATCAATATTGGCACAAAAAAGGAAGTAAAATTTTTTTTAAAATAAAAAAAAAGATGCCAGGTTTCTTTAGAAAGCAAAAAAATCAATCTTCTCAGGGAGTGTTGGAAAACCTAGTGCAAGAAAACCAGCGTGGCCTAGTAGAGAAGACAGTGGTGGGCAAGATGTGGACCATGAACGTCAATTTCTTGGCCATGGTGGACTTTCTAGTAGGTTGTGGTGCAGGGAGGGGGATGCTGAAGCAGCAATGAGCACTCTCCCATGATCTCCCAGCAAGGAGCCTGGGCCGGAGTGGGAAGTCACCAGGAAGGGGGGGGGGGTGAGCTACTGGGAGGGTGCATGGCGAGGTTTGGGGAGCTGACACCCGGATTGGTCAACTGGCTGTGTGTGTAAATTAATCATTTTGACACCCAAATCCCATCATTTTATTCCTGGCAGACCACCTTAGCTTGATACCTGAAAGAGTTGATCGTGCACTCCTCCCCCCACCCAAGTCTGGTTGTCCCTGAGACAAGGTGTTGGACTTGGACCTCGGAGACCAGGATTCAAATCCTGCCTTAGCCATGAGTTCACTGGGTGGCCTTGGGAAAGTCAGTGTGTCTCAGCCTCGGTTCCCTCATCTGTAAAATGGGAATAATGATGACTGACCTCCCAAGGCTGTTGCGAAGCTGAACTAAATATAGACCGTAAAGCGCTTTGAACACTGAAATCTTTAAGGAGATGATAACAACAACAACAACAACCAGAAGGAGAATTGGAAATGTTGGTGTGATTGGTGCAATTAAGCAAAACCCAGAAAAATTGCATGAATGGTGCAAAGCATGTTTCCACTGGGCTTTCTTGAAAAATTATCCACAGCTTGATGTATCACTGTCTCTTTAAAGATAATTCTACAACAGTCAATGCATTTCACTGCTCTGGGCAGATTTACCTTGGGGCTCACTGAGGGCCAGACTAAGTTGAAGGTTCTTGGGCACTCTGATTTCTCCTTTGCTCTCCTGAAGGAAGGAAAAGCTCCACCTAGATAGTAAGTTGTGCTGAATTTTTCTTACACTGAAAGACAGCCTAGCTGCCACGGACACCCCTGGTGAGAATGCTGTCCCCACTGCCTGTCTTGGCCCCCGTAGCTCCTTTGATAGGGGAGCGGAATGACTAGTAACCAATGGAGAATTATCCATTGGTAACCCCAATTCTTAAGCCAAATAGCATTTTTACGTAATAAAAAGTTATCGCAGCTGAACTGCAGAGTGGAAGGAAGCTTGGCTTTTCTATATATGTTGTTAGGGGAAAGTTCTGGAGTTTGGTTTTTTTGTATTTAAACAGCTTGGCTTTAAACAGTGGCTTTCCAAAAATCTGTGGCACAGAATGTATGATGATAATTTGCCTCCTAACTACAAGATTATTATTGCTATTCAACTGCCAGAGAATGACAGCTTTCCTTAAAATATCACACAGCTCTCTAGGGTGAATATTTTATGATAAACTGTCATCCCAGCACTGAACTAAAAGACACTTGGTCATGCTCACACTGGAAATTTAGCCCAGTCAACAGAAACTATTTATTATTAATTATTAATCACTTATATTGTGAATTCAATGTTCAAAGTGCTTTACAATCCTCTCATATTCACCCTCACAACAAACATGTGAAAGCAGGTCATTATTCTTCCCATTTTACAGATGGGGCAACTGAAGCTAAGAGAGAGTGACTTGTCCAAGGCCACCCGGTGAGTTCATGGCTAAGACTAGATTTGAACCTTGGTCTCCCACGTCCGAGTTCAGCATTTTATCTACTAGGCTAGACTGGCTCCCAAAGGGAGACACCTTCACTGAAGGCACAAAGAAACCTCCCATGCCTAAAGCTTGCCTCATTTTTACATTTGAGAATAAAGGCTTCTGCGATCATTTATTTGCTGAGATACCGTAATTCTGCTCACGGTGTCGGAGATAATTTTTCCCACTTAAAGTGACTAGTTTTAGCTTGATGGATTTTGCGCCCCTCAGCCTGGATTTCAGCCAGCAAATCTGCTCTCCCCGTGCCCCCTTCTCAGGTGCTGCTGGGGCAGAGAAATCCTAGCTTTGCAAAACACACACAATTGAGAGGATCGACACATATTGAGAGATGCTGGCGAGCATCTGTGTTTCCCTTCAGCAAGCTGCACTGAAAGCTGCATTCTGGCTCCTTGGCAGAAGGACCTGGTCGCTTCTGTAGCACGGCTGTCAGGCTCTCAATGCTTTCGGCAGCATTGGAACCTGCCACCAGATAGTGCCGTGTTGACTCCTGCCTGCACTCTGCCACCCGCTACCGCCCACCTGCTGCGCTTCCAAACCAGAACCTTTGTGCTTCTCAAATGCTGCCCCTCCCTAGTCATTAACATGCCTCTGCAAAGCCACCCTATTGATAAACACCAGCAATGGACCAGGTACAGAACAGCCCTAATTAAAGATGGGTCCCTGCCCCAAGGGGCTTACAATCTAGGATGGACCGGGGAGGGACGGGGGGGACAACGGCGAGGGGAACATAGGGAGAGTCAGGGAGACATTCATGAAGCTGAAAAGTTGCTGAAGCAACTGGGGAGAAGGGGACCGTGAATGATAAAAACAGTAGAAGGAGCATCCTCAAGCAGTCTGTGGGGGTGAGAAACTAGGAAAAGCCTCATGAAAGAGGTAGGCTCCTAGGCTTGCTGCGTGTGTGTAATAATTTTGATAAATATTTATTAATGATAAAGATTACACTGTGTGGCCTCAAGCAAGTCACTTTTAGCTTAAAAAGGGATTGGATAAATTCTTGGAGGGTAGCTCCAACTACAGCTATTAGCCAAGGAAGTTGGAAGACGTACTCTCCGGCTGTTGGGAGCAGGGAGTGAACAACAGGGAACGGGTCGCTCCATTGTCACCCCTTGGGGACTTCTCCCAAGTGACTGAAGTTGGCCACGGTTGGAGACAGGATGCTGGGTTCGATGGATCACTGGTCTGACCCGGTATGGCACTTCTTATGCTGCGTGCCTCAGTTCACCATCCGTACAACAGGAACAACAGCGCTACCCGAAAGGGAAGTTGCGAGGACAAATACATTCAAGACTGCGAGATGCTCAGGGTTGGCTTCCGTTAGAAGCGGCAATGACAGCAGTTTCTGCAACCCATGCTTGCCTGGTTGCACAATGCACCAGGCAGGCATTTCCTTCCAACCGATCGGTAGTGCCCACTCCCAGAGAAGGGCCTTCCTTCCACACAGGGATGGGAAAACGTCAACAGAGCTTACGTGGCTGCCTAACATAGTAACTACACAGAAAGCGTCAAGCGAGGCTATGAGCTGGGCTTGCTTGAGAGACTATAGCAATGGATCGACGCCCCCCCCCCCCCCCCCCAAAACCACAGGGGAAGCAGAAACCTGGAAAGCCACAGCAGAGGGGCAAGCGCGCCAAGCCACTGAGAAGAAAGCAGGGAGCTGACCATCTTCCATGGGAGCTGCATCCTCTTGCAATGACACAAAAGGTTGTAAAGAGGCCTCCAGAGTCCAAAAACACCTCCTTCCTCCACAATATGCCTTGGGGGGAGTAATCAAGTGGCGTATTTGTGAGAAAGGGGCTGGATAAGGATGCCTTTACTGGCCATATGCACCAGATGCCTCCAAGGTCGCTTTTACGCCTGTTATCTTCCGTCAAATAGAGATTTGCGCATCCTTTGCTGTGGTCAGAATGCTCCCTTCCACGTCAGCGAAGGGAGCCAGGGGAATAACAAATGTGGGAGGCAGGGCAGAGCAATCCTACCTTTACAATGACAGAAGGCATTTCTGCCGTCAGTAATTCCTTTTGTAAATGGTTGCAAGCAGCACGTTTTTGATTTTGTGCCAATCTTATGAAGCGCAAACGTAAGTCATGTTCAAATGCCTCGACTGGTCCTCCAGGCACCTTTTCAAACATAGAGCATAGCCAGACGTAATGATAAGTAAGTACCCGAAAGCCACTGACTCTGCTGATCTTGATGATCTTTTCTCCCTGCTGCTGTGACCTGCGACCCCAGGAAGTACAGTGGGGAGGACAATGGGATACAGGGTTGGGGCGGAGGCAAACGAGCGTGGAGAGCTCTTGCCGGATATCAAACCATGCAGGCATGAATGCCCACATGTGAAAGAAAAGTTATTACTACCCGCTAGATTGCTAGAAATGCAAATGTTGCCCGCCGCATTCAGTGCCGTCACGATACGCGAGAATATAAAACCTGCAATAATCGCGCACATGTGAATGTGACCTAAGTTCCAGGCAGAGCGTGCTCCCTGGTAAACAAAGGAGACTATGCTGCAACTCAAGTTGTGTGGAAGTGATTGCAAGACGCAGGGCAGTAAGAGTTCTTCACTGGGCACCTACGAGGAAATGGAAATACCGGTGGTTCCCCCAGAAGGCTGTTCCACTGGCCAACGCATGGAGTGGCCCTGGTCAGTTGCTGCATGTGAGTACAGGTTGCTCCAGAGTATCAGCAGTTTGCTTGGGGGCAGTCTGTCCACACATTCCTAAAACCCAGTTGCACCAGTGCAAAACCAAATTGCTCTGGGGGAGGAAAGCAAAGCGCAGATGTAAAACAATTTGCTCCATGGTTAAGGATTCATGTAGACATCCCTGAATACCAAGAGGGTTCGGATCCAAAGCCCGTTCACGTTAATGGACAGTTTTTCCATTTCTTTTGTATGCTCCGGCAGGGAGCTGTACACAATTTCAGGGAGCTGAATTAGTACCCACATACCAAGACAGATAACCATCTACTCCAAAACACTGGCTATTACTGCAACCAAGGAACCAATTTTCCGTTTTACCTACCCTTTCCGATGCACCATGTTACCGTTTTAGCACCATTCCAGATTTCTGCGTTTTGCATCATACACGCGCACAAGAAGGGGCTATGGAACAACCAATGGATGAATGGGAAAATGGTATATTGCTAATGTGGTAAAATGGTGGGAAATGGAATAACGGTAACCTAGTCACGGAACATGGTAACACACGTAACTTGTTGGGCACTAAATGGAAACCATTTCGTGCCCTATCTGAGACAGTGCGGGTGCCACTGTTTTGAGAGCGATGCCCATTGTTGTGTGTACCCGTTTAAACACTGCTCTGGCAACAGCCTTAGCGAGACGGTGGAAACCATGCTGATTTTATTACATTTTATCCCCTCTCGCTGAGTTCTGTATTTGCGATGGGAACAAGGATGGGGCTCATAATTAGAGTGGCAAGCACTGACGAGACGAAAGGGCAGCAATTAGAGGAGAAAGAGAAGCCTTGCTTACAAGACGTGTTTCCAATCTAGCGCGGCATTCCTGACACTGACCTTTAAAATCATTCAGTACGAATGAAATAAAGATAAAACCAGCACTAAGAAAGAATTTGCCAGGCAATCGCCGGCATTGCTCATTAATTCTTCTCTGGAGAAAATATCCTCGTTCGGAGACGGGGACCCATAAGTCAGGCAAGGTCCTATCTTGGCCACAGATTATGAATGATTGATATAAAAGTTTTGGCATTTAACCTAGCATTTCAAAAGGAAATAACCATCACCGGAAGGAACATGGGGTTTTTTATGGGGGAGTATATCATCGACTTTTGAACAGAGTCAGAGTCTCCACCTAAAGCATCTTCACCCATGCCTGAACACACACACACTGTTCCCTCCCTCCTAATCCTTCTTAAAACCTTCTCTCTTCTGCCAGGTGTTTCCTAACTTCTTACCCCGCTGCCTCCTCACTGAGTGCTTTCAGATGAGACGCTAACTCTGCGTGGCCACCCGTGAGCCACGGAGCCAAACGCCGGTCTGACTCGGCTCGAAGCCGCTCAGAGAGCCATGCCGGGAAATCCAGAGTGAGACGTGCAGGGCAAGACAAACGTGTGGCAGCTGCCTCTGTGGCCACGGTAACCACGCTGCTTACTTGATTCACTCCGCACGCCTTCCACATGGGTGGGTGCTGCTCTGTGGCAGAGCCACACAGCAACCACGGACCCACCCCCAGATTGACTTGCTCATCTGGAAACACCCACTGACGCTCCTTCTGATTTCATCCTTTGGGGGCCCCTTCTCCCCTGGAACTAAGCACGTGCCCCTGCGACTTCTCAACTTTGGGAATGTCTCCCTGTCTCTCCCTTTCCCTTGGCTCCGCTTCCGTGTCCATCCTAGAGATTGTAAGTCTGTTGGGGCAGGAACCTGGCCCTAATTAATGATTGTTCCATGACAGGCACATGGCTGGGCTATATAAATAAATAATACTAAATAGTAATAATGATGATGACGCACTACTAATGTGGTCCCTCCGCCCCCATTTCTTCCTAGGAAGACGGCTGGAACTGGAGGCAGCGTGTTTGGGTGCAATGGCACTACAAAGAATTTAATTTTGGGTTCCCAATTGGTGGGTCCTGTACGTGTCCTCAGGGTCTAATGGGGGTTTGGAACTTCAGGCCTGAGGGCCAATGTGGCCCATGGTTAGTTTTTATTTGCCCCCTTTCCAGTTCCTGGATCTGGCCCCCTGGATCCAGCTCCTGCCCCCAAGCACTGAAAGACTAAGCTCAGGAGACGGGAGCAGACAAGGAGAGGGGAGACAGATCCATGAGACAGGTCTGTGATCTGGATCATCCTTTAAGTATCCCCAACTTCTATGTGGCCATAGGAGCTTGTACTAATTTTCAAAGCGGCCCTTGAGAGGGAAGAAGTTCCCCTCCCCTGGTCCAACAGATTGCCATATTTGAGAGCGGAAAGGAATTTCCCGCAGGTCAAACTAGCAGTGGCATTTTTGGCCTTCCCTTGCAGCGTGGGTGTGGTTCACGTGTTTGAGCCATCTGGACAAGTCTTTCAAAAATCACTCCCTGTCGTTCCAAGCATTGGCGCACCCGCCTCACACCTGCTCTCTGCTTGTGGCAAGTTTTACTCTAGGCTTTGTCCTTCAGCTGGTGGATTCTTCTGTTGGGGCAGTATAGCTACGGGTGAATCCTCCCTCGGGGCAGGGGGCTAGACTAGATGATCCTTAATATTCCTTCCAGCCCTGTGATCCTTAATGTTCCTTCCAGCCCTGTGATCCTTAATGTTCCTTCCAGCCCTGTGATTCTATGCATTTGATGAGCAGAGGCATGCAAGACCCTGATCTTGTTTGTTTGGAAATCGCTGGCCGTTTCTCTTGCTGTTATTGGTGACGTCCAGGGTGATTGTTTATTTCTGATATTTCCGACGATCAGGACACTGGGTGATTGGGAGAGTCTATTTATACCTTCAGGATGAAAGGGAGGAAAATGCAACGATAAATCTCCATTTGGTCTCCTAATCTAGTGGGGGCGCAGCTTAGCAGGGATGATAGAAAGTGTTGGCTCTTTCCAAGAGCATGCACCTGCCAACAGGATGCAAGGGCATTGACGCAGCAGCTGAATCAGTTAGAGCTGGGGTGGGAACCCTTTCCTTGCTGCACGGCCACGTAGAAAATCCATACAAGCTCCATGGACCAGAGAGGAATTGGGGGTGCTGAAGGAATGTATTCAGACTGGGGGGAAAAGAAAGGGGGGAGGGAGAGGGGTCCAGATCATGGGTCCTTCTCCTAAGAGAAAGAGATTGGCCACTGTCAGAGACAGGATGCTGGGCTTGATGGACCATTGGTCTGACCCAGTCTGGCACTCCTTATGGGTCTGTGCCATGGATCTATCCCCAATAGTTGAGTGTATGCCTTCCTCTCTGCCCTCCTCAATTCTGACTGGTTACAAGCCTGAGGAAGTAGCCCAGAAGTTTGCATATTCTCACCAACAGAAGCTGGCCCAATAAAAAAGATCATCTCAATGACTTTGTCTCCAGGGTTGGGGGACTGATTTAGAAACTGGAAAGGGGCCAAATAAAACACAGTCCTAAGAGGCAGTGCAAGGAGGCTTTCCCACCCGTGCCATAGCAAAGCAGCGGTGGGTCCGGGCTTATGTCCCAATAACGCGCCCCACCCTCGGCCTGCCAAAGGCAGGGGAGCAGAGTCTTCAGAGAGGGGGGCAGGGCTTACCCACAAAGGCAGCTCCTTTCTCTTAATTAGGAAGGAGTTTTCAGTCACCCCTGCCCACTCTGAAAACTCCCCTCTTGGCAAGGCCCTTTGCAAGCTGCCTGGGCACCACTAGGGTATTTTCAGAGTGAGCGAAGGGGTGTGTGTGTGCAGTGTGCTGGCCTCACTCCCTTCCCCTCCGAAAATTTCCTAGTCAACTGCAAAGCGTCTGCCACCTCAGTCTGGGGACCGAGCTCAGCTGAGGCCCTTCACTCCGTGGTACCTATGTCCCGGTCTCCTGCCCCACCCACATCAAGTGTCCAAACATCACAACTCTCCGAGGGTGGGGAAAGAGTCTGGTCATGTCAGAAAAAGGAGAGTCCTTTTCCCCCACTCCCCGCTATGACTTGGCTTTTAGTTCCATTGAATTGCCGCAACATCATGATGTCCCCAAGGGGGAGTTGCTACATTAGGAGGAAGTAGTGGTCTCCTTGCCCTGCCCTGTCATGGGAGTTATGATCCCAGCAACGGGAGTTGGCTCAAGATAGGTGAATCTTAGCCAGGAAATTAGCATGGTAAAAACCTCAAAAGCCAGAACTATCAGCCTGCATAGGTAATAGCAGCTATCTGGGTGAACTTAGGTTAAGGCTATACACTAACTAAATAACCAACAATGGAAGTTAATAAAAAACATAACGCAAGGCAACTTGAAGAGTTAAAAAGCATGCTTAGGACACGAAAGAAAAACTCTTGACACCATCAGTACATGAAGATCACAGCTACAGCACGCGTGTCTGCAAACATCAGAGACAAGACTTTGGCCCTCCGGGACAGGGGATAAGTAACTAGCAGAGAGGAAACCTGATCAGTTAGGTTGGCATCGCGCATTATTTTGATTACACGCCTTCTGTATTCACTCTGAGCCTGTATTATCTCTTTTAATTTTTGTACCAAGCTTTCTCATTATAAAGCTTCTGCCTTGGATAGTTGCTGGTACTGCATACGAGCAGGGAAATTCTTGGTTTAACACTAAGACGAGCATAATCCACTTACTTTTCTGAGGACTCTGGAGCCCTGGGACACAGGCGAGAAAGGATTAACTCCTTACAAGCTGGCACACTCTGGGGAGAGTGGCGCCCAGTGGTTACTGTAAGCAGGGTAATGGACTTGTGGCTGGTCCAGGGGTGCTTTGAGGGACAACCAGAGAGAGAGGAACCCCCAAATCCCACCCCCTGTTGTAGACCCACCCCCTTCTGTTCAAAGCTTCAGGGAAGCTAACAACCCAAATCAGAACTGAATATTTAAAGTAAACATTAAAATTTGCCTCATTTGAATAATGGGATTTGAATCCAATTTGTCATCCTAATTCAAAAGGTTTGGCGTCCCCCTCCTCCCCCAAGATTTAACGTTCATTTTTGGGTGGTTCCTCTAGTGGTCCTTTTTTGAAATCCAGAAGTCATTAATTGGGTAACCTGTGTCACATGATGCACCGAAGTGTCATCAATCAAATCAAAACAGCAAAGAATGAAGAAACAAAGTCGCGGATTCAAGGGAAGCGACCGATTTCATTTACCGAACGTTTGATTCCCAAATACAAAAGTTACAACCTCATTCCCTCCAGCTCCCCATACACGCTCTAATCTGATCTACGCGAAGATTTTACATTCCTGCTGCTATTTCCCACAGCTGCTCAGGAGCAAACGTCAAGTGGATCTAAGAAACCAAAATGGCACAAGTAGTTCAGGGGGTCTCTTATTGGACCAACTTGTGTTGGGGAGGGGATGTGAGCTTCTGGGCCACAAGGAGCTCTTCCTCAGGCTATAAATCAGTCAGTAAGTTCTGACTGGCCTGTAGCCTGATGAAGAGTCCTGTTGTGCCTCAAAGCTTCCATGCCCTCCCCTAACACATACAGGTCCAAAAAATCACGCTCTCTCTCACTCACTCTCTCTCTGCTGGGGCAGGCCTGGGCCCTTTAAAGGCTGCCTGCCCATCACTAGGGCCACACCCACTTTAGGGGCTATAAGAACCCTGGGCTGTGAGAGCTCTAGTCAGTCAGTGCCTGGCTTGCATCGAGAACAGAGCTCTTCCTGAGCTGCCTGTGTCCTGGGAGCTCTCCAGGGGAGCTACTCGAATCAAGGCCTAAAGTTATGCTGCTAAATAAAGAAGCTGGCCTTTCAGTCATTTGTCTGAGGCTTGGCACCTGCCTCAGCTACTGCACTCCTGAGGAACCCAGGCCACCTTCCCCCAGTTTCCAGTTATTACTTTGGGGACCAACACGGTCAAAAAATCCTCTCTTTAAACAACACAAAAATGTTTGGCTTCCAGAGCAATTTGCACGGGGGCAAACCAGGCAACTTGCTCGACAGCAAGGCAGCGTGGTCCATAAGACCTATGTATTGGGTCAGATTTTTGGTGGATGAGGACCGGGCTTGGGAATGAGGTTTAAATGAGAATTTTATATGGGTTTGTTTTGTTTTTAAAAAATTGATCTTTTAATATATTTTTCCTTGTAAGCTGATCTGAGCCTGTGGAAAAGGGCAGGATATCAATTCAAATAAATAGCAAACTCATCCCAAGGTGAAATCATGAGCTGGTGGGAGTTGGGGGGGGGGGCAGATTTTACTTTTAGGATAAAGGCTTCTTACGATGTTTTTCCCCGCTAACACTTGAAAGTCTCTCTCTCTTCATCACTGATGGAGATAGCACTGATCCCTTCTATTGCTCCACGTCGACAAGGGGATTCTTTGGGTATCAAGAGGATAGGGGGTTCATCATGTCTGCTATCTCCTGCAACCCGGAGTGCTCCGTAGGACACTTATCGGCCACGAACAGTTCAGCCCCGCAATTATGTTTTACAGGACTGAATGGTCCCCAGTGTCATGAGCAATTAGACTTTCAGCTATTTCAATTTAGAGACGGCCTTCAAATATCTTTCTCTGTTTCCCACCCCCGTGCAATACCGTGTTGCAATTAACAAAGACAAAATTGCCTTTCATGTTAACTATAAAGATGAAAGGCTTGGCAGGCAACACGGGCTCTGGAGGGGCGTTGAAGAGCGAGGAGGTCAATCGCAGAGACAGAGGAAGTTTTCACACAAGACGCTCTCCACCTGTCTCCCACCCACTATACATGTTACAAGGCACCCATAGGGTAACCCTGCAGCCCTGCAATATGTATAGTTGGGGGGGGCAGTGGGTGGAGTGTGTCTTGTGTGAAAGTGCCCAGAGGGCAAAGAGATGGTGCTTCATGGGGCCTGGTGGACACAACGCATTGAGCAGGGGAGAGGAGTCTCCACCTCAAGAGGAGATGCTGAGCAGCAGGGGAGCCAGTGCAAACAAGGCGAGATTAGGCAGAGGAAGAAAGCAGCCGGAGATCTGCAAGCTGATAGGAAGGGAAACAAGAAAGCATCCTCCCAAGAGCCACCTGGGGAAGGGAGCCTGCCAACCATTCCCTCGTCTCTGGGAAACGTGGGCTGCGATGCCAAGCAGCCCTCCCTGCATCAGCGCGGCTCCTAAGCAGGATGGGTACGGGCCGGTGGGATGTGGGTGGATGGCGGGGGTTGGGCAGCAGAGAGCAGGATCGGGGCCATGGCTGGGAGATAGGACAGGAAAGGGAAACATAATGTACGGCTGGAAGACTTGCATGTAGTTTATTATAGATCTATTGTATTTATAGTGTTATATTTTTATATTATTGCTTTAACCGTTCGTCAACCCGAGCTGCCTCTGGCAGGAGGAGCGGGATATAAACTTGAAAGAAGGCAAGGCAAGGCAAGGCAAGAGGAAAGAGCCAGGAGCTAGAACACAGCAAGGGTAGGGCCAAGGCAGGAAGAGACAGGAGTTGCTCCACACGTCCAGCTTTTTGTGAAGGGGGTGGGCAATCAGGAGAGGGTGCGGTCATGTCCCCTGCAGGTAGCAAAGGGAGACATGACCAGGGTCACTGGTCCAAACTAGAGTCCACTCGTGTGGGCCCTTGACTGTTCATCAAGGAGAGGCTATGCTTGAACCTGGAGCAACCGGCTACTGCTGGGTGCAGACCGGTCAAGCGGCAAGAAGCATCTACTGTTCCCCGCGCTCCGTCTTTCACTTCAGCCTGCCCTGCTCTGACTTCATCTCCGACCCAGCCGTCAGCCCACAGCCAAGATGCCCCACATCCCTGGCAATCTTCTTCTTTGCTTGCCGATTTCCTTCTCACTGGGGAGACCTCACTCGTGCTCAGCTTTGGACAAGAAAAAGAGATGAATCAGAGAGTAACTAAGGTGATGTAGGGGCTGGAAGACAACCCCTAGGAGGAAAGGCTTTCAGAAAGAAGCAGGTTTGTTCAGCCTCAAGAAAACTAAGGGAGGCCAGGATGGCAGTTTTCAATTAACTAGGCGGATACCACAAACAAGTTGGCGAGCCTTTGTTCTGCACAGTCATGGAAGATAGAATGAAAAGGGATGGGCTTAAATTGCAGCCTTTGGGTTAGATATTACGCAAAATGTCCTAACTGTGAGAACGGTCAGGCAACAGGGTAAGTTGTCCCGCGAGGTGGTGGGATCTCCCTCCTTGGAGGTTTCCAAAGCCCGGCTGGACGAGCTTCTGTCTGCAATGCTGTAGGCAGGGGACAGCCTGCCTTGGATAAGGGGGTTCAGCTAGATGACCCCTGAGGTCACCTCCAACCCTGCGATTCCAAGTTCTCATGATAGTTCATCTAGGTGACTTGGGTTTGGTCACTTCAGTTACTGCAGCATTTCAGCCCGTTGCCGTAGCGCTGCCGTGCACTGAACGAGTTTATCAAACTCTCTCTTGTGTTTAAGCCGTAGGTCTACAGCGCCTTGGCACAACTGTTTGGGGCTCAACAACAGCCAAAAGAATGAAACAGACTGCTCAGCCATTCCGGGGCACAACCAGGAAAAGATCTTGGGTGAACGGGGCATTCCCTTCAGCCTCCAACTAGCTCTCCTACCACCGACATCTGTGGCGACACGCAATGGCCTCGGAAAAAGCTTGTCCGGAGAGCTGGGCTCCTGCACAGAAGACAGGATTAGAAGGTTAATAACGTGGCTGAGGGGCGGGAGTCCACTCTGAATGAGGCCTATTATTAAGGACGTAGCCATGTGGCCTGTTCATTAGCTTAAACCGCTTGCAGCCACTCACCATATGGCTTTCTCTCTGAGCGCAGACGGTGCTGGGGCACTTAGGAAAGGGAAGAGCAGACACCAAGGCGAACAGCAAACACTCTCCCCATGCCCCCTCCCAGAGATCTGCCCTCCCCCCCCCCCCCCCCCCCCCCCCCCCCCACCTGCCTTCCTTTGGCTCTCAAGGGAACAGAGCAGAGATGAGACACCTTGAGGTTTCTCCCAACCCTGAAATTCTGCGAGTCTGTGCGCTCAAAGAGAGGGGATAGATCCATAATCTGGGCCCTATCCCGACCGAATGCACCCCCTGGAGCCTGTACTAAAATCGGGGACCCGTGTACGTTCACTGTATCTTCCCCATTGGTGGCAATGGGCCCTTGTTACGCCTGTTAATAATAAAAATCTCTCAGAAAACTCCAAGAATGAGTGATGGTCTGGCTTGGGAGTGACTCAAAGTCGAAGTGGGTTACAGCACCAGGGTTTACAGATCCACACTTGCAAAAGGCAGCTTGAGTTCCTTCACACAGTCAGGTTCTGCGGTGTTAGCATCTAGATCAGGCAGAAGAGATAGGAAACAAATTAACAGAAGTCTTCTCCCCCACTCCCCACACTCAGTGTACAATTTACCTGTAGAACTCCTTGCCATAGGATGCTGTAAAGAAAGCCAAAAGCATAATGGGCTTCAAAAAGAAAAAAAAAAGGATTAGTTAAGTTCTCAAAGGATAGGTCCCTGAATGGCTATTAGTCAAATAGGTCAGGGGAGAAGACCTCTGACTATCGGGGACTGGGAGTGAATGGCAGGAATGGGATCATTCCATTAAGACCCGTTGTCTGGACGCCACGTTCAGGGCGCTTTTCCCATTGCGGCCGCTGGGGAAGACACAGCCAACGTGGGTCCCTTTGGAGCAAGCAAGGCTGCCATTGGTTTGTCAAGAGATGAGATACCGGGCTGGATGAACGATTGGTCTGACCCAGTTTGGCGCTTCTTATCTCACCTGTAGCTGTAGCAAGCCTAGTGCCGCCCTGGCGCCAGATAAGCCAGATGGACTGGAGACATTGTCAGTAAAGCTACACTAATAGGATCCGGCCTCCTGTTGAAATCAATGGAAACTTGTGTTGCCAAAATGCCTCATTTCTGTACAATCCGGATGGCGGAGGCAAACAGGCGTCTATAAATAGGCGCAGGGACATATGCTGAAGGAGCTGTTTTTTCCCACGTAAATATCTTGATCATTTCCAAACCAGCTTCCCTTCCCCTTGCTAATTCCCTCCCACCTCCTTGCCTTCTTCTGTGTTGCCTACGAGGCCCCCGCTCTGCCATCGGCATAGACGAGACGCTACCTCCTTCACCATCTTAAACTTTGAGCAGCTCAGCTAATTAAGATCCGCCGTATGGTTTTTGGCTGCCAAATGCTTTGGGGCGGGGAGGCGGCACCCCCCCAAAAAATAAGCAACGTCCCGAGAAACCTCGCGCGCTGATTCACTTTGAGCAGATGTCGCAAGACGACAGGAATCAAGGTGAGCCTGGGACCCGCAGCTTTAAACAACATTTTTAGAAGGGCTTTTTATAAATGAACGCCAGCCAAGAACATATAGCAGCTCTGGAATCCTGTCATGTTAGTAGTTATCATTTATAAAGTAACATAAACGCAAACATTTCAGACAAGATGTAAGGCCTGTTTATTTTTCAGAGATTATGTAAGACCTGTTCACTTGGCCAGGCGCTTGGCAGGTGGGAGTGGTTTTTAGGGGGGGTTCTATTTTTAGTGCGTTTCCTTACATTACCTTCCCTGGATCTTCAGAGAAGGATGGGTTAGAAAACTAAATAAATACATAAAATAGCCGTGAGTAGAGAAGGGTCCCTGCCCCAGGGGGTTTACAATCTAGGATGGACAAGGGAGGGGAACATAAGAAGAGACAAGGATACATTCACAAAGTTGAGACGTTGCAGGCGCACGTGCTTAGATTCGTTATAAGGGGAGGAGAGAAATCCTGTAATAAAAGGACAGTGCTTCCCCTTTCTCCTTGCCTTCCCCATCACCAGCGATTGTCTCTTTACAGCACCCACCCTGTTATGAAAGAAACCTGGCCCTCCTGAAGGCCCTTAGTTAGCATGCCACTAAAAAATCCATTTAGCTTGGTTTGATTTGTCAGCAAAAGTTATCATTCCAGCAAGGCATATCCATGGGTGGATTGGGAAATCAAAGTGGCCCGGGAAAATATAGTCTTAGTGGTGCTGTGCTGGCGGCAAAGCCGGCGGCGTGCCGGAAACGGGCCACGGCGGCGTGGCTTGGGGGCGGGCAGAGTGCACCAGATTTGGGGCCTATCAGAGCTGAGTCCCTAGACTCAGAGCCTCAGCAGCCTGGCAAGGGTGAGTGGGAGGTTATGGGGGGCTGGCAGGGGGGAGACTGCCACTGGTGGGGGTCCTGGCTCTCATTTCAGTGCTCTGGCTCCCCAAATCATACCATTTCAGTGATCAGTGGCCCCCAACCAAAAATCACTCTGTCCCTTGCTATGCATCCTACAGTAAGGCTTCTTCATTCCTACACCAGCTGCACTAGTATTCCACAGGCCCTGTGTTTAGCTTAGCAAAGAGAAGACTAAGGGGAGAATTGATACCAGACTTCCAAAATCTACATTATTGTATATTAAGGCGTCATTCCTTGCACCTGTAGTAATGCTGCACTGGAACACAATTAAGGAACAGCCTTGAAGGAATGCACCCTTTCTGCTAACGCACAGCTGCCTTCTCACACAACATTCCTACCACTCAGGATTTAAATCCCCCATTCCTTCATTCCTAGACCACCGAGCCACCCCCCACCCAGCCCCAGGAGGCCCAAGTGGAAAAATAGTAAACGGCAAAAATCAGTGACCTGGTCATCCATCGTGGTATGCGGTAATCGGTAAAACCATCAGTAACTGATCGTTATCCCATCATTGCCAGATCATAAATCAGTCGGTTACCGAGACTGGCCCAAATAACCATTTCACCTTTAACTGTTACAGAAGAAACTTCTTTATCCAAACACTTCTCTAGTCTCGACAAAAAACATGTTCCCAAGGGGATATTGGTAAAGGAGGCACTGCTATATTGCCCACTTCCTGGCATGGTTCTTGATACACGGTGAGATTGGAGGGTGCAATGACAAGATAAGGAAGATGCCTGGATAACAAGGTATTGAAGAGGCCTGAAAGCGAGGTGTTGAGAAATAAAGTTGGGGGGAGGGGAAAAGCACGATGGGAATCCTACATTTTGATCAAAACTAAGGGAATGGATGGATGGATTTCTCTATTACACCCACCAGACTTTATCTGGCTAGAGCATGGCTTTTAGAAAAGGTTTCGAGTTTTGATTATATCAGCCTGCGTCTGTAGTTCCCAGAGGAACCACGATCCCGCGTGAATTGCTCCATACAGTTGAGTGAAACGCAAGAGACCTTGCCTGGAATACCGGGTTCCGTTTGGTGCACCTCTCTTCAGGGAGTAGGTCGACAAACTGGGGAAGGTTCGGAGAAGAGCAACAAAGATGGTAAGGGGGCTGGACAGCAAGTCATACAAGGAAAAGCCAAAAAGAAGACTGGGGGGCAGTCTCAACTTCTCCACTTTGTGATTGTATCCTTGTATTTATTTAGACTTCTAAATACCTAAAAGGAGGCCACCAAAAGGATGGCAAACACTGATTCTCCAAGGTCCCAGAACATGGAACAAGAGGCAACGGGCTTAAAAGGCAGCAAGGTAGAATTTGTTTCGATAGTAGGAAATGCTTCCTACTTGTAAGAACTGTTGGGCAATGGAACAAGCTGCTCAGGGAGGGAAGGCTGAAATGAGAATCAATTTTTTTCTCGTGAAAATCTAATGAGAATGAGGAATCTTTACCGAGATCTCGGGACAATCTCAGTAATGGTTTGAGATCTAGGTGAGAATCTCGTCCAAATTTACCGTGTACCGCATTCGTCCTCGTAATGCGTATGCACGAAACGGCCACCAGAGCTGTTCGGGCATGCGCAGCCCTCTTCCAAGATGGCACTGGCAGCATCGCCACCATTTTGGAAAAGGGAAGCCATCTTTCACATGCACATTACCGGGACGAACTTGGTACACAGTAAATTGGTAAACGGTAAATCACGGCAAATCAAGAAAGAGTCTCGACCCACCGAACCAAGGGTTTTCTTGATTATCCATTCTCACTAAAATGAATCGAGAACTGTGATTCTCTGAGAATCGAGAGAAAATTGAGAAACCTTCCTTGGAGGTTTACAAGACCCAGTTGGGCAAGCAACTGCCCATGATGCTGTGGACAGGGATATCCTGTCGTGGAGCAGGGACTGGGCCAGATGGCCCTCGAGGTCCCCTTCCAACCCTTCAATCCTATAACTTAACCTAAACTTACCTAAAACACCTATAATTTAAACCCATCCCTGCTTATTCCATCCTCCTCGATGGCAATAGAGAACAAATGTCACTGAACAGAATCGGGTGTCCAATTTCACAGGTTAATAACCATGGAGACGACTTGTCCAACGGTGTAGCAAGGGGGCAGTGTCCAGAAAGTAGCCATGAAGTGGGCAAACAACAGTCCCATAATCCCAGGCTCCAGGCAACAATTTGCTGGGTCCAGGGCAAAGACATAAGAGGGGCCTCCGTGTCAACGTGGTATGCTAATTAATGTCTGGTGCGAGCCTCTCTAGGCACCCTGGAGGACCAGCTCACTGTTCCGACTGGCTCAGGTACATCTCTCAAGACCGATACTGCCACCCCATCACCTGCCCCAGAGTTTCCTGCTCCCTAAACAGTCTTCGCCCTTGCTCCCACGTTGCCCTCTGTACCTGGAATTCCCTTCCTAAGTCCATATACTCTGCTCCCTCCCACTCAACCTTCAAATCTCTTCTAAAAACCCACCTCTTCTGTCAGACCGTCTCCTACCTCCTTGCCGCCTCCCCTCCCCCACAGATTGCTCACTTATGCCTCTTAGACTGTGGGTGAAAACAGACGCGATGCTTGCTGGCCTACTATGGCCCGGGACCCACCGCACATCTCTTCCCCACTGGCCCGTTACTGCCCAGGCGGGGAGGCCGTTGGCCCGAAACGAGTCCTCTGGATGATCCCGGTGCTCATTCCGAGCCAAGGGCCGCCCCTGCGGGCCAACGCGTCTGTTCGGCATGGCTGGTCTCCATGGCTGTCCGTCATGGTGGGGGGGGCAGCCACCTGCACGTCTTAATTATTATCATTATTTTATTTTAATTTGTTACCCCGCCCTTCCCGCAGGGCAGCTTACAATATTAAAATATAAAATACAAACTCAGACTGTCGTGGCCCCACCCACTCACCCAAGGCATGCGGGCAGCGGGATGGCTCTCCAGTCACGGGAACATTTGTTCGGTGTCCCGACCCGAAGAGTGGCAGCTCCCCGTCCTAGGGAGCAGCTGCACTGCCCACATGTTTTCACCCCGTCTCCTCCTCCAGGACCCCCTTCCTCTCATACCGAAGCAACTTCTTACTTTCATGACCTTCCCCGGCCCACGTGCCTCCCTCTGTCCATTCTAGATTGCCAGCCCCTTAGGGCAGGCTCTTGTCTCGTCAGAGCCGTTGTTGGCGCTCTGTCCAGAACACCAACACTGCATCGATACATCGCTGCAAACTTACTCCCCTAAGATCATATAAATAATGCAAACATCCACCGTAGCGTGATCTTTTTTTCTCACAGTGATGGGTTTGTTTGTGGAGTTTCTTGGATTGCAGGCAGACCCATCTCTCCCCAATTTCTTCTCACCCACCCTTTCCGTAGGGCCTGCATACACCCAACGCCAGTCCCATTACTCTTCCAAACAAACACGATGCAAAGATGTTGAGGGTGCAAAAGAAAATGCAATTTTGTGGTTTGTCTCTTTCCTCCCCCCACACCCACCCCGGCAGCAAACCCATTATTGTCTGTTCTTTCTAATTTGCATAGACGCTTGACACCTCATTAGTAGTTCAATTAGTAACAAGGAAAAATCATCTGAAGAAAATAGAGACGGGAAGGAACAAAGGCTTCTACCCTGAAGAATCTCAACCCAGATTCCCGGCAGCAGCGCAATCTAAGAGGAAGCAAGAGCAGAGCCGCGATCTTCGGAAAAAGCGAACTCAGATCAGCATCATGTCAATACAGCGAGAGGGGCTTCTTAGAGGGGTAGCTCAGCTAGAGTGGAGCCATTTTGTTCCCAAACAGTGCTCCACACGGCCATTGGCATAACTTTGATTAGGGGAGATGCTGGACCACCTCCGAGCCAGAGAAGCCCCATCCCACTGAGGTCCTGCCCCCTGTTTCAGAAGCCCCCACCTACACTGAAATCTTTTAAAAACGTAACTCAGAGACGTTCGAAACTGGAAGAGAAGTTGATTGCTGCAGAAGGGTTTATTATTCCAGAGTTGGTTTGTTCCCTGTCTATTCTATCTGCCCTCCTCCTTCCTGAATTCCCAGTGGGACAGCGTTCCAAAAACTTTTGATCTGTAAATTAAATCATTTGAGCTAAAAGTGACTCAGTTCAGTTCCCGTCTCTGAAATTGCCACAGTACAGGGCTCTGGAATCCAGAGAGGTGCACCCTGCGAGAGGCTCCCATCATGGAAGGCCAACAGTGTCATGGGCTGAGGTAAAAGGTGGGTTAGCACCTCATAAGGCTAAATTAGAGCTAAAACCAATAGTAAGTTTGCTATTTGCGGTTAACAGCTGTCGTTCCAGATAGTTTGGCGGTTAACTGGCTGTTACTGGGACGGCTAACCGACAACCCGAATAACCAGATAATATCACAACGGTTCACTGGTTCACCACATTACCACACGTTATTATGTAGTAATATGATAAAAACAGTGAACCGCCTTCCACCTATCCAACAATAAAAGGATCCCATTCCATCAGCTCAGGGTGTGGCAACGGCAGCCAAAAAAGCAAACAGGCTGTTAGGAATTATTCGGAAAGGGATAGAGAATAAAACTGAAAATATCATAATGTCTCTACATAAATCTGTGTTGCGACCGCCCTTTGAATACCGTGTGCAATCCTGGTTGCTGCATCTCAAAAGAGATATAGTAGAAGTGGAAAAAAGTACAAAGAAGGGCAACAAAAATGAACAAGGGTCTGGAACGGCTCCCGTACGAAGAGAGGCTTGATAGGCTGGGGCTCTTCAGCTAGAAGAGATGACTGAGGGGATAGGATAGAAGTTGATCAAATCATGAGTGGGGCGGAATGGATAAACAGGGAATGGTTATTTACTCTCTCAAAGAGTACTAGAACTAGGGGACACCCCATGAAACTAACTGGGAGCAGATTTAAAATAAATAAAGTATTTTTTAACTCAACTGTGAGGGAAGGGAACAGGGGACTCGACACCCTCCCCTTGTGCTTGGCACCCAACTCAAGGTGTAGCAGTCCCTCAGGATCTTGCGTGGCCCTTAGTACTCCCGCACGGGAGAAGGCCAGATCATCACAGGGAGGGTGATCAGTAATGTCAAGCTTGAGGCTCTCACGCCTCGCCCTGCAAGCAACCCAACACGCAACACCCACACGACAGACCTGGGAAGGTTAGAGTGACCAGGAAGGGGAGGGCCAAAGGGAAAGGATTCCAGGCTAACAACGCAGGGGGGCATGGAGGTACAATCTCTTGGGGTAATAGGAGTAGGGAGGGGGGCTAGGGCTGCAGAGGGAAAGCAGGGAAGTTTGAACCAAACACTCCTCACACACCTCCAGTCCCTCGCACAATCACCCACTCTAACACTCACCACGCTCACGTGCGCCGACAAGGATTCAATAAGGTCTCTCCACACACTCTCACAAGGGCCCGTTCGTCACAGCGAGTTGATCAGCGGCAAGGCTCCTGATTGGGAGCCACCCTTTTATCCTCTGTGGCCCCACCCTGCCTTGCTCTGAGCGCCACAACCCTGTTGGCGGTCCCCCCCACTGGGCTCATCCAATGCGGCTTGGGGGCCAGCCTGCGTGTTGCTGGTTGAGCGCGTGGCAGGGCCTGCCCGCCCCGCCTCTCACGGCCTCGGCCGTGGGTTCCCGGATGTCGCCGTGGATCCGCCAGGGGCGCCAGCAGAGGCCCTGCCCCCAGGGATAGCCACGGCGGTGGCACCCGACATCAACACACAATTAACTTGTGGAATATATTGCCAGAGGCAACGGTCAAGGCCAGTAGGATAGCTGGGTTTAAGAAAGGCTTGGATAAGTTCTTGGAGGACAGGTCCATGAATGGCTATTAGCCAAGTAGGTTTTGGGGACGTAACCTTTTACCGTTGGAGGCTGGAACAACAAGGAACGGGTTGTCCATTGTGACCTGTTGGGTACATCTCCCAAGCGAGACAGGATGCTGGGCTTGATGAACCATTGGTCTGACCCAGTATGGCACTACCTACGTTCTTACCGCTTGGTAACTAGTCCTTGCCAGAGCTGACTGGACACCATGGAGTCCGTCAGTTACTGGATAGCGGCAGATAACCGTTTCCACGCTAGGATGAATGCCAGGAATGTCCTCATCCAGCCTACTACCCTGTGGGGGTAAACACCGCTGCGAACAGCAAACCACAAGCTACTGGAGTGACCGTTAGTAAGAGTGACCTCAGGCCTTGGGTTTGTGCTTTCCAAGTACCCAGTCACCCCAAGGCTGTAACTGCCGACTCCTTTCCTTCCAGTGCTTCCTCTTGGACCAACAACTACCTCGCCGGACAGGAAGTAAGCAGAGAGGGTAGGGCAGGAAGCTGCCTTCTGTCTCCCCCCTTTCAGACTAACCCAAGCTTTATCCCATAGGCCCATCTCCTGGCTGGCTTCTGTTAGAGGCCTGAGACCCGAGCCCAACAGGACCTGACTGGTAGGTCTGACCCATGCAGGGCCCCTTACAAAACTCTGTGATGTTACAGCACTCTGCAGGGGCGGGGCCACGTCAGAAAGAGATGGAGGAACACCCGAACTCTTCCCTTTCCCCCAACATAACCCCACCTCTTAAGTGTCGTTCCAGCATGGTAGTCTGTCAGGAAGGAAGGGCCAAATTGACCCTTCTGGCACAGTCTCAGAAAGGTCCAGCAGCTGCACCGTGGCCCCACGCTTAACTTGGGCTAAAACCTTTGCCATTTCAAATGACCAAAGCGGGACATGGTCCACCCCTTGGTGAACAAGCTCCACCGCTCACGCACACACACACCCCACGCCATTCCCAGCGCATAGAGGGACAGACACTCTCCTGCTTCTCACTCCACTGACTTCCTTGACCTTCCATCATCTCCCAGTTGTCTTCTCAGGAGTTTTTCCTGGGAGTCTGTCAGAAAAAAAGATGCCGGAGGCTTGTATACTGGTCTTTTTGTCTCTCTCTCTCGCCTGAAAGAGGGACAGTGGGCTTCAGCACCCAAAGAGGGACTCTCTCCCCTAAATAGGGACAGTTGTGAGGGTTTCGTGAGTCTGGGGTGTAGGGGATAGTTCCAGCCTTAATAACATAGCCGTGGGGGGCAGGGGGATTTCTCCCTTCCACCCCAAACTCAGAGTGGAGTCCCTCCCTGGCCAGAGGTGCTTCTCTCCCTTCAGATTTGCTGCTCCGCTCCCTGACTGCTTCACCTCCAGCTCCCGGTGCTCCCCGGATGAAAGATACAGCGGAAAGGCGAAACAGAGAGGGGATCTCCGTCAGCTTTCCCTTTCGCTCCCCTGGCTGACAGTGTCTCTGGCTCCACACAATCCCTCAAGTCTCCGCTCATGAACTGGTTCTGGCAGCGGTCTGCTCTGCAGGGACCGCAGGGTTGTTTTCCACTGCTCCTCTGGAATCTGTAACCAGGAAGATGTCCTAGCCTCCCCGGTTTGGCAGCAGCAATCCCATCTGGGGCCGGCTGCCTTCCTTCCCCTCCTCTGCGGGCATTTCACTTTCTCTCGTCCAGGCAAGATTAAAAGCCCAGGCACCTGGAAAGCCACACTGAAACGAGCTAGGACTTACAGTCCCAACGAGTCCCCCACCCCAACATCCTTCCCCCTTGCTGCCTCGTTTCTCTTTGATTCTTGGGCCTTTCATTGCCTTGCTACGTGTCAGAATTAACCCCCCAGCTGCACTGGCAGAAGCCCCTTTTCCTGCCATCTCAGAGCCCTTTGAGGTGGCGCGTCAGAAGGAAAAGAGGCCTTGACATTTTTAAGTGAGTTACTCAGTGCGACTGCAGCGCTTTCCCTTACGGGAGGAGATCCTGAAATACTTACCCAGCGGGCAGTGGTGTAGCAAGGCTGCAGGGAGCTAGACTGCTGTCTCAATTATGGGCTCAGCTACAGGCAAAAGGGCAGGGTCTTGCTAAGTGCAGCCCTCCCCAGGCTCCCAACCATCCTCGGCCTCCCTGCACGGAGGTTGTAGAGTTGCCCTCGCTCCCACTAAGCCCCAGAGCCAGAGTGGTAGTAACCCCACCAGGAAGGAAGTGTTCAGAGTGGGGAGAGCCAGCACCCCGCCCGCAACCACTCTGAAAATTTCTTTCTTGG
Organism: Sphenodon punctatus; assembly: GCA_003113815.1. NCBI lineage: Eukaryota > Metazoa > Chordata > Lepidosauria > Sphenodontia > Sphenodontidae > Sphenodon > Sphenodon punctatus. Next base: position 5,301,771 of record QEPC01008384.1, on the reverse strand, counting down.
CAGAGCCCTTTGCAAGCAGCCTAAGCTCCGCAAGAAAAAAATCAGAGTGAGTGGAGGCAGAGTGTTGGCCCCACCCACTCTGATAATTCCCAGGGCACGACCACAGAGAGGGTGTTCTTGGTGGCCACACCTAGGCTGTGGAACTTTCTCCCAGCAGAGACCCGGGTGGCCCTGGACCTCCCTTCCTTTCGACGACAATATCTAGTCCCTTTCCAGTCCCTGCATCTGGCCGTGGGATCTAGTTCCTACCCCCAAGCACCTAAAAACTGGGCTCAGGGTTAGGGAGCAGAGAGAAGGGCGTGCACACAAGGAAAGGGGACAGATCCATGCTCTGGACCCTCCTCTTCCTGAGCTCAACCACCCCCTGCCCCAAACGTCTATGAGGCCCTGAGAGCCTGTGCTCATTTTCAAATAGTGGCCCCTGGGAGGCAAAAGGTTCCCCACCTTTGCTTTATACAGTCTATACGCATGCAGATTGAATCCGGCTCCCCAACAATCTAACAACCTACTTTCTTTGGAGAGAAGGACATTAACGCCGAGAAACACTCAATTTCATGGTAAGTCTCGTGACTGCAGGACACACAACGCCACCCGGGTCTGGTCACCACCAAACCCAATCCCCAGCTTCTGGAAAGGGGTGCAAGGGTGCGAGGAGGAAAGGAGAGGATTGCCAGATGTCCTGCATTTTAAGGGACGTTTCTTATTTCAGAACACAACTCAAGCGTATCCCCACAGAACCAATGTGAGAACACTAGAAGGGGCAGACCAAGGGTCCATGCAGGCCAACAGCCTGTCTCCGGCCGGTCAGGATGGAATGATCCATTCCCTGCTCTTTGCTTCCACCCCCGACAACCTGGGGTCTCATCCCCTGACCTCTCCACAGGACAGACACCACTCCTTCCCTGGTTCCACAGAACAGGCTGGCCAGGGACACGGCCCCTGGGACAGAAGATGGATTGAGCCTCTCGACTGGGGATGCAGCTGCCTCAGGGCCCCTGGGCCCCACTGAATATACGTACACCCCATTGCCCCCTCAGCTCCACAGAAATGGACACTCCTCTTCCTCAGGCTCCACAAAAGTCCACAGGACACACACACCTTGTTCCACAGGATGCCCCTCCCCCAGCTCCACAGGACCCCACAGAAAAGATACACACCCACAAACCCACCCACAGCTCCACAGAACCCCACGGAACACACACTATCCCCCCCCAGCTCCACAGAAAAGACCCACCCACACCCCAGCCCTCTAATGTCCCTTATTTTTAAAGCTTTGATCTGGTGCAACTAGACAAGCCAAGAAGAACAGAAGAGAAACAACTTGAAAAGAAAAGCATCCCCTCAGGGCTGAGAAATCTCCAGGCTGCACCTTCCCATCCTGGTTATGTAAGAGAACCCCCTCTACCTCACATAGGATGGGCTAGGAGACAGTGTTCATCTTGAATTTTTCGCACTGTTGGGAGACATAACCCATCACCCAAAGCATCTCTATGGAGAAGTGCCATCCTGGTGAGAGCTCCCAGAGTCCTTTGCTGTGGGGAACCATGTTTTGCAACCTCCTATAGAATCCCCATAGAGCAAGGATTCTGTTTGGACATCAGGGTTAGAGTACCGTTGACCATCAGGAGTCTGGGTCTGTTTTGGACATCGCAAGCTGCTGTCCCATAACATGGGGGAGGTATGGACACGAGTTCACTGCATCAAAAAATCTTAAATTCTGCAACCAGTGAAGCCAAATTCTGCAAATTCATCGCAAGCATTAATATTTGCATAATTAACTAGATTTGCATAACTATGCATGCTGGGAAACAAATTTGCAACAGGTTTGACATAGAATCACAACTCTGCTAATCAAACACAACTCAAATGCTCTGGAATTTCAGCCCCCCAGAATTCCCACCGCACATTAAAACCCCAGACCTCCCTCATCCAAACACAGGGCCTTCAGAACCCACAATTCATCTCCCAGGGGCCTATTTACCCTCGGGTCATGGTCACACCTCCCTGACAGACGGCAGCTGCAGCAGCAGGTTTAGTTTGGGGTCAGGCGACAAGTTTATGCCTGAGCCGGGATTTAAAGGTCCTGCAGACACCCCCCACTACAGTGTCACTGCAATTTCAGCCTGGCACTGCGAGGACTGGCTGATTCTGCAAAAATGCAGCAACGTAGTCAACTCGGGTCCCTGGGTATGGATGCGGAGGGCTAGCCCAGCCACGAGGAGACCGTGACATGCCACCAACTCGGACACCATGTGGTTTCAGGGTGAAGATCATTCACCTGGGGGGGTTTCTAAAGCCTGAACTCAACCAGGAAGTGTGCTCAGTTGGGCAACCACAGACACCGGTGAACTTGCCCTGCATTCACATCCGGAAGAGGATTCTAACAGTAAGAGGTGTTTGGAAATGGAACAAGTTGCCTAGAGAAGACTAGAGTTAGACTATCCGTTATCAGGTTAGATAGCGTGGTATCCACAGTATCGGCTATCTGGTCGGATACCGATTGGAATCGGTTCGGTATCTGGCAGCTAAACAGCTGACAATTACCGTTCGGAATGACCACGTTACTTTCTTTTTTCCCCTCCCTCTCTCCAGACCGGTCTGCTTCATGAAGTAATGTCGTAAGCAGTAAATGGATAATTCCGTAAAGAGTAAATCGATAATATCAGATATTCCGGTTTGGCGCAATATCGGACGGCTGCATAGAAGTTAGGGGTGGGTAATTAAAGAAGGGAGTCCAGAACATGGATCTGTGTCATTGGGATCTGCCCCCTCTCCTTATGGGCATGTGCTCATTTCTGTTCTTTTACCCGGAGTTCAGTCTTTCAGTGCTTGGGGGTAGGGGCTAGATCCGGGGGCCAGATCCTGTAACTGGAAAAGGGCCACTTAAAAACTAGTTGAGACACACACGTGGCCCCCGAGCCTGAGGTTCCTGACCCCTGCCATAGGCTCTCGGTCACTGTTGTTTTTTTTTAAAAGAGAGTCTGGATAGCCATCTGTCATGGATGCTGCAGGGGTAATCATCCTGCATCCAAGCTGCGGGGTCAGACTAAATGACTCTTAAGAATTTAGGATCCTCACTCTGATCTCTGTGCTAAGGTGCTGATCCCTGGGGACAGGGTCCATGCATCAGGAATGGAGGGGTCACCTCATGGCAAAGGTGCTGGAGGGGCTCCACAGTTTGGGCTACAGAGCCAGCACTGGCAGTCAGGCTGAGAGAGCCAATGGATAAAGTGTTGGACTTGGACCCAGGAAACCAAAGTTCACTCTCATCTCAGCCACAAACCTCACTGGGTAGCCTTGGACAAGTCACTCTCTCTCAGCCTCAGTTCCACCCATCTGTAAAATGGGGATAGCAAAGACCTGCCTCCCTGGGTTGTAGATAAGGATTGTAGAGCATTCTGAATGCTGACCGCTACAGGAATGATAAATAATAAAATATACTCTGTGGATTGGGGGCAGAGAGAGATGCCACACACAGGTCTAGGGTCACTGACTTGGCACGGGGTAAAACCACTTAAACCTGTGAGCCGAGTGGGGATGGGAGGAGTCGCCTCCAAACCCTTCAGGTCAATATAACCTGGCACCCACCATGGACACCAAGATAATCACAGACTTGACAGTGGTGCTGCCCACGGGGAGACCCTGTTTTCTTTACCCTAAACCATAAATGATCCCTCCACCCTGTATTGCTGCTGTATCCCCTGTAGCAAGACCCTTCTGATTTCCTGTATCTTTCACCTCCATCTGGCAACGTCCTGGCAACGAAACCGCCACCTGTTACGCTGCAAGAAACACCAGTTTTTTCACCAGACCAACACCAGCTGGCTGACTGGAAACCAGTTTAATTGATTCCAGTGGTGTCAATTAGAAGGGCCGGGAGGGATGAGACAACCCGGCGGTGCCCTCCTTGCAAACGGCTGTTTAATGGGGGCAGGAAGGGTGTTGGCGGTGCATCCCGATCGCCCTGGTAGCCTAAGAAAACATCATGAGCCTGACGGCTGCCCGCTCCAAAACGCCCCCATTTCTACTGTCAGGTGGACAAAGGCAATCCAATAATTAGAGCAGCACATCGCCCAAATCCAGTTAAAGTCATTAGTAACCGTCTGGCTGGGGAGGAGTTCAGCGGCGTGTTTGCCTCCGCACCAATTCGCACAGCGGAACCAGTCGGCAAAGCAGCTCCCTGTGGGGAGGTACAGGCCGCTGACCCCAGATTAGAAAGGTTTGCCATATGCTTTCTTCCCGCCGTGGCTCCGGTGAGGGCAAAGAAAAGCAGTTGTTGTGAGAAAGAGGCGGTTGTTGGGATTGTGCCGATTTCAGAGTTATTGCCCTGACTTTGGGGGCGGGGGGAGGAGAGGTTTATCCTGCAGTCAGTGAAAGCAGAATCTGGCCTCTGGACCTGTAGCCTGTGTTCAATCTGTTACTGGCTGGGAAAGAGGGAATTACCAGCCATGATTACAGCACAGGGGTGTGTGACATTCCTTGGGAAAGAGAAGGTGTCCTTCCCAATTCCAGTCACTCTACTGGGCTCCTTGTGCAGAGGCAAATTGTCCCTTCTCAACCATCCCCTTGCCTCTAACTTTGAGTCCAATCCTGCAAAGCGCCAAGGACTCCCTTCTCCCAAGCACCTGGCAGGATTGAATTTAGATGGAAGCGCTGTGAGCCCAGTACCCTCGCACCAGCCTTGTCGGCACCTAGCTGCAGTGCCAGATCCAATGGAGGAGGGCTTATTCCAGATGTAGACATCTGTCTGCAAAGAAAAACACCACCTTCCTAAAGCAAAGCTTCCCCACTCCCCTAGGGTTTTCTGCTTGGTGGATTAACATTCAGGCGGAGTTGAAGGAGAGTGCTGGAGAGAGACATGCTAAGGCAGACGTGATTCCTGACCAAAAGAGCTACAGGACACGAAAGTGGATGACAACAAAGAATCTCACCCTGCCTGTCTTGCTGATCAGGCTTGCTGGCTTCCCCGGGGAGACAGATTAACAAAAAGGTCTCGAGCCACACGGCAGACAAACCGCCGAATAAAACACAGAGGCAGCACGAAGCAGCAACCGGCAGCCACTAGTGGCTGCTGGGAGCATCCTGGTTCAAAACACCGGGCTTTTTCACCAGCTGGCTGACAGCCTCTCCTTGGCAGACCAAGCTGGGGAAGGATTTTTCCAGGACACCAGCTCCAGCTGGGACAGCGGGGTCATGGCTGCAGCAAGGCTAAATGGACCATTCGGGTGGGTGGTCCAAGGAGAAGAGAGGGGAGGGGGACCAGTGCTCGGAGGTTTAAGGAATCCCCCGCTGCTTGGCGGCTCTTTCATTACATGAATGTCAAAGCCCAGGGCAAGGAGCTCCCAGCATGCCATGGGCACCAGGGAGGAGAAGCAGGCAGACACCAGAAGGGACAGTCCCCTGGCTGCCCCCATGTTTCCTAGAGGCCACATGGGGGTCCCTTCATTCCACCATCTACTGTGTTCAAACCTATATCCCAACTTCATTGTGGGGCTCTGTTGTGTGAAGCCTGGGCAAACTGCCCCTTCCCCTGACTCCCCAAAACCAACTCGAGAGGAAACTTGGGAACTCACTGCAGTCGTCAGATTCGTAGCCGTCGGCGTCGACCAGCTCCTCCTCGACTTGCCGCTTGGCCTGTTGCTCGGCTGGGGTGGTGCCGTAGGCCCCAAAGAGCTGGTCCACGTCCTCGTCGTCCTCGCGGGGGGTCGGGTCGGAGGGGCTGACGGAGGACTGGCTGACGGCGGAGCGGAGGGTGCTGCTGCGGGCTACGGTGGCGGGCAGGCCGCGGGGGAAGCGGGGGAAGTAGTCGGAAATCTGCTTGATGGGTTTGATGGGTCCAGGGCAGACGTCAATGGCCATGTGCTCCTGGATGCTGATGGTCATTTTCTCTCCTTTGCGGAGTGTCATGCATGCAGCTCTTGGCAAAAAGCCCTTCTCCGGAGAATTGCTGAAGGCAGCAGGGGACAAGGGGCAGAGAAAATGCCCCCCGAACTTGGCCCAAGTGCCGGCGAGAAAGTGAGCGAGACGGCTTCCAAGCAAGCGGGCGCCTTACGTGGCTCTGGCGCTCGGAGTCTGCATGCTGCTTCTGCTGCTGCTGGCTCTCGCTCTCAGAGACAGTCCCCGATCATGCCAGCCAGCGCTGCTTGCCTGTGAACAAGTGAGAGAGAGCGAGAGAAAGCGCGACGGATAAGAGGCAGGCAGGGGGTGGGCACTCGGGTGATGTCACTGGTTAGCAACAAAGCAACACGCAGGAAGCAAAGGAATGAAGGCTGAGGCAGGTAGGGAGCGGAGTGGAAGCCGGCTGGTAGCTCGGTGCACCGCTGGGAAGCTTAAAGGGCGGGGAGGGGGTTTGTCTCTCTGGCACTGAGCCCCACAGGTTGCGGCAAGGGGCAGAGGATCAGAGAACTTAGAAACAAAAGCTGCTCCTCGGGCTCTCTCACGTCCCTGCCAAGCCTGCTGCTGAGAGAGCTTTAGTTGGAGGGCTTCGCCTTGTGTGGCTGCTCCCGTGCCTGCCGATGGGGATGGATGTTAGCTCAGTCCCCCCCACCCCCTTCCTGCAAACAGTCTGTGTCTCGGGACTGCCAGCAAGCAGTGCTCCCTCGCATACTGATCAGCAGGGGCACGGGGCGAGCTCGGTGCTCGCTGGTGCCCAGCAGCTGGGTGGGTTCAGGGCAGCGAGGGGAAGGAGGCATCCAGGCTGCCCGTGCAACCAGGGACACTCCTTCAGCTTCCCCAAGGAAGCCACTCTTCCCACCCAGGTGATTCTCTCGTGCTGGGAACCACGCACGAGGGGAGAGCATCATCGGAAGGAACCCGGCATCTGTTCCAAGAAAGCGAACATTGCGGGGGCGAGGGCGCACAGTAACACTCGGCAACTGGAGAGCCACCCGCAGACGTGAGTCACAGGCTGGCGACAAAGCGAAAGCTGTCCCTACGCCAGTCTGCAAAGAGGGAAACTGAGGCAGCAGGGGGGCCCTGGGGCAGCTTGCAGGAGACCTCCCTCAGAGGCTTCCGCCTGCCCTGCTCACTCCAGGCATGGCCACCCAGCAGTAGCATCATATGCACACACCCTGCTGCAGCTTCTCCTGCCTCTGGGCTCCCCCGGGATACACCCCCTTGTCAGTTTGCAGAAGCCTGCACAGCCTTGACTGCTTCCAAGAGTCTGAGCTGCCCACACCTCTGGCCAATGACATAGGAGAGGGGGTGGGGACGGAAGAGTGACAAGGCTCCATTTGCACTGGGGAGGGAGAGAGATTTTGGAGGTAGGGAAACTCAAAACCAGTTGGCCCAAACTAAAGCCTTAGAGGCCAGGGGTGTAGCTACCTGGCTACCATGGAGCAAAGGGGCTCAGTGAATCCCAGGCCCTGGACTCTGAGGGGCCCCTTTGGAAGTGGCTTGAACACCACTAGGAAATTTCCAGAGTGGGTAGGGGAGGCAGCAGGGCTAACTCTCTGCCCCCAGCCCAACTCTGAAAATCTTCTAGCAGCACTCAGGCTGCTTTCAAAGGGGCCCGGAAAGAAAGCTGCTCTGCCAGACGCTCTCCACCCACTGCTGGATCCAGAAGTACTAGCCTCGGCCCCTCCCCTGATCAGCGGTGCCAAGCCGCTGATCAGCGGTGATTGGAAGTGCCAACGGCTGATCGGTGGTGCCAAGCAGCTGATCAGTGACAGCACCAGCCCTTATCAAGCCTAATCCATTCCTGAACAAGGGGGGGGAAAGAGGACAGGGACTGGTGAATGGGGGGGGGGAGACAGCCCCTCCAAGTCCCCCCTGGACCCATGCTTTTGGGGTCAAAGGTTGGGACTTCCAGGGCCAGCTTGAGCCTTGGCACCTCTAATAAATTATTCACCGGGGGAACCTCTCTACATCCTCACCAGCTGCTTGTTGTGCTGCTGGGAAGCTGCCGACAGAGCAAAAACGGGTGGCTTTCGGGGCCCTGCCGGAGCCGTGCCCTTCAATACACAGGCACGGGTCACGGCACAAGGCGACTGCAGCCAAGCACACGCATGCTGTGGCCCCCGCTGGAGGCTGCGGCGGAGAACCGACACAGGCAAGTCAGTGCTAGCCCCGCCACCTGCAATGCACATGTGCTGGCGGCAGGGATCTCTGCATGCCGGGTATACAACAGCTGTATACTGCGCGCCCGCCGCCAGTCCGTACACGCACATCGCAGGCCATAGCTACAGTTAAGGCAGGTCATTTCTGCAATGCACACGTGCTGATCAGAGAGATCTCCGGCACAGGAGACACCCGACAATGCACGGTAGCGGCTGTTTCTAGCACACGCCCCTTGCAGGCTGATCATTCAAACCTGGGTCCTCTAAGCCACCAGGGCAGGGGCCAAAGCACAGGACTGCACCACAGTCGACTGACACCAGCACGTTCGTTTGCTGCTACAGGAACAGTGCAGCGTATGGGCCAAGCTCAGAAAAGGAGCATTGGTCCATCCATGGCTATTAGCCCCAACCAGCGGAGGCTGTCCCGCGGCCCAAAAATGCTCACCTCGAACAGGGCTACTCACTCCATAGACCTTTATTCAAGGTCCGAGTCTCAAGTCACACCTCCCGCAGTCCCACTGGGATCAGCACCCCGGCCAGCTCCCAGTCTGCTAGAGGAAAGCGCCTTCCCCGGCTTTAACTACAGACTGACTTGGCGGCACAGTTTGCTGTTTTTCAGCGGCAGAAGGGGCGTGGCCAAAGCAGGCAACAAGCTCCCTTAAAGGGACAGAGGGTTTCCTTGCCCAGCCTGGCTCCCCAGGGGGGTGCTGTTGCTTGGAGGTAATTATTCTCTACATGGAGTCTAATCCTGCAAACACTCTCCCATGACCCTGTCACATCAACAGGGTCATGGGCTGCAACCTAGGTCTTAGGATGACTGCCAGAGGCAGGGAGTGACAGAGCAGATCATTCCTTCATCACAGTCAGAGACAGGACACTAGGAGGATGGTGCAAGGGAGTTGCACCCCTCACCCTGCCTGGCCTCTCACTTTCCAAAAATAATGACGTCACGATGCTTGGGAAAGGGGCATGGTCATGTCAGGAACAATCAAGGATCCCCCTTGCCCCACCCCCTTTCTGGTGTGGCCACTCCCCTTTCCCCAATCATGACGACATCACAACACTCATGTGAAGCGTCCCCGAATGCAATTCTGTCGGTGCCCTTGGCTAGATGGGCCATTGGCTTGAGCCAGCGTAGCATCCCTCATGTCAGCCTCCTTTAGACAATGACCCTCCACCCCGGGTGGGAGGAATTCCCTCATCATCACCCAGCAGAACCCTAATGAACACTCCCGTTTTGTCATTAAGCTGTTGGCAAATGTTAATGAAACTCTTTGACTCATCAGGCTTAACGAAGCCCAATTTACCTATTACTGGGCTGAGTCCAACTCTTGCCTGGAAGCAGCCGATGTTGGCGCTGCTCCTGATGCTTTGGGGGTCGGGGGAGGATGATCTGAAAGAACATTAGGCGGCTCACCCTTTGCTTCCTTTATCTCTTGTTCCCACTTCAAGCCTGTTTTTGCCTCTTCGTTGTCAGGCTAGAAAGGCTTCCCTTGCAGCGCGGAGCGAAGGGGCACCGAGTCTGGGGCCGGAAGAGTTCCTCCCACGCGGCTGTCTCTGCGCCTCTACAAACCCTGGAGTGTTTCCGTTCCAGGCTGCGTGTCCGCAATTCAGCTGCAAAACCTCCAGACCATGGGCCGCTTCTGGCCCATGGTCCTTTCCATCTAACCTGCAAAGCCTTCCCCTACTTCACCTTCAATGCAACCCACTCTCAGGCAGTCGGCTCTGAAGGCACAAAAGAGGAAGCTGCCATGGGTTGGGGCTATGTCCCCCAAGAGTGCTTATGTCCTGACTGCGCCCCACACAGGGCAGCCTGGGCTGGAACCATGCCCCTCCCTCCCTGGGAGCGCTCTCGGCAAGCTCCAAGCCGGTGCAGGGAGAAGGTTCCCTACCCTGGCCTTATACCAGGGACAGAGTTCCCGTCTCCATGCCATTGGGTCCCTAGCCGTAACATCCTCAGGCACAGGCTGCCTCATCCAGGTTGCAGCATCAAGCTTGCCACGTGAGCCTTTAAGAGTGGATTAAACCGGCTGCTGAACTAGGTCTCCGGGACACACATGTAAGCGGTCACAAAAATAACAAGGAGGTGCTAAATTGGAGCAGGAGACAAAAGCAGGCCGTGAGGAGGTACGGCTCATCGGCAGGGAAAGCTTGCCGCTTCTGCCCCGGGAAAAGGAGAAGCGGCTTCTATCTGGCCCCTGGAGCGGGGAACGACGGGTGTTCTCAGGGGTTAGGACGGGGACATGGCCAAGACAGCCAACGCAGGCCATCCTGACCGGGTACTGGCTTGACCAGACGGAGCAGGACTCGGGCAGCTGTTTGAACACAGAGAGGCTACCGGAGAGCTGATAGAAGAGGTGGAACACAAGAACATAAGGAGTGCCAGACTGGGTCAGACCAATGATCCATCAAGCCCAGCATCCTGTCTCCGACAGACAGTGGCCAATCTCTTTCTCTTGGGAGAAGTACCCGACAGATCACAATGGACAATCCATTCCCTGTTGTTCCAGCCCCCCAACTGTAAAAGGTTACGTTCCCCAAACCTACTTGGCTAATAGACATTAATGGACCTATCCTCCAAGAATGTATCCAATCCCTTTTTAAAACTAGCTATACTACTGGCCTTGACCACTTCCTCTGGCAGTAAGTTCCACAAGTTAATTGTGTGCTGAGTGGACAAAAATGCTCTCTCTTAAAAAGGGGGGGGGGGGCGCTTACCAGGAGCTGCAGTTAACATGGCAAGATCCCAGGGAGCAGGTCTCTGGAGCAGTGGCAGGCATGGTTCTTACCGTCACCCCTAGGGATCCACCGTGGCTGTTTCCCAGGTGTCTAGTCAGAGGTATGGACTGCATTTGTAGAGATGTATGGTGGCGAAGATCCCATGTCATGGGCTGGCCTCATTGGGTGTGGATCCTGTGAATACTTACACCCTGTTACAAGAGGGATGCTGCAATTCAGCACCCAGAGAGAGACTGTCCCTCCTGAATAAGGACTATTGGAAAGCATGGGGAAAGGAGGGATGTTTATGGCTCTGAGGTGAAAATGACATCAAAGCAGCAATGGGACGATGGAACAGCAAGAGCACCAAACCCTGGTTTAAAGCCGTCTGCCTCCCCGCGGACGTCGGAGCATGCGGTTTGCAATCGCAGCACCAGATTCAGTGCACAAGGTCTTGCAGCTCAGTCTGCAACACCAAGCCCGGGGGAGTCAGCAACTTCATTCTGGATCGAAACTTCGATCGAACCGCTGAACCAAGAAAGCAACGACGAAGAGCCTCCAGGAGCCAGCAATCGGCCTCCCATCTCTGCGACCTTGGGACACGCTTCCCCCGTCAGGTAAGAGCAGGGAATAATAATTAGGTTGGTGGAACATCTGCCGGGGAGGTGTGGGAGTAATTAATCCTGCCTGCCGCTGTGCTAGGGATGGGTCAGAGTAGCGGTTCCCAATCTGCGCTCGGTGAAATAGGCTGCAGAGCCCTATTCAATAGGAAAAGTCACAATCTGCCACGGACTGCCAGAGCAGTTGCACCCCACTGCCCCCCCCCCAAAACACATCTCTTGCTGCCCAGGAGCTGCAGTCTCTGCCAGCAACATGGCCATCAAAAGCAAACAGAATGTTAGGAATTATTTGGAAGGGGATAGAGAATAAAACGGAGGATGGGATACAATAAAAGAAAAGACTGGAAGAGAACCTGAATTTCTCCTATATGCAAAGTTGAAAAGTAAATTTAATAACAAAGGGTATAGACAGGAGTTACACAAGAAAACGTAAAGATTTGGAGAAAGTCCTCTATGGTGATTCCTCACAAATGCATATTCTCTCAAGATTGTATAAGGTGCTTCATAACCTTTATAACCTACCGGATGCAGGATACACGGAAAGTTGGGAGGATGTTTTACAGATGGAACTAGACAAAAAAAAAATAATGGAAATAATGTGGAAGGTTATGTTTACTATGTCCAAATCTCTAACAGTAAAAGAACCACAAATTAAAACTACTTACAGGATGTGCTATAATCCGCAAAGATTACATCGCATGAACCGAGCGTATCCGCAGACGTGTTGGCAAGGATGCCAGGAAATCGGCAATTGGATGCATTGTTGGTGGCAATGCCCACATATAAAGGACTTTGGGAATAAAATATGGACATACATAAATGAAGTGGCACAACAGGAGATCCCTTCCCAGCCCGATATCGCATTGTTGGGACATTTCCCGGAGACAAAGATCACTAAGGAAAGACAAATAGCATGTCAGCAATTGAGAGTTGCCGCTATTTATACTATAGTATGTAACTGGAAGTCTAAAAAGAAACCATCTGTTAGTAAGTGGGTACAAAGATTGTGTTATACTATTACAATGGAACAAATACAGGCTGAATTGTATGGGGAGCTGGAAAATTTTTACGCGGTATGGAACAATGTATGGAATATAACTCAACAACGTTTAGAACCTAATGCTACCCAGATCTCAATTTGCTTAACAGAAATGTGATGTGAGTAGATGAACACATGATTTAAGAACAAATGGACCACGGCTGTACGGGATAGTTTTCCCCAATAGGTCCACTATGTTTTAGTAATTGTTTATGGTTGTATGGTTATTTATATGAAAAAAACTAATAAAATATATATATAATTTTTTTAAAAATAAAACTGAGGATGTCATAATGCCTCTATACAAATCAATGGTGCGACCGCACCTCCAATATTGTGTGCAGTTCTGGTCGCCCCATCTCAAAAAAGACATCGCTGACCTAGAAAAGGTACAGAGAAGGGCAACAAAAATGATCAAGGGCATGGAAGGGCTCCCGTTTGAGGACAGGCTTGGTAGGTTGGGGCTCTTCAGTTTGGAGAAGAGACAACTGAGAGGAGATAGAATAGAGGTCTATAAAATCATGACTGGTGTGGAACTAATAAACAAGGAGCAGCTATTTACCCTCTCAGCTAGTACTAGAACTAGGGGACGCTCCATGAAACTCATGGGTGGCAAGTTTAAAACAAATAAAAGAAAATATTTTTTCACTCCGCATATAATTGGGTTGTGGAATCTACTGCCAGAGGCTGTGGTAAGGGCCAGTACGATAGCTGAGTTTAAAAGAGGTTTGGACAAGTTTCTGGAAGATAGGCCCATTAGCAGCTATTAGCCAGACAGGATCAGGGAACAGGACGGGAGCTGGGGGGAAACAACAGGGAATGGATCCCCCATTGTGACCTGTTGGGTGCTTCTCCCAAGTCACCGTGACTGGCCACTGTCGGAGACAGGATGCTGGGCTAGATGGACCATTGGTCTGACCCAGCATAGCACTTCTTATGTTCTTATCTACAGAGAGTTGGGGGCCAGGGATGAGTGATTGCCTGGGAAACCACAGCCGGCAAATACACATTAGGGCACGAGCAGGGAGCCTCTCTCTCCCCGGGGCCACTTGGGAAATGAGTACAAGTTCCAAGGGCCACGCAGAAGTTGGGTGTGCCCCTCAACTCCTCGCCGGCATTGCAATCCCCAGAAGTTGAACAAGCGGGGAGTTTCCCCCATTTTGGTGGAAGAAATGGTCTCTTCGTCCCCCCCCCCGCTTTGTAGCATTGTTCCTCTGCTGCTTCCCAGTGACGTCAATGGAAGATGGCAACCAAAATGGCAGCTGGACGGAGCCAGCATTTGAACCACACAATCCCTGCCTGGTTAAACCTTCGCTGCCTCAGCTATGTGAAGCAATAAGAGCAACAGCATGGAGCTCTGGGTGACTAACCCCCCGTGGGCCGTCTCTTCTGCACGGCAAAGCTCCTGCTGTCCGCTCTCTAACAACCATTACTTCACCAGGTTCAACCTGCAATTACTGGCTGTGAGTGGAATTGCTGCCTGCCCACGGAACGGAGGCCGGCAACCCTGAAAGGCCCTTCTCTGTCGCTTCCTGGTGGGGGGAGTGAGAGTCGAGCCAGGCTTTGGGGCTGGCAGGATGAAGGGAGGCGTGCCCTCCCCGCTGCCACTTCAAATTACTGAGTGACTCAGTACGGTGTGCAACTCCAACCCCCTCCCCTTCACATCACGGTCCCTCCTCCACGCCACTGACTGCCAACGCCCATCGCCAAATCCCCCGGGGAGAGGGGATGGTGGCAGCACTCAGAAATGAAGCAGAGCCGACTGAGTCAGTATTTGGATGAGAGGCCTCCTTCTGTAACTGCGTGAAGCTGGGCGTCCCTGACAGATGCCTGGCCATTCTCTCCCTGTCCTATCCCAGGGGGGAATGGGGGGGGGGACGACAGTCTCCTTTTTTTATTGTATCCTGTAGATATTTTAAAACTGTCCTCCCCACCCTTTAATCTTATTTTCTCTCATCTAAACATGCCCGCAGGCCATCAGCCTTGCCTAGTACAGCTTGTATTCCAAACCCAGTGATCTTCTTAGTTGCCTTCCTCCAGAATCCTTCTTGAAATAAGGAGTCCCCGAAGGTACTCCAAGGGCAGACGGAGGACAGGGGGACTAGAACTTCCTGAGTCTTGGACCCCCCAAAATGGCTTTGGCCTTTCTGCAACCGTCTCACGTTCGCCTCTTGAAGCCCCTTCCAGCTTCGCCATATGCTACGATGCTGCAAAGGGCTGCATCAGTTAATGACTGCACTGTCGCCTTTATTCCATGGAGACAAGGCACCCTCTAGCCTGCCTGCAGGAAGGAAATGTTCCTCGCAGGAGAAGAGATCAAGCTGGCTAGCAAAGCACCCAGTTCAAATCCGTCTGAAAAGCTTACAAAGCGAAGATCTTTTCAAAGGGAAAAAGCAAATTCTTTCCCAAATAACTGCTCACAAGAGATAGGGGAGAAATCCCCGCCTTCCCACGCAGGTGGCTAAGCAAGGTTCATTCTGCCTGCCCCCCAGTTGTCTTTATGAACAGTTCCCGACGTGGGGCAGGCAGGTGGCAGGGCTGGGTCTGCCTGGCCTCGCTCCCACTCAGGAATTTCTGAGCTGGAACACTTCCCGATTTCTCCGCAGAAGAGAGGTTCGTCTCTAAAACAGCACCGCCAGAGCGTTCGCCGTCTTTCATTTTTAACTTGCAGATGGAGAGTGGGCCAAGTACGTTTGCGGAGAGTTAGCTTTCAAGACAAGTAGCATTGCCTCCGGTCTCTGGACACGCGGTTGGCATGGGCGATACCCCAAAGCCTGAACAACTGATTCTGTGTGGGGAGAGGGGGAGCCGGAGCGGCAACACACACAAGTCTCTTCCCCTCAACCTAAACTTGAGATCCTGAGCCAGGGCTTCGCTGGGTACAGCAAACCCATCCCTGTTGCTTTCTCCTTTCCAGGCGGAGTTTTAAACCAGGGTTTCTGTGCAGGAGGGCACTGCCTAGCATCAAGGCCTATTAGGTTAATTCCATCTGCTCCTGGTGCATCACACTGCCGGTGTTGTCACACAATGAGATTATCCAGCTGACTCTCCCGCTGCAGGAGGCTGGCAAAACCACCCCTTAAACCTTCCAAACAGGAGGGAGAGGAACCCTGCAGTTACGCCAGAATCAATCCCACCCTCCCAGTGGGGGTCAGAAAAATAGCAATGTATGGGACGGAATGGAGCAAAGCCTTATGGTGCCAAAAATGCCTGCGCCTCATGGGGAAGGCAACAGAGAGAGGGGGAGACTCAAGGCCAGGGAGCTGGATCCACAAGCTGCATCTATGATCCTGACCCCGCTCAGAGCATCCACCCATACTTTGGGCATAAACAACTGTAACAGTATTGACTCACAAGCAAGTACTGTCATGTTGGGTTTCCAAACCGTACAAAGTCGCTACATAGCGCCTCTAAACCAACCTCACACTGTAAGCTCCAGCAACGTGGGGCTTGCGGCGCAGGGAAGGCCCTTGCATGGAGTCATTGTCACACGTGCAAGGGGGAGAGCTGCGATGGGGCGAGGGCCTGAGGACTGGGTCCTTTCCCTGTTCTAGCTTCTTCCCCCTCTCCCTGCTGCTCCAGTTCTGTTTGGAAAGGGAGGCAGGGAGACAGGAGGAGTGGGTTGCCTAGTCAGTTTCACCAGCAAGGAGGATTCCCTTGCAGCAGGGAGGATTCACTAGTCAGTTTCACCAGCAGGGAGGATTGCCTAATCCCTTTCACCAGCAGGGAGCATTGCCCTCCAACAAGGAGGCTTAACTAGTCAATTTCATCACCAGGAGGCTTGCCTAGTCAGTTTCACCAGCAAGGAGGATTACCTTGCAGCAGGGAGGATTCACTAGTCAGTTTCACCAGGGGGGAGGATTGCCTAATCCTTTCACCAGCAGGGAGCATTGCCCTCCAACAAGGAGGCTTAACTAGTCAATTTCATCACCAGGAGGCTTGCCTAGTCAGTTTCACCAGCAAGGAGGGTTACCTTGCAAACAGTACTGCCTACTTATCTGGTTAGGCTAGATAATGGTTGACCCTCAAGGTCCCTTTTCCAATTCTATGATTCTACTCGGATTATGAATTAAGCACAAATCTAAAGTATGAGATTTCAAGGTGATGGAGGTCCAAGGTCTCCCACTCCTGGACTAGACAATTGTCATGTTCCCTTCAGGTCTAACAGCTAGGCCCAGATCCTTAAAGAGATGGTACCAATGGAGTCTATGAAACCTGTATTGCCGCCGTGGCACATAGACGGCTGGTGCTGAGCCACACAAATCCGTAAACGTATCGGTTTAGCAGAATTAAAGTGCGGTCTTGCCGCATTAAGAGAACATTACAGCCTTTCCACAGCCACCTATCCATCAGGCTAACAACATCATCCTGTCAAAAGCAATCCGACACCAACGCCGGCGAGGCGGTAACAGATACTCATTACCGCAAACACTCCGGTCACAGCCTGCAAATAGCTTTGCACGGCTTCACCGTCCCCGCAGCTGCCCTCCCTCCTCTCCCTCGCAGGATGATACATTTGCCCGCTTGCCTTCACCAGAAGGAAACTAGGGACCAACCCTCTACCTTGCCAAAATCCGGCCCTTCCAGGGGCACCGCTCTAATAGGCGCAGCAGGTGGAGCGCGTACCCAGACCGAAGTGGAGTGCCCCAGAGGGTAGCTTCTTCCATCTTCTGCCCCCAGTCCAATCTAGTTACGCCCCTGGGCCCTTCCTTGCTGTTCCCACTGCCAAGACTCTCTCGCCTTGACTACTGAAACCTCCTCCTCCTCCTCACTGGCCTTTCCCGCTCATACCTCACCCCCTCCCTGAACCTCTGTTCAACACTCTGCTGCCAAGGTCATCCCCCTCGCCCCGCTGCTTTGCTCACATTCAGCCCCTCCTCTCATCTCTCCACTCAAGCAATCCGGGCGGGATGATGGAACGAGCCCTTTCCGTCCCTGCTGCTTCTGGAGCTACGGCTGACAGCACTGAGCTCTCTGCTACCACCTCTTGGAATACAGCAGCAAAGAGACACAGCTAGCAGGCAGCAGCAACCCTAGGCAGAACAGGCGGAGCAGCAGAGAAGCAGGAATTATTACTACAAACCTTTTGCCCGAGAGGCCCCCTTTTGAGATGCTCGTGACACCCCCCCACCCCCCCCCATGGAAATTGGAAATCTACAAGGCCCAATCAGGAGGACCCCATCTGCACAGGGTATCATCTCACTTGGGGTCCTGGCCCAGTATGGGAAATTCTGCATTACTAGCCAATAGCTTTGGCCTTGGTGGTTCAGGAAGAGAGGAGAGAGTTGTCTTAGCACAGTGGGGGCAAGGTGCAACCGACCCTCCCCCCTAAACCCCACCTCCCCGATCCCTCAGAACAACAGGTAATTTTAAATGACAGCAGGAAACAGACAGGCACAAGGACAGCTGCTGACCTGGGGGTGACCAAAGGCCCAGCTTAAGGAGGGAACTGTCCCTTGGGGTCTGCAAGCAGCAACTGGAACAGGTCCAAGTCACGGTCCCAAGCGAAGGGCAAGGCAAGAGCTATAACCAATACCCACAAAAACGGGTACTCAGCAACTCGGCAATGTCGGGTACTAACTGGTACCCAATCAGTGCCTGACGGGTTGGGGAATTTACCAAAAATACCATTGCCATATTTCCCGTTTTCAATTACTGATTTTCCGCTTCGATCATGTGCCAAGACAGGGAAATGTTCAGGCACATCCAGAAACACTTTTTTTTTTTAAAGCGCGCCAGGGCAGCAGGTAAGCCAATTCAGATCAGAGAGCTAGCGGCAACTTGGCAGGCCACGGCCACAGGCACAGGCACAGGCACAGGCACAGGCACAGGCACAGGCAAGGACATACATTGCTCTGCCCAGCTTCCTGTTGGGAGCTCGACAGTCTTATAAAAGAGAATGGGCCAATACAGAGCCAGTGGGGGTGGAGCCTTAGCAACCAACAAGGGGCCTAGCAGGAAGCAGCAAGGCCCAGGCCGTGGTGCTTCAAAGCTTGCCGCTGCTTTAGAGCCACCAGGGCTGCCTGTTTGTGTTCTAGGTCCTCAATCATCCTCTGTGCCCCCAAACCGGGGAGCAATATGTCCCCTCCCCCTATTATGAAGAGTATCCTTTCTAGCTAAGAGATTGCTTTATTTCAGTAAGCAATTCCAGCAAAGAGAGAGAGTGCGAGTTGGGTCGCTTGCGGAGCCAGGATGAACCTGTGGTTACACTGCAAACAGCCCTTGGCCAAAAGAGTTAGCAGGTGGCCCTTTACAAATGCAGCAAGCATCCCAGAAGGCGGCACAACTCCACACTCGGTTAGCAGCTGGGGAAGAGGAGTGAGCAGCCAGCCGGTCGCACTCTGGAAACCCCACACGCAAGAGGGTTTTTCTTCTGGCCAACAAGGAGAAATCTGCTGCGATCCTCCTATGAGTCACATTCAGAAATGAGAGCTGGGCTCCATGCCCAGGAAGTTTTCTCTCGGATCTATGGTATATTTAGATCTGTTATCTCCCACTGAGGCAACATAGAGCCGTTTCCATTACGCCTTGGCAGGATTCAAAGGCTTTCGATGCCAGTCACTATTTACACTAGGGAACCACTGGGCCCCGCTCTCTCATGAACCTGGTAACCACACACACATGGCAAGCCAGATCCCCCTCACTGGCAAGGCCTCAAACTGTAGAGTGGAGTGGAGTGCCCTCGAGGCCCCTGCCATGCCCCCATTATGGGGAGGGCCCCACAGTGGCTGCAAATATCTTTTTCCAAGTTCTGCAAACCCAAAATCTGCACGCGGAAAATCGAGATATTCTGCAAGCAGAATGATGCAAATGAACTATTACACCCTGTAAATTAATTTCTCCGCATGCCATTCCATCCATTTTGAATACCTAATTTCCTTAAAAAAAGAAACTCACAAAATATCATGTAGACCCGTGAGGAGTGCGGGGGGGCAGTGGTGTACTTTCTCATCGCTATGGCTGTTGTTGACTGTTCCTTCAGCAGTTGTGGCACACAAGTTGCTGCCTCTGGCAGTTTAACCCCCGAGATCCTCATAGGCTACAATGGGAGCCACGCTGTGAGAAGTGGCAATTCTAGGACCGCAGAATATATACCAGCAGCTAACAGCGCCAGCACCCTATTGGCTACCTCCCAGTGCTGACACCCATTGGCCAGTTCACTGTGCTCCTACACAGGCTGTCATTCGGTGCTGCCGGAGGCAACGTCCACATTAATTTGGCCAAAAAGCAACATTCTGCAAAAAAGGCTGTAATCGCAGCGGCGCAGAAGTCACAGGACCCTGACTACGGCCAATGAAGGATTTCTCACTCCAGACCCGTGCCAAGAGTCACCTCGAAGGGTTGAGATGGCAACCAAGAATGAAGAAGCCAGTCCAACCGCACCAGCCACCAGAGCCGGTCACTGCTTAAAAATCCCAGAGAGAGCAATTCAAGGCCCACGGTTCCCAACACCCCCTCTCACCTACAGCACAGCCGAGTGAAACACCGGGACTGCCCCTACTTCTGGAATTGAACCAGGAACCTTCAGCTCTAAAGCTTGAGCCTTCACAGCACGAGCTAAAGTGACCGCTCTAGCCACTGGTTGTATAATATTCCCTTATATAAGCCAAGCAGACGTTCCCCGCTTTAGGTAGGAGAGTCACGTCTGGGGGAGCTCTGTCCCACTGCCCCCTGGAGGCTAGGAGGGATTAAACAGCCCAACTTCGGAGAGTGCAAGGAGCTGGCCTCATGTGGCTAGTGGCAGTAGGAAGCTGGGGTTAGCAACTCCTCTCTTCCTTGTCCCCAGCCCTGACCCTGCGCCCAATCCCAGCCATCCACTCGCAGCCTGGATGCCCTTCACCCCTGACCCCGCCACCTGCTGTCTCGGATCAGTCTGTGTGAGGTGTGCAGGGGGGGGAGAGGACACGCATCCTACATCTTTTCTTAAAAAGAATTCCCAGCCTGGACTCTAAGATGTGCTCAAATGTTCATTTCTACATATTGATGCAAATCACAGAGGGCAGGGCATCCCACTTATCCGGCCTACCCTCTGCCTCTGCCAGGGAGCAGGAAGGCGGGGGGAGAGAGCAGGTGCAGACCCATGAAGCTGGACTGATAAGGGCCGCCACGCAGCAGCCGCACCTCTCGGCCAGATCCCAAGCTGCTGTCAGTGTTTACAGGTCCAGCCTAGGCGGGGGCCGCGGGCCAGTAATGCTCATTCCCTTGCGTCATCCTTAGATTGGAGACTGCGATTTCCACAGGCAACTTGGGTGGGACGGGGAATCGGCACGAGGCTGCGGGGAGGAAAAGTCATTGCCTTCCAACGGAGTTGCTTCCCCCCTCAAAGAGCATCCCGCTCGTAGCCAGAAAAACCGAGCTAAGCTCTCGCTGGGACAGCAGACCCCGCCACCAAAGGCAACCGCCGTTTCATTTTTCTCAGCCACCAACTCTGCTGACAGCTGGGAAATTTCCCCAGCGACGGCCGCCTCCCCTTGCTGCTGCAAAAGCAGCACTTGAGTTGGGGCTGATTTATTCGTCTTACACCCCACCTGCCGCCCTATTAAGCAGGCTGTCAATTCCCAGCATCAGCAGCAATACTGACCAAGGACAACTGCCTTACTGGTCAGGGAAGCGGGTGGAAAAGCTCATGAGGGCCACGGCTTAGGGAGACTCTGCCCTTAGGGGCCCCATCATTGGGATACGAGCCTGGGAGCGTTCCCGAGCTGCGGCAGCAGCCTCACCAGGAAAGAAACTTCAAAAGGAGGCAGAGGCAGAGTGACGGCCCCGCTCCCGCCCCTTACTGCTCTGAAAATGGCCTAATACTGCTCAGACACTGGCAAAACCCCCGCCCCCAGACTGCAGGCTTAACGGAGACTCCTGGTAGCTCCTGCCCCAAACTCCAAAATCTCAAGCAATGCCAAAATCATGACATGACTTTAACAAATCATGAGCTTTTAAAATATATATATTGTCATTTGAGCTCTTTGCATTTGCCTATTGTTCTCTGAATCAAGAGCTAGCAGCAGGGTGACAATTCTCAACAAGGGTTCAGCTGCCCCAGGGCCCACAAGCATAGGGGGCTCATGCTCCCTGGTACAGCTTCTCCCCTGCCCCTGGAAGAGGGGGTCACCAGGACCCAGTCCAACCTAGCTACACCTCTGTTGGGTTTCCTACAACTAAGATACTATTACCATTACTATATGTACTATACTTTCAGGGCTCAAAGTGCGTTACAAACCTTACCTAATGCACCATCCTCGCAGCATGACATTGCGGTTCCCATTTTATAGATGGGGAAACTGAGACAGAGCGAGTGACTTGCCTAAAGCCGCCCAGTAGGTGCATGGCTAAGCTGGGATTGGAACCCTCCAAGTCCAGCACCTGTAAATTGCAGGATTTGAAGAGGCAGAAAACAATCACAAAAATATAACCAATGTTCTCTTGGGGGGGGAGGGGCAGGGGGGGTTAAGCATCCTTTTAGATATTTAAAAAACATCAACATGTCTCCCTGCTAATCTTTTTTCCTCTAGCTTAAACATGCTGAGTTACGTCAGCCTGTCCCAATACATTTACTCCTTCCTTTACTCCACAGTAGCTAGGAGTGCTAGAGGCGTGGCTGGCTTGGAGTGGGGCCTGGGGCAGAAGTTGGAATGCCTCTCAGGCCGCTTTTCCCGAGTCCGGCGTTTAGAGAAAAGCCGCGCGGGGAGTGTTTACATGCTCCCCCGCGCTGCCGGACGGGACGTGCTCCCCGTTGTCGGCAGCGGCGCTCCCCGTTGGGGAGCACGTCACTTCCGGCAGCGCGGGAAGCATGCAAACACCCCCCGCGCGGCTTTTCTCTAGACGCAGCAGGCACTTCCCAGCACCTCGTATAAAAGCGGTCGCAGCGGCAGTGAGTGTTTCCTGCTCCCCGCGGCTCATGGGCCCGGGTGCCTGTCCCTATGCCCTTCCAACGTACAAAGCGGTAATGCTCCATGGAAACCAAACCGGCCAGCTGGCCCAGGGATTCCCATCTTTGCGTGCGAGAGCTAATCTCGACTGTCAGTCACACGCTTCATTGACACGCCGGGTCCTTGCAGGGCTAAGCTAGACGGTCCACGTTATTTTAACCGAGCGGAGAGATGTCAATCTCAAACGCTCCTGGGGAACAAAGGGAATGCGGGGTCCTTGTTGGCGCATGGCAAGGCCACCATTCCTCCCTTCGCCCCGCTCCTCAAACAGAGATATTTACAGGCAGAGATGACAGGGTTGGCAGGGGAAACAAATAGCGTTGGCTCCCGCCTGCCTGGCTTGCTGCTGCTGCTAACAAGACAGATCACTCCTGGCCTTGGTGCAGCCACTGAGCAGGACAAGTGGGGGGCAGCCCAGGGAATTTAGTTTGCCAACCGCTTCCAAAGGAGGAGGCAGATGAAAGTACAAGGCGCGTGGGGTCCTGGGAGGGAAACAGGCCACACACTCCCGCTCCACACAACACAGGGTGTCCTGGAGCTTCTGGGAGGTCTTCTCTGCCCTGCAGCTTCTCTGGATTTGGAGAATGCTTTGTACAACAAGCACACGGCAGCCGCTTTTGGGCACCTCCCTTCGAGAAGGTACTAACAAGCTGGAGAGGGATCTAGGAAACTCCGGCGGCGGCAGCAGAGATTTGCCCCTGGAGCCAGGAGTAGATCAGCTCTCCCCCAACCTGACTCCCAGGACCAGGGACAACTTGGAAGGAAGGAATCTACGCACGCATTCACCCCTCTGTCTGGTCCTGCCAGAGCTAAGGATGGCCCTCCCCCAAACCCCTGCCTCCTCTCCCCCCAGACCAAGCAGGTGGGGGAGTCACAGGCAGGTGCAAGGGAAGCCCCCCCCCCCCACACACACACAGGAGATCTTTTGAGGTGCTGGCATCAGGCTGGAAGGGGAGAGAAGAACTGCTCAAGGGACAAGAGGGAGCAACTCTGGCTGACGGGATGTGCTCATAGTGTGCAGTCACAAGAGGAGGGGTGTGGAGAAGGCACCCCTACCATTTTCATTTACCAAAACACCCTTCGTCGTTGGGGGTTATAGTAAATGACCCTACTGTTTCCAGGTGGTTAGTTTTTTAGGGCTTTTTTTTTCTTTTTTATATTAAAAATTAATTTTTTTTAAAAAAAAAAATCACAATGCACGCGCAAGATGGGCGCCGGGAAGGCCGTTCTACGCATGCGCGCCCTTTTCCAAACCGCTGCCGGCGTCTTCAGAAAGAGCGCACAGGTGCAGAAAGGCCCCAGAGGCCAATCTGCACCTGGAGGGGTTTTTTTTTAATTGTTGTTTTTGTTCTTTTATTTATAAACCAAAGCGGATGAAAGCGCGCGACAATGGTTTGCTCACTCATCCGTTTTCGTAACGTTCGTTATGGAAATGAATGGGGCTCCAGTCGTTTTCATAACCGATAGAAACAACCGTTACCAATGCAAACCCCCTACACGAGAGTCTCTTCTCCTGAGGGACAGAAACATGCTTTCAAGCAGCCAGAAGGACAAGCCCCGCCCCCAGGCAATAAGCCCCACCCCTCAGCAAACAAGATCCACCCACTGACACACACCCCCTCCCAGCATTCCCAGCGCACCCAGGGGGACAGTCGCTCCCCTGCTTCTCAGTCCACTGAGCTTCTTATCTTTCCATCCTCTCCCCGTTGTCCTTTCAAGGGCTCTTCCTGGGAGGCAGCCAGAAAAGAGGGGCCTGAGGCTGGAATCCCGGTCTGTTTGGGTGGACTCGCACGTAACGCTGATTAAATCCGATGGGCCCCGGAACACGTATAATGAGCCCCGAATTAGTGTTGCCTGCGAGGGAATCGACGGGAGTTCCAGCCCCACTTTAAATGCGGCTTGGGAGTCTAGATCCCCGGACATCAGATTTAATCAGCTTGATGGACGAGTCCACCTTTTGTCTCTCTCCTGGAAGAGGGACAGTGGGATTCAGCACCCAAAGAGGGCCAACCCCTCCTTAGTAGGGTCTGTTGGGAGGCATGGAGAACTATGGCTTTTCACGCGTTGCTTCTGCCAGTTTTGTCATGGGTACGGCGACGGCGGTTGCTAGCAAACCCATAATGCTGTGCTGCTGTTTTTTGAGAGATGCGTCGCAGGGCCCTTGCTGCGCATGCCGCGGGCTAAAGCGAAAAACGTCCATTCTTCCCGCGTTACAAGAAATGCGCAGGAAGGAATCGGCATCTTTGTTGAATCTTGGTCTGCACCCGCGGGCTTGCGGGTTATTTAAGAATCGGGGCATTCTGTTGTCAGATCCCGCTGCTGCCGCCGTTACCACCGCCCTCCCAGGGGGTGGGGGCACGCAGCGCAGGGTATCCCGGGGAAACACACACACAACCTGCCGACACAAGGGCTGCGAAGCCGGCAGAAACCCCAGCTCTAGACTCCACAGAGGTGCTGCAAGCAGAGACAGCGGAGGAGGCAGAGGCAGGCCCCTCAGGCATGCTGCGCCGCTCCGCGAGGCTGCATGCGCAGCAGGGCGGGGCTACAGGTACTTAAGGAGGGGCTAAGGAACACAGCGTTGCCGGAGATCAGCAACGCTGTGATACTGGCCCCTTGCGCAGATAAAGCTCTGGAGTGGAGAGAAGTTGTTGGAGAAGCGATTGGGAGAGCGAGTCTGTGAGTGCGGGCTCCACTCAGGGCCTTGCTGTCCTCATTCCCCCCTATGATGAACTGGCCCTTTTCCCAGGAGGGAGAAATAAGGTCAATCAAGCTCCTGAGGGGTTAATTAGTCCCCACGGTCGAGTGGGGCCCGCGAGTGCAGCAGCGAGCGAGGCTATGGAGCGTAGCGGTCGGTGTTGGGGTCCAGATCTCCCCTTTCCCTCCCCCAGGCCTAACGTCTGCAAACTCATCTATTTACACCGTTTAAAAAAAAATATATATATAAAATGGCAGGGCAAACAGGGTCTGCCAAGTTTTTCATCTCATGACAACGAGCACACGGCCTCTTTGATGCTGGGGAAATGTAGAGGCTGCACAAGCGACACTGTGGGCCAGGGGCAGGGAATCTTTCCCCTCCCAGGGGCACTTCGCAAATTAGCACATGCCCCCCCCCCCCGATTCTTGGAAGCCCTATAGAACCCCTGCCCCCACTCCTGTGCCCCCCCCCCCCACTATCGACAGTTACCAGTCACCTATGGGTGGGGGTGTTTAAGGGGTGAGCTCAAGAAAAGGAGGACCCAGATCATGGATCTGTCCCCTCTCCTTGTGTGCATGCCCTCATCTCTGCTCCCTTCCCCTGAGCTCGCCTTTTCAGTGCTGGGAGTAGGAATTGGATCCAAGGGTCAGATCCAGGAACCGGAAAGGGGTCACATAAAAACTAGCCGTGCGCCGCATTTGGCCCCCGGGCCTGAGGTTCCCCATCCCGGCTAGCCAGTGGGGGGAAGAGATAGAGGAGACGGTGGATCTAGGCTAATCAAGAAGGCAATCACTCCTACCCAGATTGATGCCCGCCCCCCCACCCACCTCTGATTCTTCTGCGGGAGACAGGGGTCCCCCACAGCCCCCACAGCCGACTAGATTGGATTACAAGCATCGGCCAGGCCCCGTGACGTGGGCAGAACCAAGACGGTTTTCCGAAAAGCCTTTCTTTCTTTCCCGAGCGACACAGGTGCTGCCCTTGCTGAGCCCACTGATTACACACGGCGCGGAGCTGGGAGATCATCACAACCAAGAGCCTCATGACGCAGCGTCTCACAAGAGGGTGCTCTGCGGAGGCAGCGCTGCCTACTCAGTATCAGGGGTGATGATGTGAGCCAGCGTCTCTCTCCCAACTCAAACACATCAAGGATGGAGACAGTAACAGAGCTGGGGGGCAGGAAACATTTGGGGGAAAGACCAGAAACAATCCAGGGCTGGAAGGGGTACTAAAGAGGTCATCTAATCACTCCTCCCCACTCAGAGAAAGCTGGATTATCCCACAACCATCCCCCGCAGAGTCCAATTTACTGTGCCCAGTGTAGTCTGGTGGATAAGATTCTGGACTTGGACCTGGGAGACCAAGATTTGAATCCTGATTTAGCCATGACCTCACTAGGTGGCTTTGGGCAGTCAGTCTCTTAGCCTCAGTTCCCCACCTGTAAAATGGGAACACATGTATCCCTTTTTCTATCTATGTTCCACTCCCACTTGTCTCCCCTTCCTTGTCCGTTACAGACTGCAAGCACCTCAGGGCAGTGACCTGTCTTTAATTATAAATGTTCAGCACTAGGCATATTGCTGGTGCTATATTTTATTTATTTGAATTTAAACCAGCTCTTCCACAAACACTCAGGACAGCTTACAGCATATAAAAGCATATAAAAATCCCCATAGCCCCTCCTAATCCCTCACCCAACCCTAACCCTGCCTGCGAAATGCCTGGCCGAATAAAAAGGTCTTACGGCGCTTTCAGAAGCTAATCAGGTTCAGGCTAAGATGAATCTCCAAGGGAAGGGAGTAACAACTTATTGTTTAATGCTCCCAATGATCAGGACTCACAGCTTCCCCCAATAGCTTGTTCCCTTGCCCAGCGCTCTTGGAGTTGCAGTTTCCCCTAATATTTCCCCTAAATCTTTCCCTCTGCAATTTCAACCCCTTCCTTCTCGTCGTATCCTCAGTAGCCACACAGACCAACCCTGTCTCCTTCTGGAGAACATTTCTGCCCTCAGTCATTACTATTTATACCATTTCTTTTATCGGACCAACTTCCGTGGGCCGGAGCATGCAAGCTTTTGGGCTGCACAGGGCCCTTCACTGGTTATGTAACAAGTCAGAACTATATAGTCTGATCTAGCCAAAAACAGCTCCGACTTGTTACATGCCTGAGGAAGGGCCCTTCATATTCAAAGTTTGCATAATCTCTCAACAGTAATTGGTCCAGTAAAAAAAAAATATTATTGGAATGACTGCCTCCATCTCTTACATTTGGGGTCGACACAACCACCACTCCCTCGATATTTATACACCACACTCAGTGTTCAAAGTGCTTTAAATCCTTATTTGCCCTCAACTACACCCCCCCACACACACACACTTTACAGATGCAGAACCAAGGCTGAGAGAGAGTGACTTGCCCAAGGTCACCCAATGAGTTCATGGCTGAGACAGGATTTCACCCTGCTCTCTCAGATCCCAGTCCAATACCTTATCCACTAGGCCAAACTGCCTCTTACTTGCAATAACCTTTTGCCTAGTTGGAAACTTTTACCATGATCTCCCCCCCCCCCCCTTTTTTTTTTTTTCCTGGAGGGATCCCAAGCCCCAAACCTCATTCCTCTCCTCTACAGCACTGCTCTGAATCAGGAGCAACTCCAGTCACACTGGCTGCTCTCCGAACATTTGGATGAAGCCGTTGAGTTTGCCAAAGAGCTAGCGACAACTTCCCGGTGTTGCTTGCGGAACAACAGGGGAACGTTTCAAAGCTTGCGAAAAGGGCATGTCTTCATCAGCGCTTGCTGATTGGGAGAAGTACAACCTTCAGAAAAAAAATGAGAGAAAACAGACCACGGCACCAGAGACCTTTCCCAGGGAATCCCAGAACAAACACAATTTTCAAAAGTAAATGTCACTCTGCTACCCCACTGAGCCTGCGGTTCTGCAGCCGAGGAATACACAAACACAATCGCTGGCTCCCGCTCAGCTCAGCACCGCCAAATCCAGGCAGACGCTGCCGATACAGCCTCCTACAACCACACTGACCACTCCATCAGCGTGTCCTGGCCTAGGCAGAGAGGCACACCCTAGATGGGACACACTTATGGGGGGCTACCAGACGCAACGCTACCCACCCTTGTCTGGGTGGCAGGAGGTTCACACCCCGCTATGTATTGGCTACGCGAGCTGATCCGCTTTGGCTGCCTGCAAATCTTGCGGGTGATTAGTGAGAAGCAGATCCTTGGCCGCTGTTATGTCTGGTAAGAGCAGTTGCGGGCAGGGCACTGGGGGAGGATGCCGGAAGTGAGGGACGGGGCTTACCGGTGCAGACCCAGAAAGCAGTGGCAGCAGGGGTCCTGGGCCATGGAAAAGGAACACAGCATCTCCTCCCGCTGCTGCTGCCATTCCTGGGACCTCTGCCATAGAGACGCCCTGTCCCCAGCTACCTCCCCGGCACCCTGCTGCCAGTAGCTGCCGGACCGTGCCTGGTGATCCGGCTGCACTTCAGGTCAGGACCTAGGATTCAACAGACGCTGGAGGCAGATTTGTTCCCGAGCCAGGCGAGAACACAGAGCATCAGCCCCATGTCCTTCCTCCCTCCAAGAGGCCAGCAGAGCCCTTCGCTTAGTTCCTTCTCTCTGAATGAGGACCCAGCAGACCCGAAAGGAATGCTGCTTTCTCAGCTGTGGTGCAGATCCTTTGGGATGAGGCTGGTGTCCACGCTAAAGTCTGTCCTGCTCAACGCTCTCAAGCTGACAGTCACTTCTCCCATTTCCACCTTCCTGAAATTACTGCCTCCCTGCATTCCACAAGTCTTGACTTTTTAAAATCCCCCCACTAACAGAGGTCTGGATTTCTGAAACGTTTGGGCCTGGGGAGTCCGTACCATAGGAAGGAACTGTAGGTTCTTTGTGAGGAAGGGGATTGGACTAGATGATCTCAACATTGTCTTTTGACCTCAACGTTTATGAATGGAAGGAGGAGGATGAGATCACCCCTGAGGAAGGAGGGATATGGGCTCTACTCTGACCACCACTCCTTGCTTCGAAGGTGCACGCACACACACACGCACGCCAATGCTGCCTCCTGGATTGTGCTTTGGCAGAAGCAGGGAACTCATATTGATGAGCCCTGCCATTGCTCGATAATCATGACATCAGCATTATGGTCTTGAAACATTTGTATAACTTGGGCAGGATTCAATTACCTGCACGGGAAACCTGCATCTGCAGCCCGATGAAGCTTCATCTAGCTGTCAAAAGCCATCAGAGGGGGATGTCCAATGACCATGGGCCGCTGCTTCCTGGAGAGGCACAAGGGGGGGTACTAGTGAGCTTGGGGCCCGTGCAGCCTAGATTGCTGCACAAATTCAGCCTCACGGCTGGGCTTGATCCTGTGAAGACGCAACCCCACCCCGCAGTGAAAAGAGCTTTTGGACAAATGAGGAATACAGGATAAGGCCCTTGCTCGCTCTCTCTCTCTCCTACACCCCTTTCTGCGGTAGCATAACAAGGCACAGGGTTGCCACCTATGCATATTTTTAAGGAACGCTTATGAAAAATACCTAGCTCCCAGGAAAGCAAGCCCTCCCCCCTGGAGCAGTAAGCAACCCCACCAGGAAGGAAGTTGTAAGAATCAGTGGGGCCAGCATTCCACCCCACTCTGAAAACTCCCTTCTTAGCAAGTGCCCCCGAAGTGCTACTAGGAGATTTTCAGAGTGGGTGGGAGCAGAGCGTGGGCCCCGCTCCCTCCTCCAACCCGTCTGAAAATTTCCTAGCGGTGCTCCACCATAGCCACATCCCTGCCTTTCTGTGCTGGGGGCTCTCTCTCACCCATGGCTTGGGTGGAACAAGACCAGGCTACCTGCTCTGCACAGCTGGGTGGAGAGGAGTCTCCATGCCAAACTTCCCTGCGATCACAGGGCTTGGGGGGCAGCCCAAAACCCCACCTAAACCAGCCCAAACCAATGAGAATGCACCTGCATGCCAAACCCCACCTTCCCAGAGACACACTGGGAGGGGCGGGGAAGGGATTTCCCTGTGCAAGGATCCAGCCACAGGGACAGCAGCCATTTTGTGCCAGATTCTGAGCCTCCCTCCCACAAGCAGGGCAAGGCCAGAGGGAACGTGCTGGCTCCCGCACACAGAGGCAGGACCTACCTCCCCTTCCCCAGAACCAGGCCTCCCTGTCAGCCCGGCCCGGAATGACTGGATTCTGCTCTCTCCGCTTCCCTGCTTGCGTTGAGGAGTTTCTGCCACTTTCTGTGAACTGAGGGGAGGCCCCTCGCTCTCCCTCTTGCTCCTGGCCATGTTCAGACGAACCTGGGCTGCCTTGGGAGAAGGAAGAGAGAGAATGTCAGAGAATTGCCAGATATTCAAGTTTTCCCAGGACACTTAGAAAAAAGACAGGTTGCAAGCCCTGCATTGGTACCTAAGGCACCATTCCAGGCCCTGCAACATGTATTTTTCATAAATGCCCTGCAAAAACTAATCTGACAACCCTAGATATTTTGGACACCTCTAAAAATCCATCTCTCCACACTTCACCCCCATAAGCCCAGGCCCACCTGGCTGTGGGATTTGGGCCAGTCTCTCACCAGGTGCCTGTACTCACCATCATCCCATTTCCATGGCTGGTGCCCAGGAACAGTCACCTCTCTCCCCCGGTATCAGTTCACACATGCATTTCTCAGGGGGAAGTAGCTCCTCCCCTTTAGAATCCCCACCCCTTTGTCACTCTGCGCCTGCTACATTATTGGGGGGGAGGGAGTATCAGAGAGAGGAAGAAGAGATGCACTCTGGGATATTGGAGGACTACTAGGGAGAGGGAGACACAAATCCAGATTTGCAGACCCTCCGTTTCCAGTGCTTTAGGGGAGAAACATTAACCCTGGCTTTCCACTTCCCTCTAACTCACCCACTCAGGAGTAAAAAACTGAGGGGAAAGCAACTGAAGCCGGGGAATTGCTAATCCAGTTGTGGGAATAATAGGGTGGTCAGCTATGCACATGTTAGAGGGTACTTATGAGAAATGCAGGTTGCAGGGCTGCACTGGAGCCAATGCAGCCCTGCAACCTGTATCTCTCATAAGTGCCCTCTAAAATTTGCATAGCTGGCCACCCTATGTGGGAATAAGCCCCCAAGGGATGGAAACACTTTCCCCCATCTCTACTTTGGGGGGGGGGGGTAGGCGGGGGATGTCTCTCCCCCCATTTTCCCTCCCGCTAGTTCCTCATTCAAACAGGAGGCCATGAAAAAACAGGCAGCACAGTTAAGCCGCAGCAAGCACTCTGGCCTGCAATCTGGGGGGTGCGGTGGAAGGCTCAGCACCGCAGAGTGTGCCTGTAGGCCTGGACAGCATGCTGCAGGCATCAATTAAGGTTCCTCCAGATCAAATCCTGAATTTCCAGATTATCCAGGGGCACCTGGATAATTTTAACAGATTAAAATTGGCTCTGGGGGCAATTGGGGGGGGGGCATGTTGAAAAGGGAGGTGAGAGCCCCTTTAACCCACCCCCTTCTGGTCCAAAGCTCAGGGGAAGGTGTCCACACTGGATGAAAGGCAAGCTCATTAGCAAACCTGCCAGCATCAGATTTATAAGTCTGGAAAAACCAAGCGGCCCTGCCTCCTTGGATGAAAACTGTTCTGCCCTTCAAAATGGCAGAGTCAATCTACAACCGCTTCCCTGCCCACCTGCTAAATGGCAGCCTTGGGAGGCTCTAGCTTGTGTCTGGGCCACCATCTGATTGACTAAAGTGTCCCTAAGTGCGTTGTAATAGCACGGTGGATGGGGAGCTTCCAGTGCCCTTTGCAAGCCCCAGTGATTAGGCATCAGGTGCGTTGGGGGGGCTGCTTTCATTTCCAACCACTGCCAGTTGCCAGGCAGCTTTTAGCATAACAACATGCAAGCGTGCTTGAAAACGCACAAAGGATCTCTTCAGAATTCAGACTGTTTCCAAAATCTCCAGGGCTGCTCGTTTTCTCCAGATTATTATTATTACTAGCTCTGTGTGTGTCTAGTGCAGAACAGTCATGGCTAGAAACTGGTCTCTGCCCTGAGGGGCCTACAATCTAGAATGGACAAGGGAAGGGGCACATAGAGACAGACAGGGATGCATACATGAAGTTTTATATGGACATACAAAGTATTTTATATGCTTGTTTTTATGATGATGTTGGCAGTCCTGATCCTACAGTAAAGAACAGGCTAAAAAGGCAAATTAACTAGTAACTAAGTGACTGTGGGGCTACTCCTGCCACCTTCTGCCTCAGTTTTTTTTTCTGTGGAATGGGACTAGCACTTCTAGGGGAATATTGCAGATGATTGGGCGGTATCGTGAACTAGGGGTGGGTATTATGAATTAGGATTGTTGTTATTTATATAGCAGCACAAAAGAGTTACTGGGAAGTAAAATAATAATTTACTACAAAGGCATAAGCACCATAAATAACAATATCAATTGCTATATTAAAACACGTCCGAATTTTAAAAACCAATCCTGACGTGTTTTGAGACAAAGCTCTTCTTCAGGGTGAGTCTTTCTAAAGTCAAAATATAAAAACAATACTCGATGCCAACAATACTGGACACCAACAATCTCTCTTGGCAATAGAGAGACCTAGTGGAAGTCCTCAGTGGCCCCAAAAGGCTATTAAACAAAAGCTTGTGTTTAATAGCCATTTGGGGCCACTGAGGACTTCTGCTATGTCTCTCTATTGACCAGGGATATTGTTGGAATCCAATAGTGTTATTTAGTATTGTTTATATTGTACCAGCAGTGTACCCGGCACTGTGCAATCCATAGTTATAGACAAGGGAGGGGAAGGGAAGAAAGAGGCGAACAGCAGGCGAGACAAGGATACATTCATAAGATTGAGAAGTTGCAGGTGCACGTGCTTCACTTAGTGACAGGAAACAAGATTCTGAGAGAGGGGGAAGAGGATGCAATTTCACTCATGATGGGTCAGGGAAAGCCTGACGGAAGAGGTAGGTTTTCAGGAGGGATTTGAAAGTTGGGAGGGAGCAGAACAAATGTATCCAGGGAGGGAGTCCCAGGCATGGTGGGGCAGCAAGAGAGAAGGGGCAAAGCTGTTTAGAGGAGCAAGGGGGTCGTGAGTAGGTGAGGGTGGGGGCAGAGGAGGAACGAAGCATGAGTGTGGCAGGATACAAGAGCAGAGAGAGATGGGGGAGCAAGGCCATGAAGAGCCTTGAAGGTGAAGGCCAGGAGCTTGTGTTGAACGCATTCCCGTAGGGGGAGCCAGTGCAGGGCGGAGAGGAGGGGCTGTACGTGGCCAAAGCAACGGGCAAGGTGGATGACATTGGCAGCAGAGCGATGAACGGAGATGGGGGGGCAAGATCAGAGCAGGGGAGGCCAGTAAGGAGGAAGCTGCAGTAGTCACGGCAAGAGAGGACTAGAGCATGGACTAGAGTTTTTGCGGTGGAAACAGTAAAACAGGGCCGGATTCTAGCAATATTATACAGAGCAAAGTGACAGGATTTAGCAAAAGTCTGGCTCTGAGGTGGAAAGGAGAGGAAGGAGTCAACGATCAACCCCAGGCTATGCACCTGAGGGACAGGCTGGACGGTGACTCCCTCAATGGAAACGGAGAGGGAAGCAGGAGATGTGCAATGATTTTTTAAACGTTTAAAAATAGATTTAAATACGGATCCACAATCCAAATCCATAATTAAATCTGGAAATTACAGATCTGAGTCCGTATTAGATCCAAACCCGTACTTTCATGTGAACGCCCACCCCTCATCTTGACATCCTTGGAGAGATGGAGCTTGAGACTCAGAAAATATAATTAGCAAGCATTGCTCCAGGTACCATTATTAATGCAGTATTTAATACAATTAGTACAGAGCCAGGCATAGAAATTTAGAATTAAAAGGGACTGCAAGGGTCATCTAGGTCAGACCCCCTCCTCCAAGGTAAGATACCCTCTTACCTACCACATCACAGAGAGATGTCTGTCCAGCCGGGTTTGTAAAACATCCAAGGAATGAGATTCCACACCCTCCCTGGGCAACTTATTTAGTTGCCCAACTGTTCTTACAGGTTAGCTGCATTTCAGACCCTCCCTGGGTATCAAGAGGGCTGCAAAATCCATTTTAAAGCCCCTGGCTGAGGTTAAACCTGAAACCATCCAAGCTCGGTGGGGTGGGAACTAGGAAAAAATAATTCTCGCAGGTCAACCCCAATCAGAATCTGAAAATGATTGCCAACATTAGGCTCCGGTACTGAGCGCTAATGCTTACCGACTCCGTGTCACAAGCAATGAAGTTGTGAGCCTGACACTGCAGCAACAGGAGGGAGAAAGGAGCCTCATCTCAGGTAACTGAGAACGGATGGATTCAGACGCAGGCAGAGAAGAGGAATTATTTATGACCGTCTTGATGACAAGCTGAATCAAGACTGCTAGGGTGTTTGATCAGCCTCGCTTAGCCAAAATGGCTCACAGCTGGAGAAGGCGTTACATGGGATGAAATTAAAATCTTTTTGCTTCTCCCGATGTCTCATTTCCATATGTGTTTTTCTAAACACAAACAAACAGAAAGCTTTGTGCTTTATTATAAGTCGCTTGCCCTCGCCATTCAAAAGCGATTGGCCCTACTTAACTACTACACATCCGATGATGCCAACAGAACTACCATGCCTCAGTGAAATGTGGAAGAACTAAGGCAGGCTCTCACACAACGAGGAACCAGAGACCACCAAATAGAGACAGGAACCGGGAAGCCCCAACGCAGAGCAAAACGCCTGTGCAGCCAGCAAGACAGAGCCCAAACTGCTCCTGTATCTCAGACCGTGTTGGTCTGGCCGCTGCCATTCGCAGAAAGCCATTTTCTGCTAAGAGGGGGGGAAGGCTCAACTGCCGCTCACCCCAGAACGTCTGGAGGCCTGAAGTTGCTGATCCAATTTCAGCGCGTTGTTTTACAAAGAATACCAGGGTAATGCAACGCATATTTGTGCAGATTAAAGCGTGCACAGCACGGCAGCTGAATTACAAGCCTCCTTGCCAAAGCAATTAACCTCGTACCGGCGATTTCTACCAAGCAGCCGCCTTGAGGGGTCGGCGGGACGAACAGCGGCCTCTCTAAGGGGGCCCCAGCAATTGTGCTTAGCTCCGGCAAACCAATTCCAGGGAAATAGCCCTCCCTTTCTCTCCAGGAAGAACTGCCAGAGACCCCCTCAGCCTCCCCTGCGGCACTGGTTATCCGCCTCTGCAAAGCTGGGACAGCAATCGGGGGGGTTGCTAGCAGGTCCGGGCTTAGCCTCTGGCCCTGCATCCTGTGGGGGCAGAGGGGAGTGCCCCATGGAAAGTCCCAGTAGTTGCTTGCTTGTGAGGCTACTGGGGCCAGTAAAAGCTTCCGAGTTGGGGCAGGGCAGCAGGTGCCAGGATGGGGGGAAAGGGCCAAGGCAGGGTCCCAGTCAAGAAACTGGGCCGGCAGGAGTTCTAACGGTGTGGGAGCAGCCCCACACCCTGGTCTTGGATATGGCACTTCTTCCAATGCCGCCCCAAATGGCATTTGCCCTTTTTTTGCAAGATGCCACCCAGTTGGCTCACATTAACTTTGTATTCCACTCTCACCTCTAAATCCTTCTCAAATCCCTCCCCCAACAGCACACCTTCTTGCCTGCTACCCCAACTCCAATCATATCCCAGCCAAGTTGGGGTCCCCCACCCCACACATCTTAGAGGCACAGAGCCATCCAGGAGCGCTCATGGGACAGCTTTCCCAATTCCTGTAACGTTCTGGCTCTGTGTCCTCACGCAGAGTCCGGCCTAACGTCATAGCCAAGCCTTGGAAATGCAGAGAGCGGCATCGCTTGGACCAAGCCAATTGCTGCACACACGTCAAGTCGAACCCTGGTTTCCAGCCAGCTGGGGACCATGCCATGCAAAGCCAGCCGCTCCAAGTTTGGTGAATATGGTTAAACATATCGTTAAGCTACAGCATCGAGGCCCAGGACATCTTGGGGGGCGGAGGGGCTAATGATCGGCTGGTAGGGCTATTGGTCGGAAGAGGAGCTGAGAGCCATTAACCGCAGTGGGTATTCATTCCTCTGGATGTGCTGTAGGCTCCGCAGTACCATTAGGAAGCAGGGCATGGGGGGGGGGGGGAGAGGGGGGAATGGGACGCCTTTCTTCCCACCAGCAAACGACAGCCTTGTTCGGTCGGGATGGGCTGTAAAGGGGGTGCTGGGTGCCAGCACTGAGCAGAACCCTGCAAATGGATTGAAGAGGGCCTGGTCTAAGCAGAGCTCAACCTCGGCACCTCTCCCAGGCTCTGCCAGACCCCATTCACCGTTGGATGCAAGAGCACCACCCTCAGCCTGAGTCTCTTTCCGTTGAGCGGGTTACAGCTGCTCAGAGGGTTTGGCAGGCGGGCTGCAGGAGGGATTGGGGCCTGGCCCCCAGAGCTGCGAGTACGAGTAACAGAGAGACGGTGTAAGTTAAAGATTCCCTGAGAACGCGATTGGTGGACTGCATCCTGCAAGGACTCCCTTCCAGGTACTCAGACAACCCGGTTACATGCAGCTCGCGGGCACTGGTTACGCGGCCCTCGCCAGAGGTGGCTGCTTGGGGACATTTCTGTGTGCCTCCCCCTAAGGAGCAAGAGGAGCCGAGAGGTGCCATGTCTGTCCCTGGAGCCTCACGGGGGTTGTGGGCATAGGGGGAGCATGCCCTGGGCCACCAATGCTGCTGCCCGAACCCACCAGACCGCCTAGGAGCTGGAGCTTTGCTGTGAGGAGGGGATGTAGGGGAAGCCGCACTGCTCTCCCCCCAGAATTGGGGAAAGCCGCGGCCGATGTCACGCAACTTGTGACTCTCGGCAATATGAGAATGTTGGCACGCGGCTCTTGGGCTTGAGAACTCTGCTCTACAAAAGGGCGAGGCTCTGAAACCAGAGATGTTTTGACAACTCTATAACAAAGTCCCATTCAATCTTTCTTCCTCAGCAGGGAGTGGATTAGGTCTGAGCTTGGTCCCCCCCGGATCCTTTCGCTCTCCATTTCAGGATCGGCCACACATCCATGCACGTGTTAGTAAGCGATCTGCTTTCCTGATTGCTTTGCAGCTTGTAGAGCACAGGGAGGCGCGCATCTGGGTTTGTCACCACACAACAAATTATCTGCCATGATCTTATTACGCTCAAATGGCAAACTGACAAAAGGTCAGCGCTGGGGCTGCCCCAAAGGAGCATTATTACCATTTATCCTCGCAGAACACTCAATCATCTCAGGCCTGAGGTGTCAAACAGCCAACGTTCAGGAACAGCGAATGCTTGCAGAATACTAAACACACCACGCGCACCCATGGGTAGGGGAGCAAACCAGTTGCTCCCCAGTTTGCCGAGACCAGTTATTTGGGGACCTCCATGTCGTCTTATTAAAGGCTGTTGCTGGGAGGTGTCTCGGTGCATGCTGCCAAGCTGATGTCAGGAATGGGGCCTTGAATGGGAGCCAACCAGGGTATTGGCCGGCATGGCGGTGCCATCTCTGTACCTTGGCTCGACACCTGGCAAATAGGGCCCTGGGACCAGCCCATTGGCCGCTCGCTGTAGCTGCAGGGGTGCCAGCAAGATTTATTTCAGGGGGGTGCGAGGGGCAGGATGGCCTCTTGCCCCACCCATTTCTGAGGTGAGCAAACCTTTGTCCCACCCCTTTGCCCTGAAGGCTGTGACATCATGGTGTTTGGAAAGGGGCATGACCATGTCAGAAAGGGGGTGGGAGCCTCTTCACCCCTGCCAATCCCTGCACTCCAAAACACCCCCCAAAGCCTATCCCCACCAACCAAACACCAGGCCAAATAGGAAAGTCTTACACTGCCTCTGAAAGATTCCACGGCTTCAGCTTTGGCGAATTTCCAAGGGAAGGGAGTTCCAGAGCTGCGGGGCGGCCACTGAGACAGCCTTGGATGTATGCAATGGAGGCCGTTCTTGGCTGACCTTAGGGCTCATAGTGGGGAAGGCGATCTTTCAAATATACTAGGCCCAAGTTAGGGATGAAAGTTCATTTCGTTGGGGGGGCGCTTTTCATTCTTGTAAAAAACGACTATTCTCAGTTCATTCCAGGAACCGAGAACAAACTGAAAACTGGCAGCGTCTCAGATTAATTGTCGAGGATTATGAAAAAAAAAATCACCGCACATGCATAAAATGGCGACTGGCCATTTCTGCGCATGTGTAGCAGCATCACCGCCATTTTGTAAAAGGGCAGCCAGTCTGTGCATGCACCAAAATTGCCACACCTGCCTTTTCCAAAATGGCGGCAATGCTGCCCCCGCCATTTTGGAAAAGGGTTGCGCAAGTACAGAATAGCCCTGGTCTCCATTGCGCATGTAGTTTTTATTTATTTTGCCGAGCAATACCGAGGATTCGTACCGAGACCAAGATCTCGGGCCCGGTTCTCATAGTCTCGGAATTTCTCGCGAGAAGCTAAAATGCTTCTCATTTCAGCCCTAGCCCCAGCTACATCAGAAAGAGAGCAGGCAACTCCCTTAGGTCGACACCCTTTCTTATAGGGCCATCTCCTTCCGTCCCTGTAAGGCCTGATCTCTCTGGATTACTGGGAACGCCCCTGGCTGATCTGCAGAAATCAGGGCTTTCCCCAGAGACTGGGTCAACCTCTGGGGTCTAACGTCCCTACCCCGAGCTCCGACAGCAGTGCCCCTAACCAAATTGGCAGAAACATCCCACAACTGCCAGCGCCATCAGCACATGGGCATCACACTGTGAACAGCCCCCACTGGAAAACACGACAAATCCCTAGCAGCGAGGGATACAGCGGAAAGGGGTGGGTGGGGGAAGAGAGAGACTCAGGAGGTGGAGATTCAATTAAAGCAGGGCTGTCCGTTATCAAACTCCAGGCCTCCTGTGACAAACGGAGCCAGTTTCCCAGAGAGCACCTATTACGGGAAAGCCACTCAACGAGGCTAATTACCCTCCCAGGTACAGTTAGCGAGATTTATCCTTGTCATTCGTACTTCCAGCTTGGGGCTGGCGTAACGGCTGCTTTGTCACCGCTCGCGGGGGGATAATCTTCAGCGCAATTCGCTGCCTGTGAGCAGCGTCAGGCCAGAACCACTGGGGGGAACTGGGAATCAGCTGCTGCTGTCATTAAGTCTGGTGCAGAGGGCCCTTGTGGCCACTAGGAGGCTCAGAACTCTCCCCACCCTCCTAGTGTCTCCACTGGATCAAATCACACACACACACAACCCTGCCCGAGAATCCACCCTTCAGAGCAGGGGAGGCAGGTGGCCGTGGGGAGAAACTATGTCCCTATTATAGCCCTTCAGTGACAGGCCTGTCCCCACCCAGCCCACCTCCATCGTTCACGCTCTCCACAGAGTACAAGAACACCTCCCCTCCCAATTTACAACTCTCCAATATTTATTTATTTAATTTATTTATTTATTACATTTTTACCCCGCATCCTCCCGCACAATGGCGGCTTGGACGTTGTTGCTACTGCCCATGAATTGGGTTGTCAGCTGTTTTTTTGGGGGGGGGGCAGCTGAACAGTGCTAACTGCATGTCATGTCTTGGGCCCCAAGTATCTGAAAGTCCGCCTCTTCCCTTACGTCCTGTCGCGGCTCCTGAGGCTAGCAGCGCGCACCCTCTCACGTATATATACCATCTCCCCAGGAAGTTTCTACAACAAGAGAGAACCGCAGAGAGGCAGTGTCGGCGACCGCGCCACAATTATCGAAGACTCTCTCCTTGGAGATCTGTCTACGCCCGAGACGGTTCATCTTCCAGAAATGATGTAAGACCTTTTTGTTTGGCCAGGTGTTCGGCAGGCAGGGATAGGGTTGGATGGGTGCAAGGGGCAGGGGGAGGGAGCTGTTTTTATATGTTGTAAGCCACCCTGAGCTTCCTTGGGAAAGGCGGCATGTAAATTTTAATAACTACATTTATGGGTTTACCTACCTCTAAATTTTCTTCCCTCTCCCCACAGCCCCCTGCCTTCCAGAGCTGTTCCTGCCTCTCTCCCCATACCCACCCCCTCAGACTGTTCCCCAAATCCTCCTGCCCACAGAGTACCTCCTGGCTTTCTCCCCCATAACATCCTCCCTCCCACTGTTCTCCAAAGCCCCCTTGCCTGTTCCTCCTCTCATCACCTTGCACCCCAGCTCTTCTCCAAAGGCTCCTGTCCACACCCACCCACCGTGCTCCCAGCTGCCCCAGAGCAGGGCACTACACTGCCTCACACAGCCAGCGTAGGGCTCTAAATGCCAATAAGGGGCATGGTGGTTCCCTCTGCTGGGCCTGTGCACCAGGCATTGAAATGCTAACTTGTCTCTTCTCTCTCTCTCTGGGTTTAATCAAAAGGATCTTGGAGTTGGAGCTGAGAAGGCAGCAGCTGAGAGTCACCCCCTGCTGGGAAGAGAGGTGCTTTCTGTGGAAAGGGAGAAGTCCATTGATGATTAAAAGGAATTTAATCTCCCAGCTGTTCCTGCACTAATTACACTGAACCATCCCAGCAAGGGCCAATGGATGGAGTCTCGAGAGCAGCAAGATTTTTGTTCCTCACTAAAACAGCCCTAATGAGCCCCTGATTAATAGAGAAAGGGCGTCTCAAACACAAGTAATAGCTAGTGACAGTGATTAATCTGAAATGGCTGAGACGTGGAGGGAAAGAGAGGAAGGAGAGAGACCCCCGATGTGGCTCCAAAACTCCAGGACTTCGGTAGCAAGGCCCTTCCCCCTCCAGACATCAATGAGGCTGAACGCAGCTCTACACAACACATGGGTGAATCGTCTTGATCCAGTCCTTGGTGATGGGCCTCCACAGCCCAAAACCACCTTGGTCTAGACAAAGGCTGAGGCTGGAAAGGGTACTTCCTTCAAAAACAGTCCTCTCAGGTGAGCTGGGGCTAGGAGCAGCTATGGACGGCGATTGTGTTTGTTATTAGGTGGAAAGACCAACCGTCTTCTCTCACAGGAGAAACTCCGCTCTACCGAAGGAGCAGCAGGGCACTATCCTGGGCTTTGGGAGGCTCAGGTTCATAAGAATGTCATGACCTAGGCCACACTCAGAACAGCAGTTAATTCAATGTAATTACACTTCACTTTTGTTCTACTCCTGTAGAGTTCACACAAGGAGAGTGCCAAATTGACATATTTCTGGAGTAGGTAGAGAAGGACAGACACCTGAAAAATTAGGCGTACATACACCTCCTTTGTTTGTATTTTGAAGTAACTGTTTGTATGGACACTTGTCAGGGTGAGGATGACAACCCAGGTTCAGTGATCATTAGGTTGTAGCTAGCAGGGGGAAATTGCCATAGTGCTACTTCAGTTAACAGGTTGTCTGACTGCTACCAAAGTGGATTAATTACTTCAGTTTCCCTCTGTCATCAGAACATGGCCATAAGAACAGATCCATGGTCCATCTAGCTCAGTATTGCATCTCCAACAGGGGCAGTTTCAGTTCTTTCAGAGAAGCACACAGCAGAGCTCAATGTCCATGCTTTCACCCAAATTCCCTGACACTTGCCACGTCTGGAGGCAGTGGATGTTCCTGGAGGGCTCATCACGACCACTGGAGGGACCGAGCCACCCTAAAAAGCCCAGCTCTTGTGGAGCAGGTTTCCTAATCATACACTAGAATCATGGGGCTAAAAATCTCCAAGAACGGATTAAACTATCAAGAAGCTGTATCTGATTATTTATCCTGAGAATTCCTTACAGTTTGTCTCACAGCGGACTCCTGGAATCTTTAATTCTTGGAGCGCTGGAGAGAGCATGGTACCATGTTGGTCCCAAATGAAAAAGATGGAGACACACCAGATGAGATTATCTTTTCTATTGGAACAACTTCTTGCTGGCGAGGGGATTCAA
This sequence comes from Sphenodon punctatus, assembly GCA_003113815.1. Taxonomy (NCBI): domain Eukaryota; kingdom Metazoa; phylum Chordata; class Lepidosauria; order Sphenodontia; family Sphenodontidae; genus Sphenodon; species Sphenodon punctatus. The sequence continues at coordinate 5,259,865 of QEPC01008384.1, read as the reverse complement.
GCTTTTGGGCTACACGGGGTCCTTCCTCCAGGAGATAAGTAGTCAGAACTATAGGACTGGGCAGACTCCAAATGCTGTATTATGATGAAGTATTTAAATAGCCCCAGCAAGGGGCCTGGCTTTGAACAGCTATAAGTACGGACAGGTCCCTGCCCCAAAGGGCTTACAATCTGGGAGGGACAAGGAAGCAGGGAGAGAGAGAGATACATTCTTGTTTCGTAGATGGAAAACCTCCATTACCTTCATGGCTCAGATGGGATTAGAACCCTTGTCTCCCAGATGCCAGTCCAGTGCCTTATCCACTGGGCTACACTTGCTCCCCAGCAGCGCCCAATGCTCTCCAGGCTTGACTGATGCTTCTCCTTGGGTGTCTCCATACTAGTGGTGGTGGCCAGATCCCCGCCAGGCCCCATGGCAGCAGTTGCTGCCACCACTCAAGAGAGCTATAGGAAGGTCAGGTGGAGTGGCCCGTCAGAGCCACTGACACAGCCGGAGAGGCCTGCAGTGCCGTCCTAAGGAGAGTGTGCCCAGCCCGGCCCGGCCCGGCCCTGTCTCCAGCCCCACCGCCGAGCTCACCGCACGGTGGGCAGAAGGGGCCTAGTCACAGGGGTTGCCCTGCCCTGGGCAACCTTACCCCAGCTGAGGTAAGGCGGCTCCGCCATGCCTCCTTGGAATTTCTCAAAGGACGCGTCCCGTAGCAGGTAGTTGTTCACCCCGCCATGGGGGCAGGAGGAACATCTGGCTCCCCCCTCACACAATGCACAGCAACGCATGGCCCTGCTGGCTACCCAAGGCATGGTAGCCTCCCCTCTGTCTCGTCTGGAGACGCCCATAGCAATTTGCACAGATTTTTCTGCTTCTGAATCAAGCGGTTAACATTAAAGCCGGCATCCTGATCTCTGTCTATTTTCCACATTTCACAAAGCAATCCGGCCACAAGGCTTTTAGCATGTGGGTGTTTCTGGCACATCTCTCCCTCGTGGCCTTGAGACAATTAGCAGCAATTAAAGTCCAGCAAAATGACTGAGCCGGCAAGGGAAGGGGTCTGGTCGTCTGGGCAGCAGGTGCTAAAAGCAAAGATTGGCTGGCGAGGGAACCCATGCAGAGCACTGCGGCAGTTAGCTCTTTTCCTGTCCAAAGATGTGCAGGCAGACACGCCCTTTCAGAATCTCACAAAGTCTCCTTTTCAATATCAAAGCTCCTCAAGGCTTCTAGGATGGAGAGGAACATCTCAGCTCCTTTCAGCCTATTTCCCATGGGAATCTTACTTATTCCGGCTGGGCTGCCGCCATTTAATACGGAAGCTTTTGAAAGAGCCAGAATCAGAGCCGCTCTCAGTGAAATCAGACAACGCCTCCAGGTTAAAAAAAAAAAGAAAAACCCTTGAAAATGAGCACCTCAGTTCCACCCTTTAAGACAAATAAACCCATTTATTCACAAGACGCGTCAGGCTGGAATAGAATTTTGCTCAGGCTAGAAATTTTGACCCAATCCAAATTCAAACCAGGGCTGATGTATGTGCTTGACTCCACCCCCATGGAGCACTGTGACATCATCACGTTCGATAAGGGACGGCGCGATGTCAAAAATTGAACATGGCTGACGCGTTCCCCTTTCTCCCTTTCCTACGAGGTCCCCCACCCACCCAATGGAGTGCTGACACATTTGGTGTTTTCAAGCAGACGCACGGATGCTCACTCCCAGAGCAGGTTCAGGGGCGCAGTTCTGTGTCTGCCCACTTGCAGCACCGTCTGGTCAAGTTTAAATGATCCAGCGACTGCCATGGCCACCCACGCGGATCCCCTTCCCCACAGAGTTGAGGACCAGAGCATCCGCAACCCTATGATGCTACCTGGGGCAACCCACAGCTGAGAGCAGAGCTGCAGCAGCTGTCCACCGAGAGGACAGACAGCAGCCCCGCCTCACAGGTTTGGCCGCTGGGGCTGCTCTGGAGCACAGACAGCCTGCCCCTCTGCTCCCCCTGCACATCTGGCAGCCCAACCTTAAACAAAGGGCCAGCCCAAGGGTGAGACGGAGCGGAGGCACGGGTGCTCTCCATTGAAAAGCACCCATTGTGGAGCTTTGTAGGAGATGGGGCGTAGTCTCCTGCAGCCGGGGAGACCAACAGCCTGACGTGAATGACTCGGGCGGAGAGTAGGACCGACCTGACTGGACCAGTCGGATCCCAGTGAGTTGGGGTGCAGTTGTAGGCCACCAATTAATAGAACAGGAAGCTGTTGGGCAATCCTGGGCAAGACAGAACTAATCAAATGGGAGTCTTGGAGGACCACTCGTTGCTAATGCACTTTGCTGCCTTAAACTGCTGATTCCCTCCATGGTTTCCTTGTGGCTCCTCTGGAGGCCTCTGACATCCCCATTCCTATAGCTCTGTAGAACAAAATGGACATCCCAGGCGTATGTAACAGCCGTCCCTTATTCTGAACACAACGGCTCCAAGGTTGCAGCCTTGACAACTGCAACTCCATTCTTACTGGCCACCCCTGCTCTGAACGTTTGCCCTTCTCATTTCTAGTCAAAACATCACTGCCAAGGTCATCTACCTTGCCTGACACTTTGATTATACACAGTCCCTTCTCTGCTCCCTCTCCTCCTTCCCAGACAGCACACACTCCCTCCTCCTCTCCTTCAAGGCTTTTCATGGCCTTGCTCCTTCCTAGCGTTCTACTCTTTTGTCCCTGTGTTCCCACCTGTAAACCTCTGTGCCACATGCCCCACCAATTCCCGAGTCTCCTGCTCCCTAACCCATCTTTGTCCCTCCTCCCACGGCTGGAACTCCCACCCTGAACACGTTCAGTCTCTGCTCCCGCCCAACTTTCAAATTCCTCCTAAAAACCTACCTTTTCCACCAGACTTTCCCTGGCTCCTCAACCCCATAGATGGCTCATCTGCATTTCTCTTTATATTACCTTTTTCTTTAGGAACCTCATCCTTTTGGCTACCTGTGCTCAAATGCCACCTGCTGTTTGGGAATCCCACCATCACTACTAAAGCTGGCAGGTGATCAGGCCTTTGCGGTGGCTGGACCCTCAGCGAGGAACTCGACTCCCAACAAACGTCTCTCTCAGCTCCTCCCTCCTCACCCTTAAAAAGCACCCAAAAACATATTTGTTCCCCAGACACTTTTAGAGGATCCACTGCTGGTTCCCCCCTTCCTGTATTTTTTTCTCCCCTTTTAAATTGTTTTTAAACAGATTTTAAATGACAACTTTTTATTGTCTTTTAAATGGGTGCTAAGCGCTCCAAGCACCATCTAGAAGAGGGGCGCAATGTAAATTAAATTATTGCTACGATCCTTCTCCACCTTGGAACTAAGCTAAGTGCGTGCACTTGTAACTTCTAAACTTCAAGAATGTTCCCCTGCCTCTCACACCTACACTCCACTCTCTTGTCCAGCCCAGACTATAAGCCCTTTGGGGCAGGGATTGACTAACCCAACCAAAATCTCGACTAACCAAACTGAAATATCCCAAAGAGATATCCAAGCAGGTGGGAACTGCGTAACAGATTTTGCTTGCTCTGTTGGATGCAGATTGAAGCAGGGGAATTCGATGAGTAAGGTAATCTTTCAGCTCTGTATGACGCTTAAGACATCATCCAATCTCCCAAGGATTGGGGGTGGAGGGGGAGCGGGCCTTCTCTGTGCCGCTCTGTCTCCAAGCAGCAACTCAATGCAACAGGCTTCTCCTCCGGTGACACCTGTTCAATATTATCCGCTGGCATCCAATCCGCCACCTCCACAGACTGGGTGGTAGGAAAGCAATCCCCCCAGCACCCCTCCTTCCAGCGCTGGATCGGATCCAGCTCTCTGCTGCCGGTTTCTAGCGCCTGCCGAGCATGCAGAATCCAACCCCTTTTGCTCCATGTTGTCATTGACAACTGGCTCAAAAGCTCTCTTCCTACCCCTCACTGTCACCGCCTCAGCACCACAGCGCGGAGGATGGGGGAGGCAGGCTATCACCGTGAAGCCACCAGTGTCGATGAACAGATTGGTAATGGTGCAGCCTAGGCCACAGGAGTTTGACTGGGGGCATGTTGTGCTACTGTAATTCCCTAGACTGAGCTCGGCTGAGGGTGGAGAAGGGAACCGGGGGGGGGGGACGGACGGGCAAGGTAAGGTAAGTCTTGCCGGAGTTAGAGAAGTGCTAGAAGGAGCAGATGAAAGGGGGGGGGGGGGGGGGGGAATGAAATAGAATGGGAGAGAATCACAGCAGATGTTACTGCAGGGGAGAAAACAGTCAGCTGAGTCAGGCCGAGCTACTGGGATATCTAAAGGCTACATGATGCAGTGGAACTCCCTTCCCCCGGAGGCTCGTTGGAGCCCGAGCATCCTCCAGAGGCGGGGCAAGACTTTTTTTGTTCAAAAAAAGCACTTGGCGGGTGGGGCCAGGTTGGTTGGGAAGTTGTGGGCAGGGATTGGGAGGAGGGTTTAGGGGTGGGCTGGTGTGGGCTTGGGGGGGCCAGGGGGGTTATGCTGTTTTATATGTTTTGTAAGCCGCCCTGAGCCATTTGGGAAGGGCAGGCTAAAATTTGGCTAAATAAAGAAGTACCACTGCCAACTGTCCCTATGCTCCATCAAGGCCCCTGCATCAGCCAGGAGCACCCTATTGCACATACCATCAGTACGTCATGCTCATGCGGGCAGGGGCACACAGAGGTGTTCGCAGTGACTGCTCTGCAGTTACTGAACTCCCTTCCTCTTGGAGGTTCACCAAAGCTTGCATCTGAGCATTTTCCAGAGGCAACCTAAGACCTTTTTATTTGGCTAAGCATTTGGCCGATGGGGATAGGGTTTAGGGAGGCTGGCTAGGGATTTTTTAAAAATATATATATATATATTATATATATTTTAATGGCCACCTCCAGGGGAGCAGGTTTTAACACAATACCTTTGTGCTGGCCACTCTCCCCCCAGCACATCAATGCGTGCGGCCTCCTTGGCTAGTCTTCTACCTGGCAGTTACTACATCACATCCAAGTAGATATCTTTCAACCCCGATTTCTTTGCACACAGTCCTGCCCCTTCCTGTATAGCTCCGCTTACTCTAACTCCACACCAGCACAGCATTTAAACATGTGCTAAACCTTAAATGACTAACACTTTGTTAATCACTTGTCTTTCTGCAGTGCTTTGTTAAAGAGGGTTACAGTAAAGCACTGCTTAAGTAACCAGGGCTGAATGCTTAGCACCTTTCAGGACTGAATCTCAAATGTGGAAACCAATAGCTTGAACCTCAGCTGAGATCGGTAGCAAAGCTCCAGTCAGATTTAAGGGATTGGGGCCAATGCAAGCTCAGCCTGGTCATCCTTAATTGGGAAGGAATGTGCCCAAAGTTTATTGGGGAGGCAGACAAGCAACACAGCTCAACGAATGGATTTATGTTTCTTGTTGTTAGCTTTACTCCATAAACAAGAGAAAATGGCTTTTAAATGCAATTCATTTCTTCCCAATAGCCAAATCAATTTCATTGCAAGGCTCCACGCTCCTGGTGGGGGGAGGGGAGATTTATGAAGCCACCATCATAATTTAGCCAAGGTTTCGGCAGCTTTTTGTGTCAAGGTTGACATTAAAGTTTGCTATTATTACGGTCAGCTAAATCCACAGAATTCAGTGCTTCAGGGAGCTCACACCTAGACCGTCCCCACTCTCTCCGTGAGGGGACTTGAATTCATCAAATCGAAAGTGTGGAATTGGCGGAGCAGAAAGACAAATTTTCATACTCCATATTACTCTCCCGAGAGCCCCCTCTTCCAGGAGCAGCACAGAAGGGCTAAAGCAACAGCATCGCAGGCCAGTCGCGTTGGAGGATTATTACCATTCAGAGAAGAAGAAATATTTCTGCAAAAGGAGCATGGGATGTGTGTGTTGCTAAGCTCCGCCGGCCGGCAGCCACACATCTGGCCGTTCTAATCTTTCAACCCCACTGTGTCTACGCAGGAGCCGAGATGGCTGGTTTGGCCTTTTAAAAGTGCTGCTCCTTGAGCAGGGATTCACCGCTGAGCGAAAGTGCTGCCCAAGCCAGTGGGCCAGTAGTGATCAGGGGCACTTTGAAACAGTCCTTCGTCCGTTAAAGTCAACGTGAGCTGGGATTGATTCATTCTCTCAATTTCCATTGAATTAAATTGTAGAGGGGAAGATGTAATCTATGCATATTTATGCAAATCATTCATGCAAATTATGCAGTGCTCCCAAATAGTAATTTATGTCACTCCAGTGCTCATGACTGGAAAAAGGATGAGAACTCCTGTCCTAGAGAGCTGCTTTCATGACACCACCTTTGGCCTGCTACTATGCTGAAGAGGAGCTTGCTCAGCTGCAGGTCGAAGGTCGCCATGAACCAGATTTTTGGAAAGGCGCCTCTTCCCCCTGCTCCATCACACAATTATTTTTGCCAGAGTAGTAAACCCCTTAGTGGCTTAATTTGTTTTGTTGTTGCTGTTTTGTTATAAAAAGAGAGAGAGGCCGGTGGAGCTCAGTCCTGCCTCTTGAACCTGGAAGAACGAGGAGTATTCTAATTGACCAGTACCTTTCCCTTCCTGACCCCACCAGTCCCTGTTCCCATCCCTACTTTGACAGCCTGTCTGGACTGGATTACGTTTGATGGGCGCGGATGCTGCTGTTGCTGATCAGCTGTTTGGTGCTGCCCATCAGCCCCAACCTCCTCAGAGGAGAGACTGGGGCTTCTGCATTTGAATTGTGAATGGCAGCTGAAAACCGTGACAGGAAGTCAGGTTCTGCAAGAAGCACCAGAGTTGAGGATGGACAGACAATTAAGCCCTGCCTGTAACTCACTGTAACCCTGCTTTTGTTCACAAAATAAGTGAGGTTGAAAGGTGAGGTTATAACCCTTGAAGAAACAGGGGGTAAAGCGAGGTGTGAACCCAGCACCGTCAACCTGACCTAGAGGCCTCCTTCCCAGAATTCACCATCATTTATACTCCGGAGGTTGTCTCCTCACTCTGTTTTTCTGAATATAAAATGAAGTAGTTATTCCAGAGTAATTACCCTATGGGGTAATTTTAAAAAAAGGGTAGTCTGATATAGCCAGGTGGCCAGATATGCAAATTTTAGAGGACCATGAGAAATACACATCACAGGGCTGTATTGGCTCCAATCCAGCCCTGCAACCTGTATTTCTCATAAGTGTCCTCTAAAATTTGCATATCTGGCCACCCTAAGCCTTGACGACCAAAGTAAAGCCGTTTACTTGAGGGCTTCAGCAGAGTTAGCAGTGGGGTTAGGTAGCAAAGCTTTGCACTCCCCATGCTAAAAACTCTAGTTCTCACTGTGACCTTGGCTAGCCCCTCTGTCAGTCTGTTTCCACAAAGCGGAGCAGGCCGCAGGCCAGGCTTCCTTACCTTGTAGAGTAGGTCTCTACTTGTGTGGATGCACAGGAGAAGTCCTGCTACCAAAGAGGGCTTCAGACTTTTGCCTCCCGTGGTGCCGTTCTGGGGCCAACTTAGCCCATTTTGCTCAGAGCATCTTTTTACATATTTAAAAACTGGAACTATGTTTCCCCCCCCCCCCCCCAAAAAAAATAATCTTCTACTTTCTAGTGAACGAGCAATCTCCTGGAGCAAATTTCTCCTTTCAACTTCACAGGAACATTTTCGCTTTTTCAGAATGCCACTCAAGTTTCTGCTTCAGATTTTGTCCTGGCACTACTAGGAATAAGGGATGGTGGCTTAATTAGCAGCGCCCAGAGGAGTGTCTGTGCCACAGGGGGGTGGGGGGGACTGCAGGAGGAGGCAGACGAGCCAAGCCGGCAGCCTAAAGCCTCTGAATAACAGCCAGAGGGTTGATGCCTGGCTGGAGAGGGAGACTGACTGAAGGTGGAGCACCGTGCTTACATGAACTGTATGTGGAGCTAGAAAGGAGGATTGTGGGGTTGCTGTGTGGGTCCCACGAGACAGAGAGGGAAGCAACGCAGTATGGGGGCAAAAGCAATCTGGATCTCCACCAAATTATAGACTGGATTGGATTCCAGTCCACGTTTCACCAGAATGGACTGGAAGAGGCAGATCCATCAAAAATGGAATCTGTGTCCGAATTTTGTTTCGGCGGGAATCTGTTGACGTTTTGCTCACTGGAGTGATTTGGTTAAGAGGGTATGCGGGATTAAACTGCATCCGGTCCCCCTCCCCACCCCAAAGTTGGGACATGTCCTGGGTTTAGGCTTCAGAATTGAATCCGTATGGGAGGAGGCAGTCATTAAGCACAGGCAAGTCCTTGACAGGCGGCACTCTCAAACAAACGCAAGTGCCACATTAAAACAACTCTGCATGGCAATTAGCACAGCAAGTTTCAAACATAAGAGCAAAGCAGGTATTAAAAGACTTGTTTAAAAAAAACCCCCAAAAAAACCCCACCTTGCACACTGAACGTAGGGCAAAGCTACAGATATTTATAGCAATCTATATGTTGGTGAAAAATACCAGGCTGGTTCATGCGGGAGAATGTTTAATGGATCATGATTGCTGGAGGAGAATGAATGGCAGGCTGGAGAAGGCTGGGAGCGGGGACTCTCTGCAGAGCAGCAATTAGCGCTGTATTATGTTTAGCAGCTTTCAAGGTAGAATGGAAATCTCGGCAGAAAGGCTAAAGACGGGCCCATTGCTGCACTTCCACCGCTGGGTCTAGGTACCGGAGAAAAGAGAGGGACCTTGAGTTTCTGAACCTGAGTTAATTATATTCCAGCAGCGCGATTCATCCCCGACCCCCTCGGCGACTGAGTTACAGCCATGCCGTAGGGGGTTCGAGGCGATTGGCAACTTGGGAAAGAGAGAAACTTGGATGGTTTTAGAAACACCAGAGGCAAAAGCTTTATTAGTTTCGGTTCGGAAGTGCTACGGAACACAACCGGGCCAAGAAATGAGCAACGGGAGAGTGTTCACCATCCCATTCCCCCAAACCAGCAGGAGCCATTTCTATCCATTACGGACTGTTACGAGCCAACCTGGCCATAGACTTGGTTGGGCCACGGGTGGGGTTCTGGGCCGTACAGAATATGCTTGCCCAAGGAGCAGCGGCCCTGCTGCTACGCCGGAGGCGGCGGTGGTGGCAGTTGTAGGGCCCTGGTGAGGAAGCTCCCGGGACCCACAGCTGCCACCAGCAGATTCCACAGCCTCTGAAAGTGCCGTGCCATGAACACAGGCCCGTGTCAACCCTGACTAACACTGAGCAAGGATGGAGAACATCTGGCTTGTGAGCCAAATATGCCACACCCCCACCTTGCTTTGATTTGGCCCCTTCCACTTCCTGGATCTGGCCTCTGGCTCTAGTCCCTACCAGGGGCTCAAACCATTACAGGTTTTGGTTCAGTTGTTCTGGTTTGGTTCTGCTTCAGGCCAGTTTGGCACACATGAACCAACAGGAGAAAATTTAAATATAATGCACCTTATAATGATCATTTGCAACCCCACAATGTGTAAATCCTCCCAGCTATTGGTTTGATGAGCTCATTCTGGTTCTGGAGCCAGTGACTGTACCACACCAGTTTCTTTCAGTCGAACCCTTATTCTGAACTGGTAATTTGATGTTGTTTTTGTTTTTTCCAGTTCTGTTCCAGTTCAGGTTCAACAGAGACTTTCAAATAATGGTTCAGGTTCTGTTCCGGTTCAGCAAAGAATAAAGGTTTGGTCCAAGTTCAGGTTCAGTTTGAGTCTCTGGCCTCTGCCCTCAAGCACCGAGAGACAGAGCTCCAGGGAAGGGAGCAGAGATGAGGGCACGCACACATGGGCAGGGGATGGATCCATGGCATAAGTCCATGATCTAAACTGGACCAGGGGTGGGCAAATGATGGGTTAAGGTGGCTCTCGGGCAGTTCAGGTGCAGCTCTTGGCCAAGATTGGTCCATCGCCCCACACTGCCTTTGCGGCACTACGTCCTGCTTCAGCGCACTCAAGTCTCAGCAGCTGAATCATCCCAACTGTTCCTCAACAGCCAGGACCCGAGAGCCAAAAGCAACAGCTCCACCAGCCAATCACGAAGCAGGAGAGGTTCACATGATGGGCATGTCTGCCTGGTCGTCTTGGCCCTAGGGAGATTTTGGCCCCCTGCTCTGAACCCTCCCCTTCCTACTCCCATCCCCAAACTCCTATCTGCCCCAGGGAGCTTGGACCAATTTCCTACGGGACCCTTGGGAGAGAAAAGGTTTCCCAGCCCTGGATTCGAATAAAGCTGTGTAAGAATCTCGTTAAAAAGAGAAGTCTCTTTCCTGAAGTCTTGGTACAGAGCCAGGCTGCCTCCATCTATTCTCCTTGCATTGGGCCGGATTCTTGTCTCATGGAGGGTGTGGGGGGAGATAACAGAAGAGACCTGTCATTCTTTGGTAGGAGGTGGGTGGATGACTAACACAGCTAGGCTAGTGAATGTACAAGCATCACTGAGGTGGTGGATTAGCACATCAGAGAGGCGATGCCCCACTGCACTGCCCCAGTCTGCTTATGCCACCAAGAAGCCCAAGTTAGGAGGACCCACCAGTGGATCTCAAACCGCACACCCTGAAGAGATTCTGGAGTGATGGGAGAAAGACCGCGGCTGTGACTGAGCTAGGGGGGACACTCCAAAATCATGGAGTGGCAAGGGGAGGTGGGGGAGAGAAAGGAACAGCAGGGAGAGAAGATGATGGGGGGGGGGGGCGCACAGGTTGGTGAGGGGCCACAGGCAAGTGGAAGTGGGGAGGCTGGTTCAAAGAAGGCCTCTGAAGAGGTAGGACCAGGCAGGAGCAAGGTCCAGGAGGATGCAACTCCACCCTACTGACCCCTGGCACCTATGCAACCTGTAAGTTTGGAAACCCCACTGATGGCAGACTCACTAGTGGGTTTAGAACTGGGCCCCAGACTTTGGGCGGCAGCAGCAAAAGCCAAGCTTTCTCCTGGCTTGTTGGGCTCTTTTGGAAACAAAATATCCACAGAGACCCAAGTGTCTGTCTTTACATTCCGTCTGTCCGCAAGGTCCGTACCATGCTTGGGGCCGGTACAGATTATTATTAGCAAGCATTTATATAGCGCCAGCAACGTACCTGGCGCTTTACAAAGTAATTGAATAAACACGGTCCCTGCCCTAGGGTTTACAATCTGAGAGATTGGGCGGGGGAGGAGATGAAGGAAGGGGAACAGAGGGAGAGACAAGGAGCGTAACATTCACGAGGATGCGAGGTCTCAGGTGCACGCGCTTGGCTTGGTTACATGGAGAATGATGGCTGGTTGGTCCATGTGGTGAGGATATGAGGACACAGACCTCAGGTAACAGATTGTACTGGATGGAGGGTATCGGCAGGAGTTAGGAGAGGGGAGCGAGGAGTCGGGGAGGGCAGAGCGGAAGAGGTGGGTCTTGAGGAGGGATTTGAAGGTACGAAGGGAGGGGGTGAGGCGGATGTGGGCAGGGAGGGAGTTCCAGGCGTGGGGGGTTGCTAGGGAGAAGGGACAAAGGCGGTTGGGGAGCAGGGGAGGGTGAGAGAGGGAACAGAGGAGGAGCAGAGTTCACAAACTGGAGTACGGAGGGAAATTAGCACAGAGAAGTAGGGGGGAGCAAAGTTACGAAGAGCTTTATAGGTGAAGACTAGGAGCTTGTGCAGGATTCATTCAGGAAGGGGGAGCCAGTGAAGCGAAGAGAGGAGGGGCTGCACGTGGTCGAAGTGACAGGCGAGGTGGATGACCCTGGCAGCAGAGTTTGGGACGGAGATAAGTGGAGAAAGGTGAGAGCGGGGGAGGCCAGTGAGAAGGAGGTTACAGTAATCGAGCCGAGAGATGACCAGGGCATGAACAAGGGTTTTGGCAGAGGAGAGAAAAGGGCGAATCTTAGCAATGTTATGGAGGGAGAAGCGACAGGATTTGGCAATAGAGTCGATGTAGGGTTTAAAAGAAAGGGGTGAGTAAAAGATGAAGCCTAAGCTACGGGCTTGGGGGATGGGAAGGATGGTGACCCTCTCGATGAGGATTGACAGGGAAGAGGGAGAGGAAGGATTGGGGGGGGGGGGAGAGAAGGAGTTCAGTTTTAGCCATGTTGAGATTAGAGATTTGTCTCCTCCCTTCCTAGTCACAGAGTCTGATTAACCGCTTGATCCTCTTGTGCTGGGACACTGTCAGTAGCAGGGGAGCAGAATAAAGCTCTCCTCTTGGCTTTAGCTCTGGTGGTTCAGGCAGTCAGAGGAGGAGAGTTCAGTGGCTGGATGCATCAGGAGAAGGAAAGGAAAGCCCTACAGCTTAACATGAGACTCTAGGCTGCCACCACCAAACCTTTTATCCCTCCCTGCTTCCTCTGATCCTACAGAAGCACCCCAATGGATTGCAGAACTCCCTTCCCCTGGAGGTTCGTCACAGTCTGAGCTGGAACATTTTCCAGAAGCAACATAAGACTTTTCTTTTTGGCCAAGCATTTGGCAGGCGGGGATAGGAGTTGGAGATTTTTGATATGTTTTTTATGTCCTTCTAATTTGCTATGGTTTTTATGTTGTAACCCACCCTGAGTCTTAGAGGAAGGACATCAACTTAAATAATTAAAATAAATGGCTGCAGCCAGCCAGAGCGGTGGCTAGGCTGCAACTGGGGGAGGCAGGCTCTGCTCCTCTCGCACAGCCTGGGTCAGTGGCCGGGCAGCAGAGGCTGCAGTGGTGGAAGGCAATGTTGTGGGGCTCCTGGGTTCCAAGCTCAGCAGGGACCGCAGCACCGGTGGATCTCACTCCCCAGTGACTTCCAGAGCTGGTTCTCCGGGTGGGAAAGAAGCCCTGTTCCTTCACTCTGTCCCTTTGCTGCTTGAAGTGGCCAAGAGACAATGTGAAGGGGTGGAGCTTGTTTTCCCCACAAAGAGATGCTGGGCCCACAGCAATTGCTTAACACAGCCCAGCCCAGAGCTGCTGCCACAAATACATAACCTGGCAGGAACAGGATTATAGTGGAAATAGAGGATATGTCCCCCTGAACTTGCAGAGCAAGCGGGGATACAAATGCCCAAGATCTGGTCCCTGGATCCAGTTTCTATCCCCAGCATTGAGGGGAAGGGGGCATGCACACAAGGAGAGGGGACAGAACTGTGATCTCGACCACCTTCTTCCTGAGCGCCCCCCTGTCCCCCAACTTCTACAAGGTCCTCAGAGTTTGTGCTAGTTTTCCAAGGGGCCCCTGGGAGGAAGAGATTCCCCGCCTGTGCTTTAAAAGGGCTGATGACATGGGCAGGAGCAAAGCATCCTTGCCGGGAGCAAGAGGAAGACTGCTTTAGCAAAGAGCAGGACGAGAACAGATCCCGGCAGCAGGTAGCTCAGCACTCGAAGATCCAAGCTAGTTAACGGGTGAGAATAAGAAATTTCAGCCAGTCGCGTATACAGGAAACGGTGCTAGAATTCATTCCTGAAGAAAGCTAGAAACAGGAAGGAGAGGCACTGCACACCTTCACACACAGAAATAACACCGAGCGAGTCAGCTACAGAACATCTCCCAGAGCACTGACAGGAACAGGGGTATCCAACACTTCAGTGACTCACAGATTCTAAAGTGACCCACGACAACACCCCATCATCGGCGCAAAGGCCAGCTGGGACACGGAAAGCAGCCCACGTCACATCTGGTCGACAGGCTAGGAACAGGCTTCACCTTCTGGCAATGCTAGTTTAAATAGACAGATATGCTCAACAGGGAAGTTTTCCTAGGCAGGAAAGGAGCACGGCTGATGCAGATGCCTTGATTAGGATAACAACAGTGATCATAACAACAACAACAATAAAAAAATACTTTCCATTGACAGGGTCAATGAGTTTCACCCCCATGCAGAAGCCCATGCCCTGCTTAAGCTCTTGCTACAGAGTGGGCCCCCAATGGAACTACTCCAGAGTAAGAGATGTTGGGGGGGGGGGGGAATGCCAGCCCTCTGCACAGGGGTGAACGTCACCCGGACGGTGACTTTTACAGGAACGCCTCCAAGAACTTGGCAAAGCTGGGGTCAAAAATCACAGCCGACCTCCCCGTTCTATCCATGAGAAAGTTCCATTGCAAAACACGCCTTCGGCATTGGGTTCAAAGTACTGCCCAGAAAGTCGGGGGTCAAGCACAAAGGAGTCCTGGTTCCCAGTCCAGTGGTCTCACCACTAGCACACGGCTGTCTTCCATAGGAATCTTCTTACAAAAGGAGGGTGAAGAAACGTCATTGAGTCCATGGTACCATGCGTCCCAAATGGAAAGTCTCAAAACACACAGTTTGATGGCAGCCATCGGACCCATTGCCCCTGTGCCCCTCCAAGCCATACAGTTCCCGAACCTTCATACAGAGGCAGCAGATAAAAAAAAAAAAAACTCAACACCTCCCTCTCCCCCCCCAACCAGGAAACCACACCAAGTGGATGGCCATTGCCATTTCTGGTGCCGGCTGTGTTGCATGATCAAGGCCTATGGGAAACCAAATCACCACAAACATTCCGGGGCTCCAGCCTTCTGCCTCCCAAATCCAGGACCGTTCGTGCATGTGGAAAAGAGTGTGTTTGACTCAAAGCTGGGGAGGCAAGATTTTTGGCTTCCGTCAGCACCAAGGATTCGGATGGAGGCGACGTTTGCCTTTAAAAGAGAAGAAAAAGAAATAGGCAAAGGGTTCGGGGGGGGGGAGAGAGGTTTGATGTAATTTTAGTGTTTTTCAACTACCGAGACACATATTTAAAATCTCACTAAGAATAATAATGAAGCAAGTGACGGTGGATCATTACTCTGGGCTCTGCCGGCAGCCAAGGCCCATTACATTGATGGAAGAGATGCAGAGCAGAGGGGGAAGGGCAACGGAGAGGAGAGCAGAAGCAATGGGGGAGCGCTAATGCTAAGGAGGAGACACTCGGGGGCGGAGAGGGGAAGAGCGGGGCTGGCCTGGTCAGGCAGTAGATGCAGTGGGGTCAAGGGATCCCTTCCTTTGCCCCTGCTCCAGCCACCATTAACACAGTGGCAGTACTGATAAGGGGGTGCTGGGGTGGCAGGGATAATGTCAACTAAATGAACCTGTCGCAGCTGAACTTTTGGAGAGGAACTTGAAAGCTCCAAGTTTAATTAATGATTTGGAAAAGGGCGTTAAGAGTGAGGTGATCAAATTTGTAGGTGACACCAAGTTATTCAAGGTAGTGAAAACACAAGCAGGCTGTGAAGAACTGCAACAGGATCTTACGAGACTAGGTGCCTGGGTATCTAAATGGCAGATGAGATTGAATGTGGATAAGTGCAAAGTGATGCACATAGGGAAAAATAACCCAAACTAGGAGTACACAAGGCTGGGTACTAAGCTAGGAGTTACCACTCAGGAAAAGAATCTGAGAGTGATTGTGAATAATACACTGAAATCCTCAGCCCAGTGCGCAGCAGCAGTAAGAAAAGCAAACAGAACGTTAGGAGTTATTCGCAAAGGGATAGAGAATAAAACTGAGGATGTCATAATGCCTCTATACAAATCGATGCTGCGACCGCACATCGCATATCATGTGCAGTTCTGATCACCCCATCTCAAAAGAGACATAGCTGACCTAGAAAAGGTGCAGAGAAGGGCAACGAGGATGATCAAGGGTATGGAACGACTTCCGTACAAAGAGAGGCTTGGCAAGCTGGGTCTCTTCAGCTTAGAGAAGGGAAGACAGAGGGGACAGGATAGAGGTTTATAAAATCTTGAGTGGTGTGGAACGAGTAGATAGGGAACGGTTATTTACCCTCTCAACTAAAACTAGAACTAGGGGACACTCCATGAAACTAGCTGCTGGCAGATTTAAAACAAATAAAAGGAAGTACTTTTACATTCAATGCATAACGAATGTATGGAATTTGTTGCCAGAGAACGTTGTCAAGGCCAGTAATAGAGCTGGGTTTAAAAAAGGACTGGATAAGTTCTTGGGGAGTAGGTCCATTAATGGCTATTAACTAAGTAGCTTACGGGATGAACTTCTTACTGTCGGGAGCTGGGAGTGAATAACGGGGAATGGATCCCCCATTGTGACTGCTGGTTCTTCTCCCATGCGATTGAGATTGGCCACTGTCAAGAGGACAGGATGCTGGGCTTGATGGACCATTGGTCTGATTTAGTATGGCACTACTTCTGTTCTTAAGTTACATTTCCATGGCTAATGGAGGGGCCTAGGGCAGGCTGCTAGGACAGCCAGGGACTGCTCTCTAGAGCCCAAAGACATAGTGGCCCTTTGATGGCAAGAGAGACCAAGAACAAATGAGTCATGGAGACCAAATTCTCCTCTTGTCCACAGAGGTGGTGCAAGTGTAGGCCACACAGAAACTGTGGCGCTCTGTCCCCCTCTCGTGGCAGCACTGGGCCACACAAAGACTGTGGCGTTCTGTTCCCCTCTAGTGGCGGCACTGGACCACACGGAGGCTGTGGCACTCTGTCCCCCTCTAGTGGCAGCTCTGGGTCACACAGAGACTGTGACGCTCTGTCCCCCTCTAGTGGCAGCGCTGGGTCACACAGGCTGTGGCGCTCTGTCCCCCTCTAGTGGCTGTGCTGGGCCACACGGAGGCTGTGGCGCTCTGTCTCCCTCTAGTGGTGGCACTGGACCACATGGAGGCTCATGAGTCTGCTACTTGCCTGATTGCAAACTCGGCTGCAGTTGACAAAGGGGGTCCTATAAGGGTCAGACTTGATTAGCTTGAGTTGGTCTCCAGCAGATGAGATGGAGGAGGAGAATATGGAGTAATGCAGAAGGGAAGAAGAACTGGCCCAGGACAGACAGACAGGAATGGGGGTAGTGGGACATGGGCAAACCCAAAACAAAAGGTGAAACAGCCAAGGAAGAAAAGAATAAAGAGGAAGAAAATGAAGTGGTGGCTTTGCACTTAGTGTAATTCATTTTTGAACAGGCAGGTTAAACTAGGCAGTGTATTACGGCACGGGGGTAACAGAGAGAGATGATGAAGCTGTACTAAGGCCCATGATCTTGGGGAGAGGGGGGCATGCTCCCTGGTGCTGGGAGGTGAGGTCTCCATTCCATTTCCTGCCCCAGGGCCCATTCTAACCCAGCTATGCCCCTGCACTTCAGCACTGGAGAGAACGCCTCCTATTGCTGGCTATGGTTTCCCGCGCCGTGCCTGCAAGTGATCCTGCCGGCCCAGCTGAGCTTTCAGCACAGGAAACACTGCCGCTCCAAGTGAAGAGCAAGGCCGTAAAGAGGGCTGATCCTGGCAGCGCGCTGCAGAAACACACATGGTGTATGCCCAAGCTGTTGCGGCTTTCCCGGGCAGGATAGAAAGACAGATATTGCAGCAGGAGGCTGGTGGGGAGTAGCGGGAGGAAGCAGCGTTGCCCCGATTGCTAAACTGGCTTTCCAAACTTTGCTGCTTCTCTCAGATCCAATTTACACCTCGCCACAAAACGCACTCGCAAGCAGAAAGGCGAGATGCCAGCATGCTCGGGAAAGAGAAGTGCAAAATGCTAACCTAGGGGGGATGCTCTATATACCAGCATGAGCAACAGGGAGGAAATAGATGCATCTCCTCCCAATTGCTCAGGATGTGAAACAACAGAGAAGCCCCATCTCCCCAGCTAGTTCAATTGTTCGGTGGGATGGTGGGTTTGTTAAACTTCTCCTGCAGAGGGCTGGGAAGCAGCCCATTTACAAAGAGCAGATATTCTGACATATGGACATTGTTGTTGTTTTAATCCCCTATAAAGTAACAGGTATTGTGCTCTACTTCAATAAAAGCTCCACTCCACTGGGACACATGGAAACACCTCAGAAGCTGGAGGAGGAGGCAGAGCCTCAGCTGGGCTGAAATTGGTACCTAGGTTACAGCCCCAGCAGCTTTTCCAGAATCCGTCCACTGCTGTCACTCTGCAAGATCCCACCCATAGCTCGATACAGACGCACTAGCCTCAGGCCCAGTCTCTCAGCTGACTGGGCTGGGTCGGTTTGAGGTGAAGCTTAAAGTAAACTGGAGAGCACAAGACTTGCAATCAAAACTGCAGTGACAGGCAATGGTGGAGGCAGGGCTAGGGATGCTGGGGGGGGTTCTTTCTGCTAGAGGTTGGCCTGCCATGCAGAGAGGATTGGGGGAAAAGCCCAGGGAGTACAGCTAGAGCAGAAGGCAGGGAGAGAAGGGGGATCAGAGGAAAAGTTGGGCCAAGGCAGGCGGTGGATTGGCCAGGGTTGAGGGGAAGCCCAAACATGGGTGCTGGGAGGGGGGCACAAGGCCGGATTCCTCCTGGCCCCACAGAGCGAAGAGGGTCCGACATCAGAAGGGTGGTCACGTCAGCAAGGGGGCAAGACAAGCCAACTCTCTCACCCCCACTACCCCAAAAGCAATTCCAGCCGTGCTCCCTGGGGCGAGGGAAGGCCGAGGAAACCCGGGGAGGGAACCGAAGGAAGGACCCAGAGATGCTCGTCTGTAAATAAGCTAAGAGGATTGGCCTGAGACATCCCTCCCCTCCCACTCACCGTGGGTGCTCCGGCTGGCGTCGCTGTCGGACTCCTCTCCCAGCACATCGCTCGGGCAGCTCTCGGTGGCGCTCAGGCCCCCGCCACGCTCGCTGCTCAGGCTGCTCCAGCTCTGCGAGAAGATGCTCCCAAAGGGCCGGCTGGCGCTCCTGCTGGCGGTCCGGGGGGGCTCGCCGCTCAAGAAGACTGCGGAGAGGCACAGGGGAGGAGGAGCAAGTGAGCAGGGATCTCAGGCTGCAGCCACGACTGGGCCTAACGGGCTAATTAACTCCCCTTGGGAGAGGGGCTGCCGTACCAGCTTCCGACAGTGGGGGCGAGGCAAAGTGCTCCCCACACCTCCTGCCTGATCGGCCAGGATCCTCCTTCAAGGGGTCAGATGGAAACGTGCTCACTCTGCGCCACAGGTCAAGGGGTGCCTGCTTGCCACCTACCAAGCCCTGACTGCCCTGGGCCTCACGTATCTGAAAGGGGCTCTCCCATTCACCTTCCACCACGACAGGACAGGAACGCCCTTCTGCAAGCACCATCCGCTCCTCCAGTTCACTCGGCAAGGGCATGGAGAGAGGCCGTCTCGGTAGCTGCCTCACCGAGGTTTGTCAAGGCCCAAAGCCTGCTCATTTCCCAGAGGCAATGCAAGGCTTTTTGATTTTTATTTGGCCAAGCGTTGGGCAGGCAGGGACAAGGCTTGGGGTAAGGGATTTATTTTTATTTTTTTTATAACAAGACATTTTATTAATGACTTATAACAAGACAAATATTCACCTGTGAACATTAAAAGAGTACAAGTTAAAGGAACCACACAAACCAAAAGCTGCATGACTAGGGACCTGAACCCCACTGTGCTCAGTTTTGCAGAGTGTCAAATCAAATGGTTTGTATTCGGGATAAGGGGTTTTCACCAGTTTTATTGCTGTTTTGATGTGAGGTGGCCTACCCTGAGGGATACGGTGAGATAATCAACACATTCTAAATGGGAAATCAAGTCACTTGCGTGCTAACAATTCATGCTGGCTGTGAACTGGTTGCAAGTCAGAACTAACTTGGGGCTAACGGCGAGGGTGGACAGAGAGGCATCCTCAGCTGCTGTCTTGGAACTTCCTTCCCCTGGAGGTTCGTCGGAGCCCAAGCCAAAGCATTTTCCAGAGGCGATGCAAGACCTTTTTGTCCGGCAGGTAGGGATAGGGGCAAGAGTTTCTAGGGGGGTATTCGTATATTTTTGTGTTATTCTATTTTATATGGGTTCTGATGCTGTAACCCATTCTGGGCCTTAGGGGAAGGACAGGATATAAATTTAAAGAAAACCGACAAACAAATAACTGGTCCTGTCAGGAATCCACTGAGCATACCCTCTGCCCAGTCCCTCAGGCTGGGGTCCCCCCATCAGGGGGAAGGGAAGGATTTCACACACCGCTCGGAATATGGGTTTGTGCCACTAGCCACTCAAAACATGTGTCGTGAGAATGAGTCCACGGGGCATCTCTGAGGCTATTTCAGACAGGTGTCCCCAAGTGTTGCTAAAGAGTGTCGACCTCCATCTCTTTGGGCCAGGGAGAGAGAGTCATAGGCTGAAGGAGCCACTGTCGGAGCCCAGCCTGGTTTGGTTCAGGGTTTGACAAAGTCCAGTGCTGGGTCCCGCAAAGGGCTGACATGGGGAGTCTGGAAGCTGGGATGCAGGAGAGCCCGGAGGGCCTCTTCCCACAGGCTGGCATTTGCTTAGGTTGTGGAGACACTTGCTGTGGGTGCTTTATATAGACCAGGGCAGCCAATGGGGAGACAGTCAGGGCTCAGCCAATCAGGGAAGAGAGTGGGGCTGGGAAAGTATGGGACTCTAGCTCTGAGGGAACACCCGAGACGCCTGGTGACTTAGTGGGCCCTGGAGACTTAGGTTCAAGCCCTGCTCCTGCCAGAACCCAGCAACCACCCCCCACTAGGGTTTGACCCCCCCCCCCCGGGTTGCAGAGTTTTCAAGCATCAGGTTAAGCCAGTATTTCACCCATCTTTGCAGGCAGCTGGGAGAGCAAGCCTGTATCTTTTCATCAGCCCAACCTAAGGGTACTTTCAAATGTGCATAAATTGACACGATGAGCTGCTGCATACAAATATATGCAAATTAACACACTGTCTGGTATCCTTCCCAGGGGGTAGTGGCAACCCTACTCCCCGTGCATGTTCCTTGGCTTCCTGAGCTGGGGTCACTCACATCCTCCTGGCTTCCACGCAAGCGACTGTCGACGAATCACCATCCCCTTTACCCTGCCCCTAAGTCAGAGGAATCGGTGACTCTTGAATCACTTAATACAGGTGCTTCGAGACCTGCTCCTGGAGCCTCACGCTGCTGGTTAGTTGCTCTCAGAAACCACCCCATTATTTGGGGATCCCGCCATTGCGCCTTAGGTCGGCCGGGCAAGCGGGCCTTGGCTGTGGCAGTTTGGAACTCGCTTCCTCCTGACGTCTGCCTCAGCTCCTCCCTCCTCATCTTAAAAAAGCACCTGAAGACTTATCTGTTCTCCCAGGGCTTTTAGGATCCCCTGCTGGTTCCCCTAAATGTGTTTTCTCCTTCCCCTTTTAAAATGGATTTGGATTTTATGTTGTTTTATCATATTCTGTTGTGTGAAACACTTCAAGTGCTTCTTTGGCATTGGGGGGGAGAGGGGGGCGCTACAGAAATGATGATGATAAGCTTCTAAAAATCCCACCCAATTTATACCCTAGAGATCTTACAGTCCAAGCACCTGGACCCTCTTGCTTCTGTCCAAGCCTCGGCTGCCAAGGTCAGATCACGTTCACTCCCTCTTTTCCTCTCTCCACTGGCTCCCTCTCCCCCTTTCGCATTCAGCACTAGCTCCCCGTCTTTACCTTCAAGGCTCTTCATGGCCTCGCTCCTCCCTATCATTCTGCTCTCGTTTCCTGCTTCATTCCCACTTGAGAGCCTGCTCCTCCCCTGCCTCAACTGTCTTTGTACCTTCTCCCAGTCTGTGCCCCTCCGCCACCAATGCCTGGAATTTGGATGCATTGCTGGCACTAATAATAATAGCTACCCAAATCAGGGGCCAATGCTCCACGGGGTCTAGACCCTCTTGGCTGTGTTGCCTTTCCATACAGCTGCACTGCTCTCCCACCAGCCAAAACCCGCCTGACACAGGTGGCAACAGATGCAGCGCACCAATTCATGCGTCTCCTGCAGCCGCCACTGCCTCCTCACCCGATTCTGCTCTGTGCTTCCTGGCTGCAAAACCCTTGAGGCCCACGGACTTGTCATCCAGGCTGGAGGAGCTGAATTCCGAGTCGCTTTCGCTGTCGCTGGAAACCACTGTGGAGAGAGGGAAGGTGGGAGTCAGACTGATTCACAGCATTTGCAGCCAAAGAGCATGCCAGATGGATCCAAACGAAACACGCAACAATATTGACTTGACTCTCATGTCCTCCTTCTCCCCTGCCTCCCTTAAGGAAATCTCCTCTCTGCTCTCCTCCTCCAACCCTTCCACTTGCCCCCTTGATCCCATTCCTTCCCGCCTCCTCACCTCCATTACTCCCACTGTCGCCCCTTCCTTCCTGCACATCATCAACCTCTCCCTCTCTACTGGCTCTTTCCCTTCTGCCTTCAAACATGCCACAGTCTCTCCTATTCTCAAAAAGTCCACTCTTGACCCCTCTGACCCTTCTAGCTATCGTCCTGTCTCACTCCTTCCTTTTGCTTCCAAGCTGCTTGAACGTGTTGTCTACTCCCGCTGCCTTGACTTCCTATCCTCCAACTCCTCCCTTGACCCCCTCCAATCTGGCTTCCGCCCCCTTCATTCTACTGAAACTGCTCTCGCTAAGATCACCAACGATCTTCTGGTGGCTAAATCTAAACGTCTCTATTCCATTCTTGTCCTCCTTGATCTCTCTGCTGCCTTCGATACTGTTGACCACTCACTCTTGCTGGATTCCCTTCACTCCCTTGGCTTTTGTGGCTCTGTCCATAACTGGTTCTCCTCCTACCTCTCTGACCGCTCCTTTAATGTGTCTCTCTCCAACTCCGCCTCCTCCTCCTTCCCCCTCTCAGTTGGTGTTCCTCAAGGCTCTGTTCTTGGCCCTCTCCTCTTCTCGATCTATACCTCATCCTTAGGCAAACTCATTGCCTCCCATGGCTTCCAATACCACCTCTATGCTGATGACACTCAACTCTATCTCTCTACTCCCTCTCTCTCTCCCTCTGTTCAAGCTCGTCTCATCAACTGTCTCTCTGACATCTCTACCTGGATGTCTCAACGTCAACTCAAACTCAACATGGCTAAAACTGAACTCCTTATCTTCCCCCCTCATCCTTCCTCTCCTTCCTCACTGTCAATAACTATTGATGGAGTCACCATCCTGCCTGTCCCCCAAGCCCGTAGCCTAGGCTTCATCTTTGACTCAGCCCTTTCTTTTAAACCCTACATTGACTCTGTTGCTAAATCCTGTCGCTTCTCCCTCCATAACATTGCTAAGATTCGCCCTTTTCTCTCTGTCTCGTCTGCCAAAACTCTTGTTCATGCTCTGGTCATCTCTCGCCTCGATTACTGTAACCTCCTTCTCACTGGCCTTCCCCGGTCTCACCTTTCTCCCCTCATCTCTGTCCAAAACTCTGCTGCCAGGGTCATCTACCTCGCCAGTCGCTTCGACCATGTGCAGCCCCTCCTCTCTTCGCTTCACTGGCTTCCCCTTCCTGAACGAATCCTGCACAAGCTCCTAGTCTTCACCTATAAAGCTCTTCACAACCTTGCTCCCCCCTACCTCTCTGCACTTATCGCCCTCCATACTCCAGCCCGTGCACTTCGCTCCTCCTCTGTCCCTTCTCTCACCCTTCCACGCCTTCCCTGCTCCCCTAAGCGCCTTCGTCCCTTCTCACTTGCTGCCCCCCATGCCTGGAACTCCCTCCCTGTCCACATCCGCCTTGCCCCCTCCCTTCATACCTTCAAATCTCTCCTTAAAACTCACCTCTTTCGCTCTGCTCTGTCTGACTCTTTATCCTGCTGAGCCACTATTCCTATACCTACGATCGGTTTACCCTTATCCTTGCAACATGGACCTGCCTGCTGTCATTCTCATCGTAACCAAGCCAAGTACGTGCACTTGAGACCTCGCATCTTCATGAATGTTAGACCCCTTGTCTCTCCCTCTGTTCCCCTTCCTAAGTCTCTCCCCCAGCTCCTGTCTCTCAGATTGTAAGCCCTAGGGGCAGGGACCGTGTCTGTTTTATTACTTTGTAAAGTGCCAGGTACACTGCTGGCGCTATATAAATGTTTGTTAATAATAAATAATAATAATAACTTGAAGATCAGGATGTTGTTCGCCTGCAGCTAGTGATGCAAGGGCCTCGGGGGGGGGCCCGAAGACCTGATAAGGAAAATTTGGAAATTATGGGAACAATTAAGATAAGTGCTATACTGGGTCAAACCCATGGTCCATCGTGCCCAGCATCCTGTCTCTGACAGTGGTCAGCTACAGTAGCTCGAGAGAAGTACAAGTATAGATCATGGAGGCGTGACCCATCTCCTGCTAACCACTCCCAACTACCAGTAGCCAGGGGACTATGCCCCAACTAATAGGCATTTATGGCTCTACTAAGAATGTATCTAGTGTTCATTTGAAGCTACTTATGGTGCTGGCTTTCACCGCCTTCTCTGGCAATGAGTTCCACCACTGTAACCCGTTGTGGAACTCAGGTAATAGAATTGGAAAAAGCTCAGAGAAGGGCAGCAAGGATGATAGAATTCCCTATCAGAAGAGGCTCACCAGTTTAGGGCTGTTTAAGTTTGGAGGAGAAGTGATTAAAGGGTGGGGGGAGATAGGATAGAAGTTTATAAAATCATGAGTGGCGTGGAAAAACAGGGAATAGAAAATTAGGCTCGTGTGAATTTTCTTTCTGTACGGGTCCTGAACAGTCACTCTACTCATCCATCCCTCATGGGGAAGGTCCGCGTCGTGGCCAGCAGGAGGCAGCACTGATCTTCTATCTGGCTATATCAGGCATGGGACCGTCCCCAGAACTCCAGTCGTATCACGCTTTCAACAAGAATAACTGGAACACAAACTATAAAAAATACCCTCAACAATCAATAGCGAATGAGGGAAAACCAGACAGAACTGAGCATGCAGCCATATGGATAGATCGTAGTCAGAGACTGGGTGGGTCGAGCGACTGTCCAGGACCCATACGGAAAGAAAATTCACAAGCTAAGAGCCCAATTTTCTATTCTCTATGGGTCCTGGACAGTCACTCTGCTCATTCATCACTCATGGGGATGTACAAAAGCAGTGTCCCTGAACGAGCAAAGGGGAGGGGACAGAACCAGCTGCAGAACAATTCCCCCTCCTGGTTACTGACGTCCGTTTCAGGGGCTCTGAAGCTGTCTGCCTTGGGCGTATCGCTTCGACACCTGGATATCCCGGCCGGCTGGCTGGCTAGGAACGGTGTGTCCCCTCTGCCCTGAGCAGACTTGCAAGGTTTGTCTAAGGGAAACTCCTTGTCTGATTTGGGTGATTTTTTTTTTTTAAATGAGTCTGAATGAGGGTTCCTGACCAAGATGGCGAGTTCAGTAGACTCTGGGCCTAAAACAAGAAACGCAGCTGCTCTGCTTGACGCTCCTAGCTGGTCAGAGGCAGCAGACGTACTTTTCCACACAGCGGACGATCGACAGAGAAAACGGTCAATTTTCTGCGTGCGCAGAAAGGCTGCCCCTTTTCCAAAATGGCGTTGCCGTTGTTGGCACCATTTTGGAAAAGCACTGGACACGCGCAAAATAACCCCCGTGGCCATTTTGCACATGCACACCGTTGGCGCCGGGAGCTCCAGCACCACGCCTCGGGAAGGAGGCCTGCTGGTATTGCAGTGCCTCCCCCCTCACACCCCCCCCAGCTGCCGTGACGCCGAAGCAGCTGCCCAGCCCGGCCACAGCCTGGCAGCCAAGGAGACCCAGCAGCTCCTCACCCCCACCCTCCGAGGCCCGGACCAGTAAGTACATGCCAGCCGGCAGGGCCCTGGGGGGCTTTAGGGGCACGGACCCCCACACCCAGTACTGGGTCACAGGGATTGGGGAGGAGAGAGGGTGGATCTCGGCTTCCCTTCCCATTGAAGTCAATGACAAGATTTCCCCATTGGACTTCAATGGGAAGATACAGAACCGAAAAATCAGAAACCGTAACGGCTTGAATTTTCGGACCCTTCGGTTCTAAACTGAAAGTCATTTTTGGACTGTTTTGGTTAAAACCAAACCAAAAATTCCCACCCCTCCTGTCAATGACAAGCCAGCCAAGTGGCGGGGCTCTTCGCGCTTCGCCTGGGAGATCTCTCGGCTGTCTGAGGGAGTAGTGCACCTTCCAACCGAGAGACAGGGCAATATGGGTTCCTGGTAAAGGCTACTCTCATCTCCTGCAAACACGTTTAAAAAGAAAAAGAAAAAAAAAAGCTACAATTTCCCTGACAAGAAGCTAAGGGCCCTACTCGAATTGGGAAATTGCACCCACTTCCCAGGAAGAACTACACAAGCATTTGGACTAGGTACAAGCTGCATGACAATCCAATTTAGCTGCCAGCTGGTTGAGGGGGAATGCAAAAGGCACTTTCCTCAGCAGCTAAAGAGACATTCTGCAACTGACTGGCATCTTGGCTGATGCCGCCCCAGGTGCACTGGAAGGAATATCTTTTCCCAAACAGAGGCACATTACTGGTTCCCAATGACCCAGGGCTGGGCCCCTGCAAGAGATCAACCCGAGGCTACATTCGGACAAACAGCGAGAAACCAAAAGGAACTACTTCAGTTTAATTAAACCAAAGGAACTACTCCACATGGTTAGCATCCAGATGGAGAAAGGTAGACTACAGTAATTACTTCAATTTCATTAAATCAAAAGAACTACTTCACTTCAGTAGCATTCAGATGAACAGTGTAAACAGAAGAAACGACTTTGATTTTAATTAAACTGAAGTAACTACTCCACTTCAGTAGTGTTCAGATGAACAGCGTAAAGTGAAGTAACGACTTCACTTCGGTAGTGTTCAGACAGAGGCAAATTGAAGGAATTACTCCACTTTGGTAGCGTTCAGATGAACAGTGTAAACTGAAGTGATACTGCAGCAACCCACCCCCTCGCTGAAGCGTTAATAATCACCGAACCAAGTTCTCCACCCTCACACCGATGATAAGTGTTCACACAAACTGTTACTTTGAAATACAAACTGAAGGGGAGTAAGCATTCCTGATTTTTCAGGAGTCCATCCTTCTCTTCCTGCTCCTGAACAACATAAGTTTAGTCTTCTGTTCATGCGAACGCTTCAGGGGTAAAACAGAAGCAAGGGCCAACATCAAATTCACTGTTTATGGGATGTGGCCCTCTCCTTAACCTCCCTCTCCTCCGCAGCTTTATTGACAATGCCATAGGTTTAAAGCGACCCACTGCACTGCAGCAGCACTGCTCTAGTTAAGGGGCACGGAGGGGGAAGCTGCAGAAGGGCTTGCTACCGTTTCACGCACACACAAACATGTCTGCTTAAAGAGGTCTTTACAACCATCAGCATCCATCTTGGAAACCTCATGTGTGAAATATTCCCCCCCACCCCATTATTAAAAATAAATAAATTAAACCCTATAGCAAAATATGGCTCAGAGTGTTATCTCTGCAAGTTTATTCAGTCTGGCTGCAGCCTACTGGAATTGACCTCGGCACAGCAATCTCCATGAGAAGAGGCTGGCGGGACTCCAGTCAACGTCATCACTCCCGCTGCCGTCATTTCCTCCCAAAGGCTGGTCCTAGCTCTCCCCCTACCCTGCACCTTCAGAAACGGAACTTGAATCAAAACCACCAGAAGAGAGGGAGAAATTAGCTCCGTGGCGCCTTGCACTGAACAGAGCTGCAGTGTCAGAGGGAATATCAGCAGAGAAACGACACTTGTCTGGGCAAGATACCAACTCTCCATCACCTTGTCTGTTGGAATTCCCTCGCCTCACTGTTCGCCGGCTGCAGCCTCTGCTGGCCTCCTGGTGGGGATTATTGATTATTATAGATTTTTACCCTGCTCTTCCTCGCAATGGACTCAGGGCAGCTGACAAACAATCACACACAATATAACAATACCCAGACCCATTATTTACCCACTCTCCACAATACAACTTACAACATTTTCAACAATTATAAAAATGCAAAACAAATACACAGAATGTGAAATCATCATCTGTCCCCTCACCCCTTAGGGATCAAACCTAAACCCACCCCTATTCCCCCCACTCTCACCGAGGGGTTGAGGCATACCCCACCCCTCTGTCCCCTACCCCAAAAGTCTCGCCAAGAAGTCCTTCTACTCCTTTAGTTTCTCCCCTCCCTGTCTCTCCAACTCCCCAGCCTCGGGTTTTCCCTTTTCCAGTCCATAACTGGAATTTATTCCATTACACCCCATCCCAGATGGTGCTGGGACATCGGATGGGTTCCTGATCGATATCCGACACACTTATTTGCACTGTGGAGTGAAAGGGGATTTGGAGAGGCAGGCTTGGAGACAGCCATAGCCCCTCTCTGAGGAGAGGGAGGGGGAGGCCAAGCAGGATAGGGGAAGGGGACTCCCCTGAGAAGCAGGAGTGAGAATGGACTTTTAAGAGTGTTTATTTATTTATTGGGGGTAGGGATTTGGGGACCCTCTTTGAAAGAAAAGACTACAGGCTTGGGTGGGGGGAGATTGGGTGGGAGGAGGGGGGGGACTCCCAGGAGAGAGATGGCCGAGTGGGCGAGGGTGGGACAGGATGGGGTGAAGGTTGTGGTGGGGTGTGTTATAAATGCAATTTATCCGGGATTGTTTCAATATGTTTTTACTTGTGGTGAGCCGCCCTGAACCTTTGGAAGAGGGTGGGATATAAATTCAAAACAAACAACAGATAAACAACCCCACCAAGCACATCCTTGCAACTGTACAGAGAGTTAGGTGGTTCTAGTTAAAGTCTCCTTATGGGGCTGCAGGCAATAAACTTGGGAACCATTATTCTGAGGGAAGTAGGAGGTAGAAGACAACAGCCCTTTTTAAACAGACCGCCGCTCGGGGGGGGCGGGGGGACAGCCCGTAGTCGTGCCGCTCCGAGGGTGGGAGGGGGGCAGGCGCAGATGGGAGCAAACCCATCCTGTCAGGCCCTGGGGCTGTGGCAACCGGCTGCACGGCTGCGACGCAGCACGCGGCGCGGAAGCAGCAGCGCCACAAATCCTGGGAACCGCCCCGCCGCGAGCAGCACGGGGGTGGGTCCCAGGGGCGGGGCCGGGAACAGCAACACCTGAGGCCCTGTGGGACAAACACATAAACCAACCGGCGGGACACTCAGTCCCCGCCGGTAATCGGTGCGAGAGGCTGGCCCTACCTTGAGAGTCTTGAACCTTGTTTCTTGAACGGTGATATTGAACCTTGTTTCTTGAGTTGTACTGTAGCTGAGTGTGTGTGACTGTGTGTGCGTGACAGTGTGCAAGTGGGTGCTTTCCTCCTCTCCCCCCCCAGGCTCCCACACACCGTGTTAGTGTGAAAGGCTGGTCCATGTGGTTCCCCCAGGAGACCCTCCCCGACTGCTCCTCACCCCTGGACCTTGCACACATACAACCTTGGTGCCCTCTGGTGACAGCCCCAGAGCGCGTGTAAGTATTGCATCTCTGTTCCCCCATTTTCCCCCGCCCCGCTTGGGGTCCCCATCCTCTCCGCCCTGTGATGATCTGGGTTCCTCTCTGCCCCCACAAGATCCTGCTCCTCCCCTTCTTCCTCTGGCAAGATCTCGTTTGTGTCTCATGCCGGAAAGAACTTTGCCAAACCAGGGGCAAAACTGCTTCTCTCTTAGACAGAGGGCCTCCCTATATCCAAGAACATAGGCAGTGCCAGTCTGGGTTAGGCCAGCGGTCCATCCAGCCCAGCATCCTGTCTCTGACAATAGCAGCTTCATTTATTTCAGGAAAATCAACGTCATGTTGGCGAGAGCCATTCCCTGCTCGAAACAGCCCAATCCCCTGACCTATTCCAGAGATGGGGAACCTTTTATTGACCTGGGGGCTACTTTCAAATCAATACAAATTCCGAGGGCTGCATACAAGTTGGAGGCAGGGGTACTTAGGAAAAGGAGAGTCCATGTCGTGGATTTGTCCCCCATCCTTACATGCCCTCATTTTTGCTCCTTTACTCGAGCTCAGTTTTTCAGCAGTTGGGAGGCAGAAACGGGATCAAGTGGCCAGATCCAGGAACTAGAAAGGGACCATATAAAATCTTGCCACAGGCTGTATATTTTTCCCGGGCCTGAGGTTTCCTACCCCCGACCTATCGTTTCAGAACTTTATCCACTCCTTTCTTGAACTCAGTTATGCTACTAGCCTTCACATCATCATCAGACAAGGAGTTCCACTGCTCCATCTACAACCCATGTACTAGCATGGCTAAACCAAAATATCCATCTTCCTGTGGCAGATTTGATATGTGCATCTGTCAGAAGTGGAAATTACAGCAGCTTGACGCAAGCAAGGAGCATGCTGGGAATTCAACAGTTGGCAAAACATTACAATTTATATTACAGCTTGGGAGCTTTCAACAGGTCTTAATACAAAGGTTAAAAGGACCTCTCTGAACTCATCTCAAGATTTTAAAGCCCAACTCGTGATTTCACAGAAGCCCAGCTCATTATTTCTGACTGCTAGGACCGGCTTGCGTGATGAACCTTTAGAAGTCTGTTAACACGGCTCTTAGATCCCTCAATCCTCTCGTGCCTGTTTCTGGACACAGTGCCATTTATTAAAAAAAACAAAAAACCCCGCAAACTAACATTAATATCTGGAGGCTGGGGAATTTCCTCTGGCAAGATCTCGTTTGTGTCTCATGCCGGAAAGAGCTAACGACCAAGGCAGAATCCGCAGGGAGCCGGGGCAGTAGGATGAAAACTGTTTGTCTTTAAAAACCCCAGAGAGAAACGGGAATGGGCTGAGAAAGATATTAATGATTATAAAATACCTAGGCTCGATTGGCTCGCTTTCCCTCAGCCGACGCCGGGGCCTCTGTTCCCCACAATACTGATGTTTCGCTTTCAAGTCATTTTTCTTCCAAGGCTCTTTGACCTTCCACCAAAGCATTATGGAGCCTCCAAGCCATAAATCTGACACTCAACCAAACGCTGCTATAATCAGTAGGAGCCTGTAGGGCTGGATACCATTCTCAATCTCTCTCTCTCTCTTTTTTTTTTTCTTTAAGAATAAAACTATTTCATAGCTTTCCCTTTCCTCATTTTTGCCTGCCAGAGATTTACTACAGTATTTTAATCGGATTTTAAATTTTGCTGAGGCACCTAGTGGCAAAGGCCTTTTGACAGCCTACCCCTGGGGAAATCACACCATGGCGCCTGGGGTCAGCAGACAACCAAGCATTTGTGGGGGTGGTCGTTGCCATTGTGCGGTATTGACTCCTCCTGGCATCTTGGGGGGGCAGAGATGCAAATTTTAGAGGACACATGAGAAATACAGATTGCAGGGCTACACTGGTTCCAATGCAGTCCTGCAACCTGTATTTTTCATAAGTGTTTGCTAAAATCTGCATATCTGGCCACCCTACTGGCATCTCTCTCTGTCCTCCCCTTTTCGACTGAAGCAATACCTTGAGGCATTTTTTATCCAAGAGGTGCTTTTAAGATGGTGATTGCAGGGTTTTATTTTTTCCCCTCCGGTTGCTTGTCTTGCTTTGGTTTTAAAGGTGTAGCGTCATCTGTATAGGGAGAGATTAGATAGCTTAGAGCTCTTCAGCTTGAAAGAGAGACAACTGAAAGAAGATATAAGAGACAGGGGTGGGGAACGTCAGGCCCCGGAGTCAAATGTGAATCCTGGATCCAGTTCCCACGCCCAAGCACTGACAGACTGAGCTCAGGGGAAGGGAGCAGAAATGGGGGCATTGCACACAGGGAGAGTGGACAGATCCAGGATCAGGACCCTCCTCTTTCTAATCACATCCCTTACGATGCGCTCCCGCCCCCAACTTTTATGCGACCTTCGGAGCTTGTACTAATTCCCAAAGTAGCCCCTGGGAGGGAAATGTTCCCCGCCTCTGGGATAGAGGTTTCCAAAACCATGAGCGGTGTGGAACGAGTAAATTGGGAGCTTCTATTTACCCTCTTGAATAATACTCAAATTAGGGGACGCTCTATGAAACTAACAAGCACTTGATACATAAAATGATCATCCTCCAGGGACTTGGGCAGGCTCTAGCCTGCTGGGTGACTGCACTGTGCCTCAGTTGCCCATTGTGTAAAATGGGGGGGATGCCCGGAGAGTTTTTAGGGAGCTATGGGTGAAGAGAGCCTTTGTTGGTTTAGAATGAAATCCCAACTCTTTCGCCCTTGGGGCCGTCACAGAGTTTCTGCAGGTTCTCTCTGCCTGTAGCAGGGGTGTGGAGAGAGAGACATTTCCTGGTGTCCGGTCATGTGTCCGAACCAGAGCTGGTCTTAGGCAAGGGGAATGGGGGCCTATACTATACCCCTGGCAGCATCCGCCTCTGGTGGCGGCTGCAGGACTCTAGGTGAGCCTTGGGATTGCCGCCAGCATCACCATGGGCACCAGGAAGGGGAACAAAAGGGTATGGTTACACCCCCTTGGCTCTTGCCTGGCCCCATTGCGACCTCATGAGGCTCAGAAAACAGGCATGGTCAGATCAGGGAGGGGCGAGGATTCTTTTGCCCCCTGCCTCCTTCTGACATAACCACGCCCCTTTTCCAAGCAGCATGATCTCACGGCACTCGGAACAGGGCGTAATGTTCAAACTTGCCCTTTCTCGCGAGACATAGCTCAGGCCTGCTGCCCTGAGAGGTTGTTCCCTCCCTCGAGTCCCAGTCAGATGGCACCTCCTCACGCAGAAACCTTTGGCTTTGCAAATTAAAATCATTCCATAAGCTCATTACAGATCGGAGGGTTTTTTTCCTGCAACTGAAGTACGAAGCACTGGAAGCTTCTTTTCTGAGGTTCAGTAGTTTGTGGGGGATCCTATCCTCCCTGCTCTGAACGTTCAGGGGGATGCATCTCCCCGGTTCCCCCCCCCCCCCAATAACTCCTCCATGGCCCTGGCAGAGAAAAGACCGGGGGAGTAGCGAGCAGACTAGTAGAGGTTGCTTCTGCAGCAGATTGACACTAGTGGGGAGCAGCCCTTGCCTGGGCGGGGCCCACACAGCATTGCCGGCCAACCAACTGGAGGTGCTGCTGGGGGACCCTTTCACATGGCTACACTGGTTACCTGAAGCCAAAATTCAGGCCAGCTGTTCCTGTTTGTTCTGGATTGTGGTTTTGGCATGCCTCAGCAGGTGATCATTCATAACCTGCAGAACCACACACAGTTTCCCATTGATCCTCACAGCTTTAGTGCTACCTTGCACTCCTCTCCATCCTGCTGTAGCGTGTACACTCACATGGGGCAATACAGCCTCTCCGATACCTTCTTAGGACCTCTTTGTGCAACAGCTTTGGAGAGTCAACTCGCTCCTTCAGCTGAAATCCACCCTCCTTCGGGCCTCTCTCTATAGAACCTGGGACAGCTCCCAGTACAAGTGTGTCTTGCTTCATGAGAGTTCCTGCTCATGAAGCAGCCCGCAACAGACTGAGGTGGTTGCGGTCTTCTACTTTAATAGCTCCTGACAGGGGTGGGGCCAGAGTGATGAACAGGTGGCCCTTAAAGGGCCAGCACTTTCTCCATCACACCCTCCTCTCCACGACCGTGGCTGCAACGTCAGAGAGGCAGGAAGAGTTTGAGTTTCCCTCCCCTCTTGGATTGACTTGCAATTGAAGCTGCAACAGGCTTTATGTCTCAACGACACAAAAGCAATTCTCTCCCTTTTCAATCGGTCAAAGGCTTTGCTAAGCGAGTGTCATGTCCAATTTCTCCAAAAGGATGAGCACGGGGATCCATAACAAACCTACCCCACGCAAAGAAGCTGGGAGCACTAGGGAGAGACCGAGCAGATGCCGTGCCGGCTGGCCGTTTGTCTTTCATAATTGGCCATGCTTCATTTTGATGAATGGAAATGACTCCGCTCGTATACGGCGCTGCTGTAATTTGACAAAAGGCAAATGGTCTTGGGTTGAAGCCTTCCCAGCATGGTGGGGGGAACTGCAACTGGCTTTGGAAAAGCTGTCAGGAAGAATAAGCCAGAAGAGGCCGCAACGCCAACATCACCTGCAAAATGGTGATTGGTGTGGGTCAGAGAGAGATGGGAATCAGGGCCAGCTTTAGAGTGGGGTGGCCATCCTGGACTCATGAGAAGCGCATGCTCCAGGAGGAGGTTGGGACTTCAGGCGGTCGGGGAAGGGTCCTGGCAAGAGGTATCTCGATGGCGGCAGGTCTCCGCTGCTTGGCGTGGGGGGCAGCGCTGCTGATCTCACCTCCCTGCTGCTCACCCTGGTTGGTGCTTCTGCCGGGCCCTTTCCGTCATGAGAACGGTGTGGAGGGGGGGGGGGGGAAGACCCCCACAGGAAGCACCCACTAGAGGGGGTGGGGCTAAGAACGGCCCACAGAAGCGGGAGCTGCGCCACCTTGCTCCTCCCAAAAGGGTGGTGACCTACTGCCATGCCATTAGGGCCAGTGCTTCCTGTGGAGGCAGGCTAATGCTTATTCTGCAGGAGCTGAGAGGAAGGGGGAAGCAGTGCGGGTCAGGGGATAAAGCACCGGGCTAGGAGTCAGGAGCTCTCGGTTCTATTCTTCTCTCCACCACTGGCCATGGGAAAGACACTTTGCCTCTCTCGGCCTCTGTCCCCTCTGCCGCCATCAGTCCAGTCTGTTGCAAGCTCCTCTTGACCAACGTTTTCAGAATTAACTTCAGGGTGATCTGTGCTGCGAGGTAAGTCTGCTTCCAAAGTCTATCTGGACTGACCGGGTGGGAGAGCCAGTTGGAAGGGTTCTCACGGGTCACCCATTCCAACCCGCTGCCCCGAGGCAGGATATCCTAGGGCCTCTAAAGCCTCCCCGACAGATTCCCATCCAGTCTTGTCTTGAAAAGCCTCCCGGGAAGAAGATCCCGCAAGCTCCCGAGGCAGCTTGTTCCGCTGTTGAACTGTTCTAAGAATTAGGATGTTTAATCCAATATTTGGCCTAACCCTGCTTCCCTGCAATCTAAACGCGTCGTTTCTTGTCCCCACCCTGAGTGGCAACCGAGAGCAAACGTTCTCCAGCTTTTTGCATCCTTTTAAATATTTGAAGGATGTCAACGCGTCTCCCCGTAATCCTCATTTCTAAAGGTTAAGCATGCCCAGTGCCATCAGCTTTTCTTCAGAGGAGCTTTTTTTTTTTTATTCCCGGACCCATTCCTTGATTATCAAGATCCCACTTGAAATGAGGAGCCCAAAACTGAAGTCAGAACTCCAAGAGAGGTCCAACCGCTGCCATGTACAGCGCTACTGTAACTTGGATAGGATGCATCGGTTTATACAACCCAAATAGCATTAGCACTGTTTGCAGCAGCATCATGTGCAGTTTGTGACCCACTACAACCTCCAATTGTTCTCAGCTGCCTTGTCTCGCTGGTTATCTCCCATCTTATACTGGTGCTTCTGGTTTTTTAAAATTCCTGAGAGCAGTACTTTACATTTGTATCTGCTTAATTTTACTCTGTTTTCAACCCAGATGCCAGATCTCCAATTTATCAAAGTCATGTTGATTTTTATTTATTTATAATAAAATTTGTATGCCGCCCCCTCCTGCTAAAAGCATCTCAGCGCAGTTCTCACATTAAAAACAATTTAAAACAGCAATAATATGATTTAAAGCAGCAATATAAAAAACAACATACCCCCCCCCACCCCCAACCCAAAACCCCCTCTCTCTCAGGAAAAGCCCGGCAGAACAGCCAGGTCTTACATTGTCTACGGAAAGAGGGGAGGCCGGTAATCAGGCGGACCTCCAACGGGAGAGAGTTCCACAGCCACGATGTGGACACAAGGAAACTGGGAACGCCCTTCGCGAGGCTGACACCCGAGAAACCTGGGGGACCTCGAGGAGGGCACCCCCGGCCGACCGCACGGGCCGATCTAGGATCCGGTGGATGAGGCGGTCCCGCAGGTAGGCGGGGCCCAGGCCGTTCAGGGCTTTAAAGGTCAACACCAACACTTTGAATTGGGCCTGGAAGACTATCGGCAGCCAGTGCAGAGAGCAAAGCACTGGTGTAATGTGCTTGCGTCGGCCCGTCCCCATTAGGAGACGAGCCGCCGCGTTCTGCACCAGCTGCAGCCTCCGAACCAGCACCAAGGGTAGCCCCACGTAGAGAGTGTTACAGTAGTCTAATCTCGAGGTAATAAAAGCATGGGCGATCGTGGCTAGGTTGGAGTCCAAGACATACGGCCGAAGCCAACGCATCAGATGTAATTGGCGAAATGCCCCTTTCGCCACAGCTGCCACCTGGGCTTCCAGGCGGAGCTGCGGATCCGGACCTGAGCTACCAGGGCAGGACGGATTCCATCAATGATGGGAGCCACCACTTCCCTGGCCTTCCCCACGACCATCACCTCCATCTTGTTGGGAATTTCAGACAGCTCACCCTCATCCGATCCCCCACAGCTGCCAAGCACCGGGTAAGCACCGAGACTGCCAGGCCTAAGTTGGATGAAAATGAGAGCTAAAGCTGGGTGTCGTCAGCATACTGATGACACCGTTCGCCAAACTCCCTAACAACCTCCCCCAAAGGCTGCATGTACACATTGAGCAAGAGAGGGGACAGGATGGAGCCCTGCGTGACTCCACACGTGAGGCTCCAGGGAGAAGATGAAAAATCACCCAGGACCACACGCTGGACTCTCCCAGCCAGGAAGGTGCGGAACCACTCAAGAGCGGTCCTGCCAATCCCTGCCCGTCCTGCAGCCGACAACTCATGGTCAACGGTATCAAATGCAGCTAAGAGATCCAATAGGATCAACAGGATCAAATGACCCCATCACTTCCCTTTTTAGGGAAAGTTATTGAGCGGGTGGTGGCTCGGCAGTTGCAGGAGCATCTGGACCGGATTAACTTTCTCGATCCCTCGAGGTCAGGTTTTCGCCCTGGACATGGCACGGAGACTGCACTTGTGGCCTTGGTTGACGACCTCTCCCGTGAGTTGGACTGAGGTCATTCGATCCGGTCTCTAACCTTCCCTAAAAAGGGAAGGTTAGAGACCGGCCGATAGCTGGCCAGGGCGTCAACGTCTAATTATGGTTTCTTGAGCAGGGGCTGCAACAGTGTCTCCTTAAGGCTGTCTGGCACCCTCCCCTCCCCCAGGGACGCGTGGACGATCCCCGCCAGCAACGGCCCCAATGTCTCCCGGCTGGCCTTGACCAGCCAGGACGGGTATGGGTCTAATTCACAATAAGTGGCTTGGACAGACCCCAGGGCATCCCCCACATCTGAGGGCAACACATTCTGAAATTCATCCCACAAAGCAGGACAAGGCGGGGCTTCTACTGCCTCTGGCTCACCCACGGCTAAAAGTGTCACGTCAATGTGGAACTGAGCGATTATATCTGCAAAGAAGTCCACAAACAAGTCACAGCGGGCATTCAATGACTCTAAATCCAGGTGGAGGGAGGCCGGACTGACCAGCCCCCTCACCACCCAGAAAAGCTCCGCCGGGCGTGACTTAGCAGACGCAACGAGGGCAGCAAAGAAAACTTTCTTTCCTGCCCGCACCGCCATGGCATAGGTACGTAACCAGACTATGCCGCAATCGGTCAACTTCATGAGTGACACCACCATCGCCCTTCCCACTTCATCCGCCGCAGCTCCTCCGTATACCGCTGGGGCCTGCGTTGTTGGCAGTTCGGGAGCGAACGCCTGGGAGTCACCCAATCAATGGCCTCCACTAACATGGAATTTCACATGGTCACGAGGTCATCGAGTGAGCAGCCATCGAGATCAGAGGATACATCCTCTAGAGCAGTCTGGAACCTTCTAGGTTCCATAAGCCGTCAGGGGCGAACCACCCTAATTGGTTCTGCACCCTCCCAGGGACTGACATGAGCCAGGATACCTGCCCAGAGGAGATAATCATCCGTCCATGACAAGGGTTCTGATGACACAGCCCCCACCTCAAGGCCTGTGCAAAACATCATGCTAGGGTATGTCCTTCAATGTGTGTGGGGCCCACCATCCTTCGAGACAGGTCCATGAACTCACGCTCTGCTCCTCCAAGACTGGCGTCGGCATGGATGCTGAAGTTCCCCAGGACTATTGCCCTGGGAGACTGCAAGACCACCCCCGACAGCAGCTCCGTCAGTGCGGATAGGGAAGCTGCCGTACAGGTGGGCGCCCGGTATATCAGCAGTATCCCTACTCTGTCTCCGGCCAAATCCAACACCAAATGCAGGCCCTCTAGCCCCATGATGGTTTGCAGAAAAAAATCTCCTCACAGACAATGTATCCTTAAAAATAATGGCTACACCGCCCCCCCTCCCCCAATCCCCCAGCTGAGGCCAATGCTGCACACAGTACCCAGCCGGCACAAGGCCAGCCGATATAGGCCCCGACTCAACTGTCCAGCCAGGTCTCCGTAACACATGCAAGGTCGGCCACCTGGTCCAAGATCATCTCCCGGACCGCAGTTGACTTATTGGTCACTGACCACGCATTCAGCAGCAGTAACTCAAGGCCAGTGGCCTTCTGATCCCTGATCACCTCACTGCCTGCCTGGGAGCTAGTGAGCAGGACAGGAATAGAACATCTGTCCCACCTCACAACTCTAATTTGCCTCCCCGAGGGACCATCATCCCCCGGCCCGAGATGACCCCTATCGCTACGAACCCCTCCCCAGTCCGCCCACTCAATCCCCCCAGGGGCCATCCCGCCAGCCTCCCAAAGGAGATCCCTACCCACTACTACACCCCCTACCCTCCTCTTGCATCAGAGGGCAGTTCCCCCTCCCCGAGGTGCTGCGCTCCTCCCTTACACCGAGGGGAGCTGCCCCTCCCCCCCAACCCAGTCCCCTTGCCCCCATCCCACACACCCCCTACCCTCCTTTGCCACAGGATGGTAACCCCTCATCCTTGAAGGGCTGCGCCTCTCCCTCACACTGAGGGGAACAGCCCCTCCACCCAACCCAGTCCCTTCATCCCTCACCCATACAAAGCAAGCAGGCCATTTCCCACCACCACTCCACCACCCTAAAATACTGTGCCCGTCTGCTGGCAAGAACGTCCCAGCCGCTTTTGGCTTCGCTGGGCCAGAAGTCCAGTCGTGCACCCTTCCCCCACCCCCAACAGGGGGAGGGGGTAGATGGTACCTGGGGCCGGGCAGCAACACCACGAGTCCTGGAAGTGGGCAAGACCCCTTAATCCTATCCTCTAACAAGTTTGCAATTCCCCCCAGTTTTGTACCATCAACAAATCTGACAGATGGAGAGGACAGTACATTTAAGTCATTAATGAAGATACTGAACAACACTGGACCCAGGACTGACCCTTGTAGAACCCCACTTGACCCCTCTTCCCAGTTCCAAGTAGACCTGTTAATTATTACTCTGAGTGCAATTTTTCAACCAATTCTGCAGTCACCTTATATTAGTTCCTTCTAAACCACATTCTCCAACTTAGTTAGGAGAATCAAAAGCCTTGCTGAAGTCCAGATATATTGACAACCGATGATCCTTTGCATTACCTTGCTAACCAACAAGACAGAACAGCTATCTACCTTGTTATTGGCATTTATTATTAATTATTATTATTATTATTATAGGCTTTTATATAGCGCCAGCGATGTACCTGACGCTTTACAGAGAATAAGATAGACACGGTCCCTGCCCGAGAGCTTACAATCTAAAGACAGGGGGAGGGGAGACAAGGAAGGAGGAACAGAGGGAGAGACAAGGGATGCAACATTCATGAGGATGCGAGAACTCAGGTACTTGTTCTTGGCTTGGTTACAGTAAATTGGGAGTTTGCAGATAACAGGTGGGGGATAATCCTGGGTGGGGATGATTAGCAGGAGTTAGGAAGGGCAGAGCGGAAGAGATGGGTTTTGAGGAGGGATCTGAAGGTGTGGAGGGTGCGGGCAAGGCGGACGAGAGCAGGGAGGGAGTTCCAGGCGTGCGGGGCAGCTATGGAGAAGGGACGAAGGCAGTTGGGGGAGCAGGGGAGGCGTGGGAGGGTGAGAGAGGGGATGGAAGAGGAGTGAAGGGCTCAAACAGGGGTTTGGAGGGAGATCAGGGCAGAGAGGTAGGGGGGAGCGAGGTTGTGAAGGGCTTTGTAGGTGAAGATGAGGAGCTTGTGCAGAATACGCT
>QEPC01008384.1:5194258-5219130 GCA_003113815.1 Sphenodon punctatus | reverse complement strand
AAAAGATCATTGGTGATCTTAGCCAGAGCAGTTTCAGTGGAGTGAAGGGGGCCGAAGCCAGATTGGAGGGGGTCAAGGGAGGAGTTGGCGGAGAGGAGGTCGAGGCAACGGGAGTACACAATGCATTCAAGGAGTTTGGAAGCAAAAGGGAGTAGAGAGGGAGAGGTTGATGATGTGCAGGAGGGGAGGGGCGACGGTGGAAGCAATGGCGGTCAGGAGGCGGGAAGGAATGGGGTCCAGGGGGCAAGTGGAGGGGTTTGGAGGAGGAGGAGAGCAGGGAGGAGTTTTCCTCAAGGGAGGCAGAGGGAAGGAGGACAGGAGAGATGTGGGGAGTAGTAGAGGGAGAGGACTTGGAAGCGATTTCCAGGCGGATCTTGTCAATTTTAGAGGTGAAAAAGAGGGCAAGATCCTGAGCGGAGAGAGAAGAGGAGGAGGAGGGCAGGGGGGTTTGAGAAGGGAGCCAAAGAGGAGGCGAGGGTCCCGGGAGCAGGACTCAATGGGTGAGGCATAGTACTGCTGTCTAGAGAGAGAGAGAGATCAGAGTTGAGCTATGTCTCAGGTAATGTGAATGTGGGGCTCATTTTAAAGCACAGAAGCATTTCATTCGTGGTGAAAGACATGGTGACACCAACTGAAATGCGAGCGATTAGCAGAAGCAGAGGTTAACTACATCAAAGTCTTGTGCGTCAGCCCTGCACGCACGAGAATCTTGCTAACTCACGGACAACTAAATAAATTTACTTTTTAAAAAAAGCAAACCTGAAAAATGAAATCCAGTCCCATGTACTTATAATCTCACACACACACACACCCCTTAAGTCCGACATGAACCCCTGGAGGCTTTTGGGCATTCCTCAAAGCAATACCATGCAAGTTACTGGAGCAAAGTTTGGGCATTTATATATTTATTTAATTTAAACTTAAATGCCGCCCTTCCCAAAACTGGCTCAGGGCGGATGGTTAGATGCTCGGGAAGAACTCCATCCCTCCTGATCCTGTAAGCGAAACAGATGAGAGTGTAATAGTTAACAGTATGGCTGGGTAGCTAAGCGTGCGGCCTAGTGGGATGGAATCCTGGGGCTAGTCCCCCGTGTTCAGAGAGTAAATGTTCAGAAAGGAACGCCCACAACTGAGAGGAGCCAGTGCATTTTTCTTCACTGGTTTCATTTTCTGCTTGCATGGTTCCAGGTTGATTAAAGACAGTCCCCGCTGTTTAATGGGCATCGTCCCCTCCAACACCCAGGCAAGTCTACCTCCCCATCCCATGACGGCACACGACAGAGCCACCTTCAGCACTGGATGCACTTCTGCCATTACTGCCCCAGACTCTGTCAAGTGCCTTAAATAATATAGCAGGGTTTCCATGGCAACCGCTTGATTAATTACCAGGAAGAGGTGTAACAAATTCTGATGCATGCGTTGTGTATGAGAAAATGGGCACATAAGCAAACCGCAAAGCACTTTACCGTACCCCAAAGTGAGAGTCTTTGATCCAGCGAGCCAGGATCAAGCCCGTTCTGAGGAGTTTTATCTTTCTGCCCTCTAGCGGACCAGTACATGCAGGATGTTGTATTTCAGATTGGCTTTTCTACCCAAATTTGCTCTCCTATCTACTTGCCTTTTCCTTTATAGTTTGACACAGGCCGCCGTATATGTAGAGAGAGAGGCATGAAGGAAGATGCTCCCCGGCGCTAGGCCTTCAACCCCCTTTCTGAACACATTCATTCTGCTCCCTCCCTCCCTCCTGACCTTCACATCCCTCCTAAAAACTTCACCTTCTGTCAAGCTTTCCTGACAATCATTAGAGACAGGCCCCTGCCCCAAGGGGCTTACAATCTAGGAGAGACGAACATAGGAACCCAGGGATACATCACGAGGTTGAGAAGTTGTGGGTGTACGTGCTTAGCTCCGTGGAGAAGATGACCCCGAAGGATAAGACAGAAGAGGGAGAGAGCATCAGTGAGCAACTGAGGAGGTGAAGACAGGGCCCCCGAGTAAAATGCGACACCGTGATTTTATTTATTTATCTGTTTATTTAAGCTTCTATCCTGCCCTTCACTCTAAAAGGCTCAGGGCATCTTATAAAAACAAAAGATCACACACACACAAAACTTAACCCAGCCAAGAACGTGCACCTGAGCTCTCGCATCCTCATGAATGTCGCATCCCTTGTCTCTCTCTCTCTCTGTTCCCCCTTCCCCGTCTCCCCTCCCCGCCTTTAGATTGTAAGCTCTCGGGCAGGGACCGTGTCTATCTTGTTTTTTGTAAAGCGCCAGGTAAATCGCTGGTGCTATATAAATAAACAACAACAACAACATAAAAAACTGAAACATTAAAATACAAATATAACCCCAGCCAACCACCAATCCCCGCCCGCCAAATGCCTGTTCAAACAGGGAAGTCTTACACCGCTTCCAGGATAAGGGAGTTCGAGAACACTGGGGAAGCAAGCGAGAACCCCTCCCTGTGAGCCCTCCCCATACGAACAAGACGAATGGAGGGTACCCACAGGGCGGCGATCTCGGTCGACTGCAGTCGGGCATGGAAGGACAGGGGGTCTCAAAGATACGCGGGGCCTAGACCATTTAGGGCTTTATAGGTTAAAACCGGCACCTTGAATTGTCCCCTCAAAATGCTATAGGCAGCCACCGGCGTGATGCGGTCCTGGCGCCCTGCTCCCAAAAGAAGCCAAGCCGCCACATTCCGCACCAGCTGCAGCTTCTGAAGAGTTTTCAAGGGCAGCCCCGCGTGGAGCCCCGTGCCACAGTCTCGCCTCGAGGTGACGAAAGCATGGACGGCAGTGGCCAGAGCCACATCTGAAAGAAAAGGCTGCAGCCTCCTCGTCAGACGGGGTTGGTGAAAAGCGTTGCTGGCTATCGCTGCCACCTGACAATCCAGGTGCAGCAAGGACGGAGTCCGGAAGCACCCCGAGACTGCGAACCTGACTGACCAGAGGGGGCCAAACCCCATCCCAATCCCCTCCCGATCACAAGGCCAGCCAACCGTCCCCACCTCGGTCGTGTACGGATTAAGCCTTCATCGGTTCATGCACATCCAGTTCCCAACAGCAGCCAGGCGTTAAGTGAGCACCGAGACTGCAGGGCCTGGGTCAGATGGAGAGGAGCGGAGTGTCCTCAGCGCACTGATGGCCCCGCACCCCAAACCTCCGAATGACCTCGCCCAGCAGCCTCATACACACGTTGAAACAGGGGGGAGGCTGAACAGAATCCTGCGGGACCCCAAAGGGGAACTATTGCCCATCACCGCTCTCTGTGCCCTCCGTGACAGGAAGGAGCAGAACCATCCCACACAGCCCCGCCACACCCTGCAGCCATAGCAAAACCTCACGATCACAGTATCGAAGGCTGCCGAATGATCTAACAAGATCAGGGTGGAATTCCCTGTGTCAATCTCCAGGCGCAGATCATCGACCAAGGCCACAAGTGCAGTCTCCGTGCTCTACCTAGAACAACAGCCCAACTGAGATGGGTCCAGGAATCCAACGGGATCAAGATGAGCCTGGAGCTGTTGGGTAACCACCCATTCAGTAACCTTCCCTAAAAAAGAAAAGGTTAGAGACAGGCCGATAGCTGGCTGGGGAGTCGGCATCCAAGGATGGTTTCTTAAGCAGGGGGGAGGACAATCGTAGTTTTAAGGGCACCTGACAACCCTACCTTCCCAAAGGGAGGTGTTGGCAACCCCAGCCAGCAACGGCCCCAGCGTCTCCCAGCTGGCTTTCACCAGCCAGGATGGGCAAGGATCCAGTTCACAACTGGCTGCCCTCACTGCCCCAAGCACCTCCCCCACATCGGCGGAGGATACCAATTGAAACCGAGCCAAATAAACAGGACACAGCTGTTTCCATAACCCCAAATTCTCACCGGAGGCGAGATTCTCACGCAAAATAGGGACAATCCCACAGAATATCCCATTCCAGCACACAGAAGCCAATCGGGGGATAAATCACAGCCCCTGCTCGCCTGAGGGAGAAATTCCTGCTCCTGCCGCCGCTGCCAGATAAGCAGAGGGTGGGGGAGGCTTGGGGTGAGAGGTGTCCACTGCCCCTCTGCACCATGTGGCTTAGAGAGTGGGGGGAGGCTTTGCCCCAAGCCTGAGCAGCTGGGCATGAGAGGGTTGCCTGCTGTGCCCTCTGCATCGCTGTGTGTTTGGAGGTGGGGGGCTGGCTGCTGTGCCCTCTGCATCGCTGTGTGTTTGGAGGTGGGGGCTGGCTGCTGTGCCCTCTGTTTAGCCTCCGTTGTGCCATGGGCTTGGTGGAAAACCCCCTACCTATTATTAAATCTACTTTTCCGTATGTAGAAAAACCTTTCAATCTTGGGTGGCGGAATTCAGAGTTCTGCGTTACAGAATTTTGGAAGTTTTCCTGCAGGAGAATCATGGGCCAGGGTGAGGCGCTAGGGAAAGTCTGATGGAAGGTTTTTTCGGAGGGATCTGAAGGCTGGGAGGGAGGGGAGTGAATGCATCTAGGGAAGGAGCTCCAGGCACTGAGGGCAGCATGCGAAGTGGAGGTGATGGAAGAGGAGGAGCGATGTTCCCAGGTGGGAATGTAGTGAGGAAACGAGTGCAGAAAGATATGGGGCAGCAAGGCCTTGAAGGTGAAGACAAGGAGCTAGTGCTGGATAAAAACGGGGAAAGCGAGCCAGTGGGATGAGGAGGTGGAGGAGCAGAACCCGATCAGAGGGGTGTGCAACATGGATGACCTTGGCATCAAAGCGCTAAACAGAAACGCGAGGAGTAGGGCAGGAGATGACAAGAGCGTGGAACAGAGTCTTGGACGGGAACGCAGTTAAGGAAGCAAGTGATTAGGTATATCAAGACATTGGAATCTCAGCCTCTAAACTACCCAGATAAAAGCTACACCACTCTCCTAAAACCTTCCTTTCCATCAGGCTTTCCCCAGCACTGCTAACCCCTTAGTCTCCTCCTTGATTTTCTTAGGCTCCCCTGTAACTAAGCCAAGCACGTGCACCTGCAACGTCACAAATGCATCCCCGTCTCGCCCTCCATGTCCCTCCCCTTCGTCACTCTTCGATTGTAAGCCCACTGGGGCAGGGACCGGTCTATAATTGATGATTGCACAGCGCTGGTGCTCTATAAACACTAAATTGTAATAATAATAATCTACAAATGACCCGA
The DNA here is from genome assembly GCA_003113815.1 of Sphenodon punctatus. Taxonomy (NCBI): domain Eukaryota; kingdom Metazoa; phylum Chordata; class Lepidosauria; order Sphenodontia; family Sphenodontidae; genus Sphenodon; species Sphenodon punctatus. Next base: position 5,213,976 of record QEPC01008384.1, on the reverse strand, counting down.
GGTGTCCCAAATCCCCTACATGATAGTGCTTAGTGTTTGCCTTGCGCGTAGGATATAATGTGAGTATCTGAACAGAAAGAGCAGCTGGGCTAATCAATGGAAGCCATCACAATTCCAATTGTGCAAAATAAAAAAGTGACAAATGTTTACCTGCAGCTGACAGCCGAGATAATGAGCCCCTTCTGTTCGGCGGCTAGAAACAGAGAGGAGAGCTTGGCTTCTTCCCTCCTCTCGAGCTGGCGGGAAAGGGGTGGCGTAAGCCAAGGAGCTAAACTCCCCAGATAAAAGCCGCAAGGTGGTTAATGACCAAGGCAGGCTGGCCACCTAATTCACGCAAACGCCTAAGCTGCGAGCCTCGGCTTGAGTAAGGCAGCGTTCGGCACAATGGGGACCAATAAAATAACAGATTCAAAATCCTCCACGCTCTGCTTACGCTTTTGCGAAAAGCCAGGAGACGAGGCTGCACTCGCTTCTAAGACAGGGAAAGGAATTAAACTTGACGGAACCCAGCCTTGAACATGCGCCCCGGCCCTGGGGTTCTGGAGCAGCGGCCAGCCCTCAAGCCCAGCCACTCCCCCTAAGAGGCCTCCTCGCCCTGCCTAGCCATGGCCCTCCTCCCATCTGTCTCCGGTTCACGCCACACCTCCCTGCTTCCTGATTGGCTGCCAGACAGGATTTAAGTCGGCCTTGTGGAAGCAGGAAGTAGAGCCTCTCTCTGGTTCCCCACTTTCCTGTCCCGTTCTCTGATGCAGCTCCAATCCTGACCGTGCCCCCCAAACCCTACGTCCCGAATCCCCACAACCCTTACAAAACCACAAAATAAATTTAAAAAAATCTTCCCTCTTCTCCAATTTTGTGCCATCGGCTTAGTTTAGCGAAGCTGAAATTCGAACTCCCTTAGTTTTGTCCCCATATAAAAATCAAACCAATCCAATTTGAATTTCCACTTACATGCGCTAAAGCTTTCTTCATGTTATGCTTTTGTTAGGGTGTTAGATACCCCAGATGTGATGCCCCATTGAGACTATCCCTCTTGCTCACAACATTCATCCATTTTAAAGAAAAAAATAAATAAATCATTAGTGTGCAACCATTCATCAGTAAGGATTATTCACTACCACTCGTGGGTTCATTCACAGGACACCCTTATCTCTTGCAAACCCACCACTTGTTCTTTAATCTGGGTTCCTTAACCATTGGCAACGCATTCACACAACTGCTGATTTCAACAGCTTGTTCTTCTGTCAGGCAGCAAAGAACAAGTGATCAGCCACGAGCAAAGGAAAAAACATGGACTACCCCCTTCGCCTCCTTAAATCCTGTGGTATATCAAATGATAAGAAGGGCATGGAGGAACGACCTTGAGATATCCCTCCATGCAATGCTCTGGAAGTAGCATGGGGAGAAGAAGGGAACTCCCTGACCTAGAACTCTCTGGTCACACCTTTACGGTCACTTGATGGTATGAACTGACAGAGAGAAAATGATGCATCAGGGATTGAAGCTTGTTCCTGGTTAGTCAAGTCGCACAATATCATTGCAACTCCCGCAGGTCAGATCGATGGCAGCAAACACAGCTGATCGAAGAGCACAGGAAGTGGTAAGGGTTTCACCCGGCACTTAGTGCCACTACCGGTTCTAAGAGTGTTGTCTGAAAAGGCTCTAAATGACAATCATCACACACCTTGCCCTGCCCCCCCCCCCCCCCCAATGTAATATGTGAACATGACAAAAGATACCAAAGCTTCTCCTGCGATAATCACAATGATCTCCATTGCCAACAACAAATGTGAACAAATGCTCAGCGAAACTGAAAACACAGACCTTTTCAACGCAGCAACCCTTAGATGGCTGGTAATTAACTTTTAGTAAGAAACAAGAAGTAACTGGCAGCGAACTGCAAACTCTGAAATTAACTGCGAACTAATGAAATCCCCCAGCCCTTGACAACTTGTTGCAATTCTCAAGTATAAAATTGTGAAATACATCAAATATCCAATTCGTATCCTCTATTAGTTTCAGCAGAAATATGTTTGTTTGTTGAAACGATTTCTCCCAAATAGAAAAACCAACATCAATCACTGCTGATGGATTTCATCTTTAATTAAGAAACTTTCCACGGGAGCTTGGGGAGGTTCCTTAGAAAAGCGCCCTTAGTATATTTCCAAATAAACCTGGAGATCACTTTATTAAAAATGCTATTTCCCTCGTTTACACCAGCGAGACGTAGCCCCGGGCATAGGACACAGCGTGGTGAGCCCGTCGCAGAAGTTTCTCTCTCAAAGAGAGATTTAATAAGCAGAGACGGAGGGAGAGGGGAAGCCAAACAGGGTTGCTAATCCGCAGGGAGAGAGAAAAGCACGGCAGCAGTAGGGCTTTAATTCTGCGGCATCGATCCGAGGGTCGGGTAATGATATTGAAAGCTCAGCTCTTTGAAGCTGCATGGGCGGCAGACGCTTTTCAACCGAGCTAATATTAAGGCAAGCAAAGTTCTGTCGATTGGGCCATGATGTATGGCAGAGACGGCTTTGCAGGAAGGGAAACCAAGCCAGGATGTCAACGAGACAGGAGAAGCATTTCAGGATTGCCAGTGGGTGTTTAGGTGCCAATGCGTGTTAGCTTCCTGCTGCAAGAGATGGGGGTATTTTGTTGGGGAAAAGGGGGATTAAGATACAAGACACCCAAGCTAGATGGAAAGGCATTCTGGGAACCCTATAATTGTAGGATTAGAAAGGACAAATGGACCAACTGAGCAGTGATAGCTACTCGATCAATTATCCGTTCAATTCATTTATTTCATCGACAGCCAGGTTTTTTTACCTTTCCCGTTTTCAATGTCCCTGGCGAAAACAGCCGGAAACAAATTAAATAAACGACCCCCCCACAAAATGAAGGAAAATATTGGTTGCTTGAATGTTACTCAAATGTTGTGTGGGTCGACTACGCCCTGGTTGAAATCGCAACCCCCCATCCCCACAAACACAAGCACTTATTTTGTCACCTGCTTTCTCTCTACCCCCCAAAGGTCACGTAAGTCCAGTCCCCTGCTCCAAGCCAGGTTATCCTAGACCAGGGATGGGGAACCTTTTCCCTCCTGTAGTGCACTTTGAACATCAGTGCACAGACAGGAGCTGTGGGGACGTGTACTGAAGGAGTGTGGCTCAGGAAGCTACCGGCCAGTCTCCCTCCTTCCCTTCACCTCTAAGCTTCTGGAACGGGTGGTCTACTCCCGCTGCCTGGATCTCCTCTCTGCCAACTCCTCCCTGGATCCTCTTCAATCTGGCTTCCGCCCCCTTCACTCCATGGAAACGGCCCTTGCCAAGATCACCAACGATCTACTTGTCGCTAAATCTAAGCGCCTTTACTCCATTCTTGTCCTCCTTGACCTCTCTGCTGCCTTTGACACGGTCGACCACTCACTCCTACTGGACTCTCTCCGCTCCCTAGGTTTTTGCAGCTCTGTCCTTGACTGGTTCTCCTCCTACCTCTCTGACTGCTCCTTCAATGTGTCTCTTCCCAATTCCAACTCTTCCTCCCTCCCCCTCTCAGTTGGGGTTCCCCAAAGCTCTGTCCTGGGACCTCTCCTCTTCTCTATCTATACCCTGTCCGTTGGCAAAATCATTACCTCCCATGGCTTCCAATATCACCTCTACGCTGACGACACAACTCTCTCTCTCCACCCCCTCTCGCTCCCCTTCTGTCCAAGCTCACCTCATCAACTGTCTCTCTGATATCTCCGCTTGGATGTCCCAACGTCAGTTCAAGCTCAACATGGCTAAGACTGAGCTCCTTATCTTTCCTTCCTACCCTTCCTCTCCCTCTTCCCTGTCCATCCTTATCGATGGGGTCACCATCCGCCTCATTCCCCATGTCTGTAGCTTGGGCTTCGTCTTCGATACTCACCTTTCCTTTAAACCTTACATTAACTCTGTTGCCAAGTCCTGTTGCTTCGCCCTCCACAACATCGCTTGGATTCACCCCTTTCTCTCCGTCTCCTCAGACAAACCCTTGTTCACGCCATGGTCATTGCTCGCCTTGACTACTGCAACCTCCTCCTTACTGGCCTCCCTGCTCTGACCTGTTACCCCTTATCTCCATCCAAAACTCCGCTGCTAGGGTCATCCACTCAGCCCGTCGCTTCAACCATGTGCAGCCTCTCCTCTCCTCACTTCACTGGCTCCCCCTCCCCCAACGCATCCTTCACAAACTCCTGGTATTCACTTATAAATCCCTTCACAACCTGGCTCCCCCTTACCTCTCCGCCCTAGTCTCCTTACACACTCCTGCATGCACTCTCCGCTCCTCCTCTGTCCCCTCCCTCGTCTCCGCTGCTCCCCTAACCACCTTCACCCCTTCTCCCTTGCTGGTCCCCAAGCCTGGAACTCCCTCCCTGCCCGCATCTGCCTTGCCCCCTCCCTCCGCACCTTCAAATCCCTCCTCAAAACCTACCTCTTCCTCGCTGCCTTTCCCAACGCCTGTTAGAACTTCCCTCTCAATATTTACTGCCTGCCCTCCCTACAGACTCCTGCCTAACTGCAACCAAGCCAAGCACGTGCACCTGAGACTTCGCATCCACATGAATGTTATTTATCCCTTGGCTCCCCCTATGTCCCCTCTCCTTGTCTATTAGATTGTAAGCCGTAGGCAGGGACCGCGTCTATCTTACTGCTCTGTAAAGCACCAGATACACAGCTGGCGCTATAAAAATGCTTATAATAATAATCCAGATCATAGATTTATGATAGGGACCGAGAACCTCCTTTTCCCTCCCAGGGCCCACTTGGAAAATTAGCACAAGCTCCAAGGGCCACGTAGGAGATGGGGACAGGAGAGCTTAAGGGGTGCTTGAGCTCAGGAAACAGAGGGCCTAGATAATGGATCTGTCCCCTCTCCTTGTGGGCTGGCCCTCGTCTCTGCTCCCTTCCCCTCAGCTCAGTCTTTCAGTGCGTGGGGGTAGGAGCTGGATAAAGGAGGTAGAAAGGGGCCAAATAAAAACTACCTTCAGGCCACATTTAGCCCTTGGGCCCAAGGTTCCCCATCCCTGATCTGTGCCATGGACACATCCCCTGCCCTCATCGCTGCTCCCTTAACTTGAGCTCACTCTTCTGGATGCTTGAGGGCAGCGACTGGGGATTCACAGGACAGAGATAGGAAACGGAAAGAGGCCATAAATAAAAAAACGGCACCAGTTGGATCTGGGCCCAGATGTTCCCCTCCCTCGCTTTATACTTACAGCATCGCAGACAGATGCTTGTCCGGCAAGTTTTGAAAAGGAGATTATACAACCTCCCTAGGCAACCAATGCCCATCCCCGTAACTGCTCATGCAGTAAGGGGATCCTTCCTAACGTTTAACCAAACGCTTCCTTGCCGCAACGTCCTAGCCTCTGCAGCAGGGGAGAATAACTTTTCTCCCACCACTTTTGTGACAGCCTTTTTGGATATCGGAAAAGAGCTATCGTGTCCCCCACCCCACCCCCACTTAAATCTTCTTTCTCCCTAGGCTGAACATTTCCCAATTTGCATCCAGTTTGCAACTCACAAGCATTCCAGAATTTTGTACAATTTTAATCAGCATAATTTAGACGGCTGATTTTAGACGGCAAGGGGGGAGGGATGTGTGGAATACACAGCGCCCTTGGTCCATCCATCATGGGGGTAATATTTGGAGATTGGCAGTGCCATCTGCGTATGTGCAAAACGGTCCCGGTGGCCAGCTTGTACACGCACAATTGGTTGGTTTGGTTTTTGTACTGTTTTTTACTTCAGCTGGTATATTTTCCCCTCAGAATTCCAGCTGAAATACTGGATCGATTGTTCTGTTTTTGCGGATATGTCTGCAAAAACGGAACAGTTGTTCCAAATCATCCCTAACCCACCACAACCAGAGCTTCCTCTCATCCTCTCTCCCTTCCCATTACTCCAGCTTCATTCTCAGCCTATCCTTCTCCAAAGGTTTCTTTCTACCCACACACGTTCCTCTGCAGTTACAACTAGATGCAGGGGCAAAATTTGTGAAGGATGCTGACCTGAATCAGCTCTGCCCCCATAACCTTGGCAATGTGTGTGGGGCATGGCAATGCTACCATGACTCCTATGATTAGATGGTCACCCCCTGAAGCACCCCCGCCCCCAACTTCTATGCGGCCCTCAGAGCTTGTACTAATTTTCAAAGTGGCCCTTGGGAGGGAAAAGCTTCCTCACCCATGGGTCTACATCCTTCTTGAAATGTAGAGCCCCAGACCGAACAGCACTCCAAGAGAGGTCTAATCAGTTCTGGGGATAGCGCATACTAGAAGCTCCCGCGTTTTGGGATACAATGCTTCTCTTTATACAACCTAAAACAGCATTGGCCTTCTTTGCCACAGCATCACGGCACCGACTCATTTGCTCTGTTATCGTCTACAACCCCCGAATCAATCTCTGCAGTGCCACTGTCCAGGCAGTTCTCTCTCGTCTCCCATTCTTCCGGTCACCTCCTGATCTCTCCAGGAAACATCCCTGTAGGTTTTCCACTGCAGCTGTTACAGCCCGCCCCTCCCATTTCAATCTCTACCAATGCTGCCATCGGTGCAATTAACAGGCAGGCTAAGCAGCGGCTGGCACAGTCTCTGCGCGTGCCGCATGACCGAGTCCCCGCCGCTGTTAATCTCTTATATTAACTCCTTTGTCAGAAGGGGAGAGAAGCGGGGCCAGCTGCTAAGCCACTTGGCTGCCAAGCGCTGGATCAGTATGGAATGAGCGCACTACAGCAATAACTTGCTTGTGTCCAGGACGGCGGGGATCCCTGTAAGCAGAATACACTCTCCTTCTCAGAGCAGAGGAGAGCTAGGCTGTAGGACAACACTCCAAATTGCACACGCCAAAGCCCCACAACCACCTCAAGGTAAGGATTTCTCTGCTTCACTCAAAATGGTGGCTGTGCCGAGATTGGCTTGGCTGCCAGTTGGAGAACGCCAGAAGGAAAAGGAGAAGCGACACGTCCGCCTGGGCACAATGGGAAGCGGGAGACAGATGATGCCACTCACTCAGTGTTGGACAAGTGACGCATGCCACGTGGAAACACTCGTCATGGGGGTCCCCTATTGTGTCCATGTGGCTGCAAAAACCAAAGCACCCCCAACCCCAAAACCGCTGTCAGACAAAGTGACAGCGTGCTCCTGAAAACAGGGTAAAGGGAATCAGGGGAAACCTTTCCAAATCCCGCTAACCTCATTATTTATATGGCAGCCCCCTGGCTGGCTGGGGCCCTTGACAATGGTTAGGAACAGACTAGTTATTTGGGGGAGGAGGCAGCTGAGCAAGCTAGGACAGGCCAACTGGAACGCATGGGCAGCCTCAGACAGAGGGCATAATGAAGCCATCTTGGAAGCTGAAGAGGCTATGTAGCCCACCATCTCCGACCAGCTGCTCCTCCAAAGAGAGGCTCTGAGGAAACGTCCGTATCTTTGCACAGAACTTCCATATTTAGCTTGTCACGGGGTTAAAGAGTTGCTAGGACTGTCGGAAGACTGACAATAAAAGCTGGGCTGGAACTGCTGTCTTGTCGGCTTGAGAAGATTCTGTCCCACCCACCAAATCCACCCCCACACCCACCCGCCCTAATGCTTGGGGGAACGCTATTATTTCAGCATTGTGTAGAGGGAAGCCAGCACTAAGGGAGCATGGCCCAAACTTTCACGTAAACCACTGTGACAGAACACCCCGTAAGGCCGGCCCAGAGTCAGTGACAGAACCCAGGAGTCCCGACTCCCATTCCATGCTGAAACCAGTAGCAAATGCTGCCTCCTGCAGGCTAGATGGAGCACAACAACAGGATTCCTTCCTGTTCCCCAAGCCCATTCCAGCCCTGATCTGCATCACATTTTCACTCTCCCATTGCAGCACCGGAGCCTGAGCAACGGAGAAAAGCACGAGGGAACCGGTTAAAGGCAGGCAGGCTCATGATTCTACAGACACACCGAGAATGAAAGCCCATCATCCAAACCTGCCACGAGTAAGCCGCTCTGACTGGAGTAAGCAACAGCCCGATGCAGGGCTTGTCTGGAAACCTTTCATTTGCGACAGGGTCAGAAAAGGCAAAATTTCACCACAGGCAAACCCTTTCGACTCCCAGTCCTTTGAATTTACAGTCTTAAAGCCTCTGGGGTGAAAAAACTCTAGGGAACACTGCTCTTCCCTCCCCAGCATGGCTTGAGAAACGCAGCCCCACTGCAAGCTCCTTCCCACCACGACCCTCACGCTGTCCACCAGACACCGCGAATGCAGGGGAGATGAGAAAAACTGACCTTTTCCTCTGGCCCAGGTGTAGGATCGATTTGTAACCACGTCCTTGGGGTCCGGCGCAGCCGCCTCAGCTTGGCACGGCTTCGGGTGCAACTCGTTGGCTTTCCTGGAGCTTTTCAATGGTAGGATATACTTGGGGAGGCCTCTGTAGAACCAAGCGCCAGATCTCTTCCACACCTGAGAGATGAGAGAGACAGATTTGACCCAGTAGGGCACTTCTTACGTTCTTATCCATAAGCCTGTGTTCTTGTGTAACTGGCGTGGAGAGTGTGATGCTCTAATCGTGACATTAGGCTACACAGAGGCAGAGGAGCTCTGTCCCCCTCTAGCGGTGGCGCTGGGCCAACACAGAGGCAGTGGAGCTCTGTCCCCCTCTAGTGGTGGCGCTGGGCCAACACAGAGGCAGTGGAGCTCTGTCGCCCACTAGTGGTGGCGCTGGGCCATAGACTGTTTATAACTGTTAATTGTCTTCACTTGCCTACACTTTGAGTCCCACTCACCAGCACTGCATCCTGGGATGACATCCCAAGATGCATATTTTCAGAAGAGAACGATGGTCAAGGAAATTAGAAAGGTCCCTACTGGAGTCCTTGCCTAGAGGACTTATGGGTCTTTGCCCTCCCACATGTTGCCCCTTCCTACCCATACATTCTACACTCCACAGCTGCTACCGGGCAGACTGCCATGTAGTCTGTTGCTCTTCTTTAAAATGTCGCCACTTGCAAGTGGAGAAGTAAAGATTTGTCACCTGGATCTCAAAAAACATAAGAAAGGCCAATCACTGTGTATCTAACATTTCACAGAGACATGGCCTTGGTCTTTCCTTGTCTCAAGCTGTCCCCTTCCGATCAGTTTCTTGGAAGAACTCAACACAAGGAGGAAACTGAAGCCAAGCCAAGGGCTTTGGGGGCTATCTAGCTCCAACTCTCTGGGTCCCTCAGTTTTCCAGGTGTAAATTGGGGAGAATAGTCCTGCCCTACTTCATAGCAGGGAGTGGGTTGGAAATGCAGGTATTTGTATGTCAGAGGAATAACCTGAGAGAGAGGTTATATTTAAATGTATACCCTGCCCTATCTCGAGGGCTCAGGGTAGCTTAGAACAAATGGAAATAGAAGTAACAAATATAAATCACACAATAACCACCCCCCTCCAAAACGCTGACCCTCCCCACATTACTCCCACTCCCCTGTCTCTCACTTGCGGGACTTTCCTTCCTTCACACTCAATAATCTCTCCATCTGGCCCACACCCACCCTCCCAAAGAGGGGCTATAGCCAACCCCTTATCCCTCCCCCGAAACATTCCCATACAACCCCACCCTACTCACTCTCACTCCTTCAGATCCATTCCACTCCACCCCCCTCACAGAGGAGGACTATAGCTGTCCCCAACTCCCACCCTCATTTGCCCCAACAATACAAATAAGTCGTCCAAGGTACAACATCCTACAGAGTCAAATCCCACCTAGCCCAACAACACACAAACCCCTTATCAGGAAGGACTTGATGCCTGTGGGTCTAGATCCCTGGTCCTCAGGGCTACCCAAGAAGTTTCAAGCAGAGGGGCTCAGAACTGATCATCTCTTCTGGTTGGCTAGCACAGCTCTGCCCCTGATTGACTGAAGGTCCTATGTATACTTCCTGGGGTCAGAGTCAACCTTCATTTCTGAGCATCCAAGCAGAGACTCAGCCTAGTCTCTACTAGGACCGTCTCACCTTGCCCTGCTGGGACCAATTCTCCGACCACAGACCCCTGCTACAGACCTGACCTTGCTTCTGATTTGCCTCTCTGGACTTGGTAACATGGATACAAAGGACTAGTGTCAGACGCTTGGTGCCCACTGCCTTGAGGGTGGGAACTTGACATTCCTTCCCCAAAACACCAAAATCCACATACTAACCTCCAGCCACTAACGGCAGTAGCCGCCGCAGCTGCAAATTGCCAATCTGATCCAGCGTAGCAATAACTACGTTCAGACTGCTTCCAAAACAAAAAGGTACACAAGCTATAACATTTCTGCAGCAATAACTGCATTATGGGATGCCGAATTGAAATTCATCTTGAGGAATTCAAGCAGAGAACCATCATTTAGCAGGCTCTCTTGGAAACAAAAAAAGTAACGCTCCAGCGGTCAAGACAGGCGGCAGAAAACCCAGCGAGGGCCGTACGCTATGACACGCGCCTCTTCTCAGAAAGCCCCATGCCGTTATCGTTCAAGGTGAAGGGGCCCTATTAAATATGGTTAATGCACAGCTTGGTACATGGGAGGTGATGGGGGCGGGGGAAGCAGCGCAGAGCACAAGGAAATAATATCTCAAAACCCAATTGCAACCGTGCCTTCCGGCAAGCCAGTAATGAACTCAACGAGACACCTTATTGAAAAACCAAAGCGAATACATTAAAAACAGATAAAACAGACTAAATTATTTCATGGCCAAGACAAAAAGCCGCTGCAGTTTTGCTTGGCATCAGCACAAATTAAACTCTTGACGACACGTCATGCCTAGTTGAGCTCGTGATCTCAAAGAACTCGTAGAACTGGCGATTGTATACTGCTCTCTTTGGTGGAGAGCTGAGCCTGGGTTCAAATCCCATCACTGACATCTTGGCCAGGGCCAACACCTGACAAGAGAATGGGGGTACAATTGTACAGGTCCCCCCCTTTCCGAGCTTCAGTGATCCCTTCAAAACTACAAGGATTTTCCCTCTTAATATACATTAAAATAGGATGAGCAAAAAGAGAATTGCAAGGAACGTGTGTGTAAATAAAATACCAGCATGCTCTCCGGAAACTGATTAAAAAACTTATGATGGGTGAATTGGGAGGCAGGAGACACCCTCCCTTCCCCTCCACCTCCCTGCAGCTACCAGGATACCAAGTTTCTCTCAATGGGCCTGGGAGAGGCTGCAAATAGGGCCTATCAAAATCTTAATATGGCCCGAGAAGGCTCCGCCTCACTGTATAGATGAGGAAACTGAGGCCCAGCGGAGGCGAGGGGAGCAGGGGGAGAGACATGGCCAAGGTTTATGCAGAAGGTTGGTGGGAACAGAATTGATGTCTCCCGATTCCCGGCCTAGTGCCCACTCTGCTGGGTCTCCCTGCTTGGGGGTTAGAGAGCCAGCACAGAGACCCCAGGATGGCTCTTTTGAATAAGCCACAACGTCCATGCTTGAATGAATACCTAGGAATATTTGTGGATCAGCAATGGAACGTCATCTTAGGCTGCATCAACAGAAGCGCCATATGCAAGAAGCGGGAAGTCACTGTGCCACTCTACTCAGCTCTAGCTAGGCCTCACCGGGAGTGTTGACTTCAGTTTGGAGCGCCACCATTGTAAGAAGGATGTATAAGATTTGGGAGAGCGGTCAGAGAAGAGCAATAAAGATGATAGAGGGTTTGGAACACAGATCATGTGAGGAGAGGTTGAAGGACCTGGATATATTTAGCGGGGGGTGGGAGGTGGGGGAGAAGACTAAGGGGAAATAGAATAACCGTCTACAAATCTTCAGAAGGCTCCAGAAACAAGATGGAGAACCACCGTTTGCCAGAACCCATTTTTCTGGCGACACCACTGTCATGTAGAGACTTGTCTTGGTCCTTCAGTCACTGGCCTGCCTGTTCCCAGCAAGGGTCATCCCAGGCGTGTGTATTCAGTCTTAATGGACTTGTCTGCTTCTGACAATGGCGTACTGGACCAGCTTTCAGTCCTACTTCAGAACTTCGGTCATAATAGCTAACATTTTGATACAGCTCCCATTGATACCAAACGCCGCCCTAAATCACATATATATTTCAATGGCCCAGTGGCTAATGTACTAGCCCAGGGATGGGGAATATTTTCCCTCCGGGGGGGGTCACTTTGAAAATGAGTACAAGACCTGTGGGCTGCATAGATTTGAAGTTGGAGGTGGAGTTGCTCAGGAAGAGGAGAAGCTGTGGATCAGAGAATATGGATCCATTCCCTATCCTTGTGTGGATGCCCTCATTTCCGCTCCCTTCCAGCACTTTAGGTTAGAGACCGAATCCAGGGGCCAGATCCAGGAGTTGGAAAGCAGCTAAATAAAAGACAGCGACGGGGGATGGGGTGAGGCATTGGGGCTCTGCCAGAGACTTTTGGGACCGACCTTGGTCAAACCATCGTGCCTCATTTCTCCCATCTCTACAATGGGGAGAATAGACCTTCCCCTCCCTGTGAGGGCCTATTTGCGTTAAGGATCGTGAGGGGCTTGGGTACTACAGCTGGAGAGTGTTTGCTGTGTAAGCAACTCCCTCAATCAGCCCTGATTGCTGTGCATGTACAGCGAGCCAGCCATCTCCCTCTGACACACACGTGTGGCTTGTTAACATTTCAATTTGCAATTCATTAGCCCAGGCGCTGCTAATTAATGAGATGTGATCATTGGGAGGCAGCTGGGGCGCTAGGAGATGCATTTATTTGTCTGCAACCTGCCCAGCCGTGGGGTTGGAGAACCTTCCCCGAAGACTATGGGGATGTTCTGCTCTGGAAGTGGGTTTCTGGACTGGCTGAAGGCAGCTCCTTGTGTTTCTCATTCAGCTGTGAACCGTTCCCAGCACTGGTCTTAGGATGGGGCCAACAAGGCTGTGGTCCTGGGCACTGCTGTCTTTGGGGCATACAGTGCCTGGCCACAGTAGCGCACACGGGGTCCTGCTGGAGCGGTGGTGACAGCAGAGTTGTACTGCTGCTCCTCAGGCTCTTGGAGCAGCAATGGCCCTCAAGAATGGTGGTGGGGCAATGCCCTAAGCGCCCCACCCAGGTAAGCTCTGCCCCCACTTTCATAGAGTCTCTGCACTCCCAGGTCCTCTGAATTCTAGAACCGGCCCCGATTATTACCACGTTGAGTGTGTATCCAATCATCAGGCTGGAGGGAGGGACTGTGAGGGGCATCGAGTCCATCCCCCTACTTGGTGCAGTATTTGCCATGCCTAGGACCACCCCAGATTTTTCTTTAAAATCTTCCGATGATAAAGAATCCACAGCTTCCCTGGGTAGCCAATGCCGTTCCTGGCTACTCTTACAACCAGGAATTTTTGCCTGATGATCAGTCTAAAATCGCTCTTGCAGCAGCTTGTCATTCTTGACCAAAAAGAGAGTCCTTTGAACAGCAAACAAGAACTTTTTCAAAGGCTATTTTGGAAAGTTGTGAAGACAGGTGACTTCCATGGCATTGGATTAAGGACCGTAACCAGCTCTCTGGAGCTGAGACTGGGGCTTTAAATACAACAGGAATGTATTTATTTATTTGAATTTATATACCACCCTTCACGTAGAGGCTCAGGGCGGCACACAATTCATAAAACAAGAATAATAAAAATTTGAACAATAAAAATTCCCTCCCCCTCAAAACACACACACACCCAACCCCACCCAAAAACCCACCCAACCCCTATTCCCCACCCAACCCTACCCAAAAACCCAACCAACCCCTATTCCCCACCCAAAAACCCAACCAACCCCTATCCCCACCCACCAAATGCTTTTTCAAATAAGAATGTTTTACTCTAGCTCCGGAAGATGCTTAGACTCAAAGATGAACCTCCTGGGGAAGGGAGTTCCACAAAGCCAGGTCTGCAACGGAGAACACCCTCCCACGCGCCCCTTTCCCATGGACAAGGATAACAGATGGAACCTGCAAGGGGGCGCTCCCGGCTGACCGTAGGGGCCGCAATGGAACATGGCAGTCTTTCAGATATTTGGGACCCAGCCTGTTTAAGTGCTTTGAAAAGGTCAAAACCAAGACCTTGAATTGTGCCTGGAAAGCTATAGGCAGCCAGTGCAGATTTTGTAATGTCCTCCCGGAGACTCGTCCCCAAAAGGAGCCAAACCGCCGCATTCTGCACCAGCTGCAGCTTCCGAACGGGCAATCAAGGGCAGCCTCACGTAGAGCGCATTGCAATAATCTAGCCTTGAGGTGATGAAAGCATGGATGAGAGTGGTCAAATCTGACTCAGAAGGAAAAGGCTGCAGCCTTCTCACCAGGTGGAGAGGATGAAAAGCACTTTTGGCCACTGCCAGCACCTGGTATTCCATGCACAGCGAGGGATCCAAAAGCACTCCAAGGCTGCAAACCCGACTGACCAGAGGCAGGTCAGACCCCATCAATGGCAGGAGCCCCAATCCCCTCCAAGTCACAAGACCGACCAGCCATTAGCACTTCAGTCTTGTTGGGATTCAGTTTCAATCGGCTCACCCTCATCCAGTCCCCGACAGCAACCAGATAGCGGGTAAGCACTAAGACTACAGGACCTGGGTCAGATGAAAAAGAGAGGTAGAGCCGAATGTCATCAGCATATTGATGACATCTCACCCCAAACCTCCAAATGACCTTGCCCAGCAGCCTCAAATACGCGTTGAACAAGAGGGGAGACAGAATAGAACCCTGTGGGACACCACAGGAGAGGTCCTGAAGGGACAACAAGCAATCGCCCATCATCACTCTCTGGGACCTCCTTGACAGGAAGGAGCAGAACCACTCAAGAGCGGTCCCCATGAACCTCTACCAGGTCCCACAGTCGTATCAACGACACTTCATGGTCAACTGTATCAAAGGCCACTGAAAGATCTAACAAGATCAACAAGGTAGAATTCCCCTTGTCCATTTCAAGGCGCAGATCATCAATCAAAGCCACACGTGCAGACTCTCTGCCATACCCAAGACAAAAACCTGACTGAAATGAGTCCAGGAATCTTAACAGCATTGAGATGAGCCCCAGAGCTGCTGGGCAACCACCCATTCAACCACCTTCCCTAATAGCTGGCCAGGGAGTCAGTGTCCAAAAATGGCTTCTTAAGCCTGGGCCGTACCACTGCAGATTTAAGGGCGTCAGACACCCTCCCCTCCTGCAGGGAGGCATTGACAACCCCAACTAACAATGGTCCCAACATCTCCTGGCTAGCTTTCACCAACCAGGACAGGCAAGGATCCAATTCACAACTGGTTGTCTTCATCGCCCCAAGCACCTCCCTTGCATTGGTGGGTGATACAAACTGAAACGGAGCCAAACAAACAGGACAAGACTGAGCTTCCGTAACCCCAAACTCCGAGTCTGCGGGTGAAATGGCAGCACTCAAGTCATGGTGAATGCGAGCGATTTTGGCTGCAAAGTAATTAATTAAAATGTGTCAGAGGGCATTAGATGACTCTGCGTCCTGGCGGAGACAGGTTGGGTTAACCAGACCCCTCACCACAGCTCTGCTGGATGAGACTTTGCAGACGCTATAACAGCAGAGAAGAAAGCTTTCTTTGCCGCCATCACAGCCACAGCATAGTCCCTCAAAAACCATCCGCGCAAGTCAGGCACCACCTGCACTCTAACTGCCTCAGGTCCTCTGTATACCAGGGAGACCTGTGCTGACGAAGTGGCGGGAGTGCAAGCTTGGGTGCAACTGTGTCAATGGCCGTGGTCAGCACGTCATTCCACAAGGTGACCAGGTCATCGACACAGCAGCCATCAAAGTCAGTGGGTATATCCCCCAGAGTGTTCTGGAAACCAATCAGATCCATCCGCCTCTGGGGGCAGACCAACCTAACCAATCCACCACCCCGACGAGGGCACAGGAGGGCCGGGTTCTGGTAATGATCCAACCACTACACCACCCCCAATAATCAGAGCAAAACATCAAATCCAATGTATCTCCCACCTCATATGTCGCACCCAATATTATTTGGGATAGGCCCATGGTTGTCCTGGTGGCCATGAACTTCTGCTCCATCCCTAAAAGGTTGGTCTCGGCGTGTATGTTGAAATCACCTAGAACAAGCCTAGGTGATCTCACCACTACCTCCGAGACCAGTTCAGCTAGAGCAGTCGGGGAATCAACTGTGCAGCGGGGTGGTGGGAACACCAAGATGATCCCTAATCCATCCCCAGCCAAATCCAACACAAGGCGGACACACTCTATATCAGATGATTAGGCACCAGATACCTCCAAAAGGCCAAGGTGTCTATACAGACCACAGACACCCCATCCCACCCATCCTCAGCTGGTGCTGCACAGAGTACCTGGCTAGCACCATCTGGGACAACATTGGCCTCGTCCACTCAGGTCTCCGGAATGCATATGAGGTTGGCAGCTTCATCCTGAATCAAATTGTGAATGGCAGATGTTTTATTTGCCACGGATTTCACATTAAGCAGCATCAGCATCAGATCATGAGGCTCTGCTGGCCTCAGCTCCCAAATATCCCGAGACAGGGGGGAATGGAATCTGGGAACCAACACCACTTATCTGCCCCCAAAGCCCCTATCGTCTCTTCTCCCTTCCCCCTGCCATACCTCCCCGTGTATGGGGAGTGGTTGCATTAAGTTTATCTTTTGGGCGGGGGGGGGGGGGCGAGGGATTATGCAGCGTCTATGCAAATGCCGAACCACTTTCATGATCCTGCTTGGACGGAACAGTCTTGCATAAAAACTCTCTCTTATTTATTATAAAGCTGGTGTCTGCATTTGCTGAAATCTGGGTACCAGAACTGGGGGGGATGCACTTCAGTTAGACGCCTGGGCCGAACCCACTTAGATTTTTATATAACGAGAAACCCTTCCAAAGTTTAAGGTGACAGAGAATTCACGCTTGTGGACGGGCACATTCTGGAGAGGGGGAGTGGTGCACATTACAAGTGGAGAAACCCAGCTGCAGTTGATTTGGGATGTTTGCCAGTTAGAGAGAACCCCAGATCTTCCTTCTACCCTTCTTACACCACAGGCAAACTTCATCCCTCCAGAGTCCCAGACAGAGCCAGCGTTCACCTCTGCCCCTGCCTCCCTTTTGTTAGCGGCTTCCTTGGTAAAAAAAAATTAAAATTCCCCCCCTCCATCTTCTGCTTTCCCCACCCTGGCCCCGCTCACCCAGTAGATTCAAATAAAGGGAACCAGGGATGGAACCGGTATGCTGTCAGGCCTGCTGGCGCCAGGATCATGGAGGCTGTTCTGGGACGGTTCTACACATCAATTGTTGGGAAGCACAGATTGTCTCCTTGTTTTTTTTAAAGTCTCTGGCAAAGGTTCGGACAGATGGCTTTAAAATGGCCCCCAGTCAACTGCGCACGACAGCTGCTGCCTGGAGCAGCACTCGATCAGCCCTTTAGACTTGGCCTGGAGCTTAGCTTTGTTGAGAGGGATGGGAAGGCATGTTCAGCCCCAGAAACTCTGCTAATCCAGGGCTGGCCCTAGGCTTGGCAGGGCCTGGAGCAGCCATAAAAACCATCTGCCTTGGGGTCTTCTGGAGCGACCACTGCCCAGGCTGTTACCATTCCGGAGGCTCTTCCAGGGCCCTGCCACCGCTGCCGATCTGAAGGCCTGCAGCCGCCTCCAAGAGCTTCCCGAGTGAGGGACATCGGATAGTGCAGGATCTGGGGTGGAGGCCTCTGTTGCCCTTTTCTAAGGGTGGCACAGGCTAAGCCACAATCCTTTCACCCACCATCCCAGCACCCCATGCTGAGATGGAGAACGGGCAGCTCCTAACTCAAGAGGTTGGGAACCGCCCGCCCAGGGGCCAAATGTGGCCCCTTTCCAGTGCCTGGATATGGCCCCTGGATGAGGATCCAGTTCCTGTCCTCAAGTACAGAATGACTGAGCTCAGGGGAAGGGAGTAGAGCTCAGGGCGTGCACACAGGGAGAGGGGACAGACCCATGATCCAGACCCTCCTCTTCCTGAGAACGTCCCTTAAGCACCCCCTGTCGTCAGCTTCTAAGCAGCCCTTGGAACTTGTACTAACTTTCAAAGCGGTCCCTGGGAGAGAAACACTTACCCCACCCTTGTCTTACTTTCTGCAACAATGACCAGCTGAGATGGCTGGAGGCAATGGTATGCGCTCGCACACACCACTGAAGTTATCATCCGAGGTCTGGAGACTGCAGTACAACTGAGCTAGGATATTACTAGACTGCGTTCCCTGAGCAGCTTCTGAATCCTTGCCTCCCAGATGGCTAATTCGTACACAGGCTTCCTCTAAACGACCCTACTACAAAGAGCCAGGGCTTACAGCAACTTAGCAAAACAGGTCCCTATGCTGCAAACACTCAGGATCGTCTAAGAACATAAGAAGTGCGTCACGAAGGAACATGAGGCCGCACAGGAGAGATACGAGACTATAGGTCTAACATATACGTAAACCCACTTTCCTGGGTTGGGTGACTCAATTTCCCTCATTTGCAGCCCACCTGAACCAATTCTCTCTCTGGCTGGTCCAGTTCTGCAAAGGGGAGAATCCTTTCGTCACCCGCAACTCCCAGAAAGCTTCCCCTTACAGACTCTCTCTCTCTCTCTCTCTCTCTCTCTCTCTCTCTCTCTGGGCTCTCAAGAGTTTGAAAACTCAAGTGGCTCGTTGTGTTTCCAATCTTAGACACAGACACTTCTTCATAAAGATAAGAAGAAAGTGTATTGATTACATAAGCTAGAACAGTTGATACAGAGTGGCTAATCGAAATGAAATATAATATAACGCATCCTATTCTATACTGGGTGGATCACTATATAAGTCTTACCCTATAAAACAGTCCATGAGCTTGAGGCTTCTCAGTCATTGATGTAGAATGACTGGGCACTGATCTCTTAGTTGGTAGAAAGCAAAGTCTGTCCTCTCAGTCCATAGTTCCAGCAGTCGCTTGCTGGCAGGCAAGATGGAGCTGAGAGCTCTCTCCAAGAGGTAGCAGAAGATGGCTTAATATACTGGCCTCGCTTTGTCTTGTTCAGTTTCTTAAACACCCTTATCAGAGTCTTTGTTTCCCTTTTCCTGCCTTGGGGAAACCTGAGGTTTGTCACGTACGCAGAAAGGTAAACAGGAAGATCCATTTGCATCTCCATAGGATTCTGTCTGGCATCTCCCTGAAACCACATTCTTTAAAAATGTCTCCACTTCCTGGAGCTTCCCAACTGCCCGTTTACACTGCATGATTACATGACTTGAGCTGTCGGTTCTCAACATTACATCCATGTTTGACCTCCAGCTTTACGTATATGTTAGACCTATCGTCTCGTATCTCTCCTGTGTGGCCTCATGTTCCTTCGTGACAAACTGCCCTGAGTCAGACCAATGGTCCATCAAGCCCAGCATCCTGTCTCCGACAGTGGCCAATCTCAATCGCATGGGAGAAGAACCAACAGTCACAATGGGCAATCCATTACCCGTTGTCCACTCCCAGCTCCCAACAGTAAGAAGTTCATCCCGTAAGCTACTTGGTTAATAACCATTAATGGACCTACTCCCCAAGAACTTATCCAGTCCTTTTTTAAACTCAGCTACACTACTGGCCTTGACAACGTCCTCTGGCAATAAATTCCATAGGTTAATTATGCATTGAGTGAAAAAGTACTTCCTTTTATTTGTTTTAAATCTGCCGGCAGCTAGTTTCATGGAGTGTCCCCTAGTTCTAGTACTATTTGAGAGGGTAAATAACCATTCCCTATCTACTCG
>QEPC01008384.1:5143150-5193819 GCA_003113815.1 Sphenodon punctatus | reverse complement strand
CTTTTCCCTACATGCATCACTTTGCACTTGTCCACATTAAATCTCATCTGCCATTTAGATGCCCAGGCACCCAGTCTCATAAGATCCTGTTGCAGCTCCTCACAGCCTGCTTGTGTTTTAACTACCTTGAATAACTTGGTGTCATCTGCAAATTTGATCACCTCACTCTTAATGCCCTTTTCCAGATCATTAATGAATACATTAAACAGCACCGGTCCCAATACAGATCCCTGAGACACACCACTTCTTACATCTCTCCATTGTGAAAACTGGCCATTTAGTCCCACTCTTTGCTTTCTATCCTTTAACCAGTTACTGATCCATAGTAAGACATTACCTCCTATCCCATGACTTTTTAATTTTCTCAAGAGTCTTATGCGGGACCTGCTTTCTGGAAATCCAGGTACACTATATCAACCGGGTCTCCCTTGTCCACATGCTTATTTATACCCTCAAAGAATTCTAACAGATTAGTGAGGCATGACTTACCTTTGCTAAATCCATGTTGACTCTTCCCCATTAAGCCATGTTTATTAACATGCCCAGCAATTCTGTTCTTAATGATAGTTTCCACCATTTTGCCCAGCAGAGATGTCAAGTTTACTGGTCTGTAGTTTACAAGATCACTTCTGGATCCCTTTTTAAATATCGGCGTTACATTTGTCACCCCACCAGTCCTCGGGTACAGTGGCAGATTTTAGCGATAGGTTACAAATTACTAACAGGAGGTCTGCAATCTGTTACAACATGGGATGGCATTCACTCCATGCATTTACTAACTACTGCCAGTGGCTTACATAGAGTTCAGGGGTGAGGGAACTTTTCCCTCCCAGGGACCACTTTGACAATTCGTACAAGCTCCAAGGTCGCACAGAAGCTGAAGGCAGCAATTCTTAAGGCGTGTGTTCAGGAAAGCGAGGGTCCAGGTCATGGATCTGTCCCATCTCCTTGTGTGCATGCCCACCTTCATCTCTGCTCCCTTCCCCTGAGTTCAGTATTTCAGTGCCTGGAGGTAGGAACTGGATCCAGGCCCCTGTAATGGGGCCACACAAAAACTAGCCACAGGCAACATTTGGCCCCCAGGTTTGCATTTCTGTATCCCTGATTCTCCTCTATATTTTGAGCTACGGCACACAAAACTAAGCTGGAGTTTCTCTGGACAGAAGCCCTAAAACTCAACAGGCAGACCGACAAAGCAATTGATGTCGGCTGCTGTGGTCGGTACAACCAAGAAGTGTGACTTCTTATTAATTTTAAATTAGCAGCATGAATCGACAAAGCTCCTTGAAAAAAGAAAAGAAAAAAAAGCTAAACAAATGAATCATCCTAACGTATGGCATTTGAATTCAGAGTCTTTTAAATAATAAAAACCAAGGCAAATTCTTGCTAAGATTTACGCTTGCTGGTTATAGAGGAAAATGAGGATTTCTTAACGTAGAGTTGGGGCCAAAGCATTTGCAATTTAAAAAAAAACAAAAAACAAAAACCCAACCTCCACAGCCTCTTTTTTTAGCACTTTTCATTTGTGGCTCTCAAAGTCCTGCAAAAAAGTCAGCGAGTCAGAGCCCTGCATATGGGACTGAGTTCGGTTCAGGAGCCTGCCTGGCCCAGACCCTTCGGAATCTGCTCCCGGGAGGGGGGGGGGGCGGGGAGAAGAGGTCCCGCCCCCATGGAAGGAAAGGTCCCTCCCCCACTGAACCATCCACGCAGGGCAGAGCTACATCAGGTAAAGAGATGGGAGTGGGGAGGAGCCTTAACCCTGTGCCTTTCCAGACGTGCCTTCCTGTGCCCACGGACAGCATGGCACGTGTGTTCAGGCATTTCCCTGCCCTCCTTCCTTGATGTGGCTTAATCTGTGCGTATCAGGAGTCGGTGCAGGCTGGTTCCAATGCAGGGCTCTACAGTGAAGAGAGAGTATGTTATTTTTAATTTAAATTTCTATACCACCCATCCAGTGGGCTCAGGGCAGGTTACAACACAATAAAACACAAGACGTATAATTTAAAAACCTACCCAAAACCCTATCCCCGACTGCCAAAGACTTGGCTAAACAAGAAAGTCTTGCATTCCCTCCAGAGAGCCCTCAGGCTTTGAGAAGGGAATTCCACCGAGAACACCTCTCTTCATACCCTTAATGTATGAACGCGGCATGCCGATGGGATTTGCAGGAGGGCACTCTCAGCTGATCTCAGGTGCCGCAATGGCACATAGGGAAGGTACAGGTCTTTAAGACAGATGAGGCCTAGGCTGTTGAGGGCTTTAAAAGGTCAAAACCAGCACCCTGAATTGTGCCAGGAAAGCTATTCGATATTATAAAGTTATTATCATCATCCCATTTGGTTTAATTGCACGGCTACGTGGTGCATGTTGACAGAAGGTTTGCGTGCCCAAGAAAAGGTTGGAAGCCTCTGCTCTAAGCTAGGCTCAATGTCATCTGATCTCGTGGCGATCCACCATCCTGGACGCTTCATCCATCCAAATGGCCAAGTCCGGCTGTTTATTAAGCGAGGACAATTTAACAAGCCGTGTCCGTGACAAGGCCAAAACATTCACTTATGATTTTTATAGCCCTGCTAATATCCCTATTAGATCCGCATCGAGCCGCCGTTAAGAGTTATCGGACACTCTCGCTGGCAGGCACTTGCAAACTAATGTATGCTTTAATCTGGCCAAATCAGCTATCCGTTTGGAAAACTGGAGGCAACCCAGAGCTAGGTATGTGAGGGGGAACCTCTAGGATTCTCCCTTCCTGTAACCGTCTGAATGGCTGGAGGTCACTTTTACTGCGTTTACCCAAATGCAGCCACTAAAAGCAAAACGAATCTATAGATCTAATTCATGCTCTCCCCAATTCAGATCTAACCAAGCGTACAACCACTGCTATTGGGCTTTGCTTTGTTGGATATCTGTGCTGGAGATTTTGATTTGCTCACTTCATTGTGTCAAGTATTTTTGTTATCTCGTTACAGCACTATTAGAACGTGCGTGGCAGCCCAAACAAAGGAACCAAACAGCCCAATTAACAGAAATCACAGAAATTAAAACCAACACAATAACCTACGCAGCCGGAACAAAACACCCGAATTGGCTCTCAGAAGCTCGAGATTACCTGGGCCAGCACAGAGTCCTTGGACAGAGGATGTAGACTAGTTCTGAATCACGACAGTTCTCTTCCCGGCATAGGAACGCAGAAAGAGATAGGGCTGTGGATTGTAGGCCTGGGTCCTGACAGACTCAGGACTTCCAACTATTGTCTGGGCCAGGGAAGGGGAGCTTCAGGCCTGGGGGCCAGATGCGGCCCGTAGCTAGTTTATACTTGGGCCCTTTCCAGTTCCTAACCTCAAGCGCTGGAAGACGGAGCTCAGGGGAAGGGAGCAGAGATGAGGGTGTTCACACAAGGACGGGGGACAGATCCATGGCACAGACGCTCGTCCTGAGCGCACGCCTCTTAAGCATCCCTCAAAGATCATCTAGTCCCAACTCCCTAAGCAGAATCCCCTCCTCTTGCAGCATGGCCGACAGCCCCTCCACCCCGACTCCGGCAGCGCTCCCCCCTAATTATAGTTTGCAACATCTCCTGTGAATCCCGGCCCGTGAACGAGGATGTACTATTTATTATTAATGACCATGGACCGAGCGCGCCTATGTGCTTATTTCAGCGTTGCTCCTCCAGCGAGACGGCGGGAGAAATGAGATGGGCGAGAAAACGAAGCGAGGCCCTTTTTTGGTTTCATGATTCCCCTGCATCTGCTGCAGCTACATTCGCTTACACGGAGCTGTCTTCACTCCTACACGCTCCATTCACGGAGGGAGAAAATTAAAAGGCGCTGAAACCTGCCTTCCTAGCCACTGCTTCGCGAGCAACAAAATCTATCGTGCTCCTGACCCCGGCGAGTGCTACACGCAAGGGCCTCCAGTCGTCAATTATTCAGCATTTCTGCCTCAAATCAGGCCACCTTTCCACTTGGCACTCAATGACAACGTGATGGCATTTCAAATCCTGCCTATCGACAGGCTCATTCCAGCAAAAGCAGGGGCTTGGACGGGACCCGAGAGGCGCACAAAACGGAGGGCGTTTGTCTTTGCCCAAAAAACACACCTCGGGGAAAGGCACAGCCCTCGGCTTCACTGGTTTAAAAATGATGGGAGGGGGCACTGCACGTTCCTTCCGAGCAGCAAGCTCCCTCCTACACGGTGCTTTATCATGAGAAACCCAGAAACGCAGCCAGCCTTGAAAACATCATTTAGAGAGAGAAAATAAAGCCTGATGACGGCACGACGGAGCTTTTGTTGAGTCCCCAATGGCATTCATTCTCCTCAGTGCTTGATGGTGGGGGGATTTATTTTATTTTATTTGTTTAAAATATTGTCATCCCACCCCTCTGGCCGCCCTCTAATTGTTTTCATTCAGTCTTCTTTTGGGGACAAATGTGGATGCGTCAATTCAGATGGAAACACTCAGAGAAGTACTTCTAAGGGGATGCGAATTAGGAGGATAGCATCGCTAATTATCAAGACATATAAAATAAGAAAGCAATTTAAGAAACGGCTTAAAGGGAGGGGTGGGGAAAGGAACAGCCAGGCAGTGTAGCACACTAAGGGTTAGGCAGGGAATGAAAACTACTCCCGCCTCCCCCGCCCCCAGATACCAGAGCAGGGCAGGGCTCCGATCCAGGTCTGTTGGAATGCAGACCACTCAGGATCTGGCCACTCTCCCAATGGCAATCCAATAAGAAGTCCTGCTCCCCCTTTCTCTTGCTCATTGCCATTTTGCGGATGCACATTGCCAAAAAAACCACAACCACCACCCCAAAACATTTTGTTCAAGCACATGCACCAAATGGCGCTGTACAACACAGCCATGCGCGCCCATGCCGCCATTTTGTTCACGTGCGTCCAACCAAAATACCCTGTTCTTGTTGCGCATGAACAAAAAGGTTTTCTGCTATGGGCCTGCACAAAATGGAAGTACTCAAGATGGCCTGCGGAGATCCAGCATGGTTGAAATCCCACACCAGGATCTCTGTAGGTTGTTTCAAAAAGGTGGATTTAATCAACAAGGAAAAAAAGAGTTGATCTGCTTCAGCGCTATGCCGTGCCGAGGAGGCCACAAGGAAAAGTAGAATCGAATAGACCAGGCGGGGAGAACCTTTTCCCTCCCATGGACCACTTTGAAAAGGAGTAACTTCGCCGCTTATGGAACATCATGACATCACAGAGGTGGGGCAATCATGACAGGGGCTGGCAACACCAGAAAGGAGGCAGGTAAATCACTATGGCCCCCTACCACCCGCCCCTTGAAAGCGGCAATTTCTCTAGGTTACTAGGGGCATCCTGTGGGTGACCCAGAGAAATCGGGGCTGGAGAAACTGGAGTCAAAGCCCAGGGTCTCTGGGCAAAAGGCCTGCTGTCATGTCAGCTCAGCCTACGGCCCCTGAGAGAGACCCAAGCCCACACAACTAGCATCCCTAACATATTTCTAGCTCCTCCAGGATAGCCGCAATCCTGCCCTTGTAGCATTAACATCGCTGCAAGCAGCTTATTGCCTGGTCACCCCCAGCCAGGTTCGCAATTTACAACACCCCCGTAGTCCCGCATCCAGAGAGCTACCCCCTGCCAGGCTGTGATAGGGGAAGTCCTGGCACTGTCAAGCTAACAGGAGGAAAGATTTGTTAAAGTGGATCAGCAGCACCCTGGCCTGGTAAGACGCATTTCCTGCTTCACACGCGCACCTTGCCAATACTGCACAGGGAGAGAATCACTCCCTGCCCCCAGCAGCGATCAGCATGGGCCTCTGGGTGCATGAGATTGGATTGGTCTTATCTTTGCCTGCACAGTGACAAGATGGCACGCTGGCTCGCAAGATGATCCAAGCCTCCTGCTTCCAAAACCAGCTCAAAGAGGCATCTGGTACTAAAATTCACCCAGTTCCCAGCAAGCCTTTTCTAAACCTGCTGCAAGTCAGCAGCTCTGGAAGAGAATAATCGGAGACAGCGAGGACTGGATCGTGCAACAAAACAATTGTGGCCTGGAGCAGATTTGACTCTCTGCATTTCAAGGAGAATTTAGGGTGTGAGGTGGAATCTTAGCTGCATCCAGCCTCAGTCATGCATATTCCAGCCTGGCCACTTCCGGGCACCTTTCCTCCCAATGCATGGTCCAGCATTGGGCCGGAGCCTTATCAGAGCGTGTGCGTATGTGTATTTTTGCACACGACACCTTGACACTTGAGGGCTGCCGAAGCTGAACGTGCCATTTTGACTGGGGAAAGGCAGGGGCCCCCAGTGCGCAAGCCGTGGGCAGAATCCATTAATCACCTCACCTCTCCAAAAATACACTGTGTTGGAGCGACTTGTTCCTTATTGCTATGCAAAGCAGCCCTTCTGCCAGAAGCTGCTGGAAAACAAACAGCCAGAGAGAAGCTGCTCGGGAACTGCGCAGAGAGGCCAAAAGGCAACGGAACGTGGAGCGCCCTGCTCTTACGCTGGGAGCTGGACGTTTAAGGCCTGATGCACAAGCTGCGGGACAGATGCACACCCTTGAAATCAGCTAAGACGTTCTGTTTCCTACTGAAATGCCTTCTATTTCCCCATGTCCTATTTTGCCCCTCTTCCCTTCCGATTGATGTCCAGGTTTTGATGCCCACTGTCTGGAGTTTTGATGGCATGGCAGATCCAACCCCGGTTTCTGCACCCCAGACCTTATAGCAGGCCAGTAGCATAACAGACTTTAAAAAGGAACCGGATGAAGTTCTGAAACCCAGGTCCAGGAAGGGCTACTAGTTGGGTTAGTCAAGGGTCTGGTACCCCCCTGACCATCTGTAGCTGGGGGAATAGGGCAGCAAATGGAGTACTCCATTGCAACCTGCTGCATACTCACAGAATCACAGTCTTAGAGTTGGACGGGACCTCAAAGGTCATCTAGTCCAACCCCCTGCTCAGTGCAGGAAATCCACAGCGACGGCATCCCCGACAGACGCCCGTCCAGCCTCTGTTTGAAAAACTCCAGTAAAGGAGCCCTAGGCAGCGTCTGCTCCACTGCTGAACAGCTCTTACCGTTAGGAAGTTCTTCCTAACGTTTAGCCGAAATCTGCTTTCTTGTAATTTGAGACCACTGGTTCCAGTCCTGCCCGCGGGAGCAGGAAAGAACCAAGTCTGCTCCAACTTGTGTGACAGCCCTTCAGATATCTGAACTCGGCGATCACGTCTCCCCTTAGTCTTCTATTCGCCAGTCTAAACACACCCAGCTCCTTCAACCTTTCCTTGTGGGACTTGGTTTCCAGACCCCTGGCCATCTTTGTCGCTCTCCTCTGAACCCGTTTCAATTTGTCAATGTCCTTCTTTGTGCTTGGTTGCCTCACTCCTGTCAGGCAACCGAGGCTGGCCCCTATCGGAGATAGAATACTGGGCTGGATCTTTTCCCTCCCTCAAGCACTGAAAGAGCGAGGCTGGGGGAAGGAAAAAAGAGTGAGGGGCATGCACTCAAGGATCGGGGATAGATCCACGACCTGGACCAGGGGAAGCCAAGAGGTAGACTGCAATCCATCGGCAGATCCCGAGCTAGCCGCCCTCCAGTAGATCACAATGTGGGGAGGGGAACAAGCCTCTCAGAGACCACATTTCAGAAGGACAATGGGACCAGCACTCCAGGGAGCGTCTCGGGAGAGAAGAGCTCTACTAGCATGGCAGGGAAGACTCTCTAAAGTGGGGCACTCATCTCCACTCCCGAGACCAGCTGCTGGGAGACAGAGGAGGGTCCTGCCCTGGAGCGCCAAAACCGGCGTGAGGTAGGTCCTGGTAGGTCACCGGAAATTAGTGTCTGGATCAAGTGGGTCACTTGTACCTGGAGGTCTGGCCACCTCTCGTCTCAACCATGCCAAACAGGGGGAGATTCCCCCCAAACTAAGCTAAGGATGGGAGTTTGCCGGCTGCTATGACAGCCCAAAAACTGAGACGGAGGAATTGGAGCAGAGAGTCCTCCCCACATCCTTTCCTCTCATTACACCAGTGTGTATCAGTTAGAAAGCGTCCACTCCCAGTTATCCATCCTGTGTACTTCTATAATCCCCATTGCCGCAGGGTACGGAAGCAAGGCAAAAGACATTATTATTTATTTTATTTATTTTTACCCCGCTCGGCTAACTCTGGGGTAAGTGGTCAGACAGCCAAGGTCAACGAGGCCAGCTCTGAGGCAAGAGGTCTGAAGATGGTGTTCTGAGGCAACATGGCCAAACTACACAATCAGGGGTGACTGATACTGTGTGATCACTCAGGCTGTGTGCTCCGAGGGGCTGAGTGTTGTTTAGTGCTCAGGGAGTAGGAGAGAGGGGCTGTGACTGAGAACTCCTTGCCTCGATTAGAGGACGGAGCCAACTTCTGCTGACTCGGAGGCCCAAGCCTCTAGGGGCCATTAAAGTGTACTTCCGAGTTCGACTCGATACAGTCCATTTGTCAGTGCACCGAAAACTTCAATCGTACATGGTGCACCTTTCCAACGTTATCAAAGCCGGGCCTAATTTGCATGTGCGTCTCGCCACCTGAACTCCTAAGTACACTTTAATGCAATTCGCAAAGCACCCTAGGTGTTCCATAGGCGAGAAGCCACTGAGGAATGCAGGAGGTCCCGCAAACAGGGCCAGAAAACAGGGGAGTTTGCCTGGATTTTGCAGCTCATTACAGTGATCTCGAATATATATATATGTATGTCACATCACAGTTTAATTGTCTTTATGATCTTTCTGCCTTGTTTGATGATTTTTGTATGTTTTATGGTTTAAACTTTATCATACAAACTGAATCAATAAAAGCAAGAAAGAAAAATGGAAAGGATTGCCAGTTTAATAAGGAACTCGCTTTCCTACAACATTCCCCCGCTGTGGCACAATTTGGTACACCGCGTGCTGTCAGGGAAACTGTTCTAAGGAGGATTTAAAGCTAAGGGCAATTTCTCCCCCCCACTCCCTTTTTAAGCCACCTCAATATTGATCAGATCCCAAAGCTCCCTACATAACACGTCCCATCGGAACTTCCAATCCCACCTCCACAAATAAACGACGGCTCTGCAGAACAGAACGTGGGATAGATTGTCCGTATCGCTCAGAAGCTACGAACGACAGAAAGACGCCTTTGCAACTGCTAAACAAGCATCTACAGAGATAATCCTCCTCCATTACATGCAGAGAGAGAACATGCAGCCAATCACTTTGCATTTCTAACGGGGAAGCAACCGCCCCACCAAAAACACAAACAGCAAAAGCTGAAAGGAGGCATTTTCTGTGCAACCTGAAGAGTCATATGAACATGCTCGAAACCAATGGTATCAGTGGGGAAAGTGAGGTTTTGGGTTATAAATTTAATTGGACCTTGTAGCTCACCCTATCCGAAGAGCTCAGAGTGAGGTACAAGAAGAAACAACAGCGTGAGTTTAGGTGACATTGTCTGGGGTTTTCTCTGCTGTCACTCCTGGAGCAGGGGACTGAGAGCAGGAACGGTAAAGCTCTTCTCTCCCAGCCGCCACCCTGAAAATGGGTACAAGCTCTGAGGGCCACATAGAAAAGGGGTCGGGATGCTTTAGGGGTGCACTGAGGAGGAGGGTCCAGATCATGGATCTATCCTCTATCCTTGTGGGCCGGCCCTCATCTCTGCTCCCTAACGCTGAGCTCAGTCTTTCAGGGCTTGTGGGTGGGAACTGGATCCAGGGGCCAGATCCAGGCACTGGAAAGGGGCCAAATCCAGGCCGTATTTGTTCCCTGGGCCTGAGGCTCCCCACCTCTGGCTAAAAGAGAGAGCAGGGTGCTTTGTAACACCAAGTTAAACAGTACCTGGGTGCAACTATCATTTTTATACCACTTTCAATGTTCAGAGTCCTTTACACTCCTAATCTATTTTACCCATAAAAAACAGCCCTGGGAGGTAGGTCGTTATTATTCCCGTTTTACAGATGGGGAACTGAGGTTGAGTGACAGTGCCTTTGTCCAAGGCCACCCAGTGAGCTCATAGCTAAAGTGGGATTTGAACCCCACTCTCCCAGGCCCAAGTCCAACACTTTATCTATTAGACTACACTGGAAGTGGCATTCACCTGGGGCCCCATTTCAAGAATCCATCCTTAAGCACACTGGAGTCAATTGGACTTCAACACAAGGAAGCAACAAGGTTTCCAACTCAGCAGGGGACATCCTGATCCCTTCCCCCAAGACATCATACACCTGGTGTGAGAGAGCAAACAATGACCCTTTAAGAGGGCCTGCTCATCACCTTAGTCCAACCCCCTCGGAGGGCTGTAAAAGCAAGTGTCTCTAGAATTCAGTCAGGTTGCTTCAGGAGGCCTAGCAAGGAAGACGTTTGCTGGGAGCTCTCCATGTTCTGGACATGGGAGCTAAGGACCAGGAATTGGCTGGGGGCCCTGGCCATGGACTTATCTTAGTGATACAGACCGTGGCTGGGAGGGGACTGCGGTGACTAAAACGGCCCCGATTGGGGAAACTCTCGACTGTCTGGAGTGATTTCATGACTGAGTCTGCAAAGACTTACCTGCACAAGTAGAGGATGGGTGATACCTGGTTTGGCAGCAGAGGGGCGGGGTAGAAAATCTTTTCAATAAATAAAATAAATAAATAAAATACACGTGACAAGGATCTTGGGGTTGTAGTTGTTCACAAGCTGAACACGAAGTCAGCGGTGCGATGCAGCTGCTAAAAAGGCGAATGCAATTGTAGGCTGCGTTAACAGAAGCAGAGTGTCCAGGTCACGAGAAGTCATAGTTTCACTCTATTCTGCGCTGGTCAGACCTCATCTGGAGCACTGTGTCCACTTCTGGGCACCGCATTTTGAGAAGGACATTGACAAATCGGAACGGGTTCAGAGGAGAGCGAGGAAGAGGGTCAGGGGTCTGGAAACCAAGCCCTATGAGGGAAGGTTGAAGGAGCTGGGTATGTTTAGCCTGGAGAAGAGAAGACTAAGGGAGACATGATCGCCATCTTCAAATATCTGAAGGGCTGTCGCAGAGAAGATGGAGCAGACTTGTTCTCTGTTGCTCCTGAGGGCAGGACTAGAACCAAATTACAAGAAAGCAGATTTTGGCTTTCTAACAGTAACTTCCTAACGGTAAAAGCTGTTCGACAGTGGAACAAATTGCCTAGGGCAGTAGCGGTTTCCAAACAGAGGCTGGACGGCCGCCTGTCAGGGATGCTGTAGCTGTGGATTTCCTGCATTGAGCAGGGGGTTGAACTAGATGACCTTTGATGTCCCTTCCAACTCTAAGATTCTATGAGAATAGAGAAAAGAGGCACCCTGTTCCACCTGGATTTTCACAAGCTTTGCCCCTGAGACAAGTGGGTGGCTGGGCAATATTTGGAGTCTGATCCTGTGAAGACTCAAACCCCCTCCCTTTCCCCCAGCAGGGCAAACCTTGTACAAGACTGGCTCACCGCACAGAGGCTCCAGAGTGTCACCGGAGGGGGGGAAAACACGCACTCGCTTGCTACCGAGGCTCGCCCTGGTCTGGAAGGATTGTCAGTAGGGGACAAGATGCCCGTCAGGATAGAATTGTGGCCTTCACCTCTCGAGGAGAGAACAGGCCTCTGTCATCATAGGGCGCTCGAGACACAGGGAAGCCAAGGTCCGCCCCAAGGGCGCACGCTCCACTAACACTCAGGGGTGCGGGGACCGGGGAACAAGTGTGGGTTGTGGTGAGAAGGGAATACCGGATGGAAGGAGGCAGGGAACACTTGTACTCGGGAAGGTAAGCCCAGGAAAGGAAAGGGCTACTACCCTCCGGACACACACGCACGCACTCACTCACCGAGTCGCTCCGGGGAAGGCTTCAAGGGTTCAGGCACATGGGGCTTTGGTCAGTCTCTCTCTCTTCTCAAGCACACTGTTCTACACCGGGGTCTGATTCGCAGCGGGGGCCGGTCTCTGTAATCACCAGCGTCGCTCTACTAGCGACGCTGGGCTTTATCTTGCAAGCCCCGCCCCTGTGCGTTCCCGCAGGCGCTCTGAACGCCGCGGCAGGGGTTCCCCCACGTGCTGGGCCGGTCGGGTCTTGGGACTCAGGCCCTGAGTCCGACGCGGACGTCAGAGGGGGGGCCACGAGCTGCACCGCCGGGGTTTGTGCTGCTGGGGCGCCGCAGACTGCTCTCGCCGCGCCAACCGGCGGGGATGCAGCCGCCGCGGGGCCCCGGGGCCGACACAGAGGTGAAATTTTACACGCTGGGAGAAGAGCCCAAGTTGACAAGATTCATTAACTCAGGTCTGCGATACCCTGCCCCTCCTGTAAAAACAGCTCAGGGCAGCTTGTGTGGAGAGTAATTTAGCCTGGGAGAAAGAGGCCCTCACAGCATTCAAAGGCCTGTCAGTAATGGAAACTTGCTGTCTCTCATCCTTTTCTATTACACTCGCTCTCCTCCCCCCCCCTCAGGAGAGAGGACTCCAGCCTCAAAAGGCATTCCCCCTCCCCTCCCCGAATTGGTAATTTTCCCTCCAAAAAGAAAATTAAAATAGATAGGATTGAACAGGCCCTTAAAAACCAGAATATATGAGAGAGAGAGAGAGAGAGGCTATTTGCAGCCAAGCCGAGAAGAAAGGTTCCATTAGGAAGAGAACTTTACGGGTAGAAACTCTGGCTTCAGCCAGGGACAAAGCTTTGAAGGTTATCGTACGGCGGCCGCACATAACACTTATTATCGGATGTTTTAATGTTCTCTTCCGTCCAGTGATCACGGCTTTTTATTATTATTTTTTTATAGAAGGAATTTTAAAAGAAGCAATTAGACCGAGATGGGGAAGGCAGAATGTACCAGAAAGAACAGAAAAGAAAAGTCAGATGTTAATTCAGCTATGGCACCGCCGTCTCCGTAGAATAAGGACACCTCGACCAATGGTTCCACACAAGGTCTGGGGTGCAGAAGCCGGGATCGGATCTGCCATGTCATGACCATCAAAACTGCCAACAATAGGCATCAAATCCTGGACATCGATAGGAAGGGAAGAGGCATTTCAGTACGGAATAGAATCGGAGAAACCTTCAAACTATCAAATGGAAGATGACTACTAGCTTCCCTGGGTTAGAGAGCACTGGGAGAGCAGAACCTGGATTCAGCATTGATCACTAGCCCGTATTGCTGAGTGCCCAGCACTGCCACATATCCTTGCTGGCCTCAGCAAACAGCAGCTCCATTCTATGTTCAGCCACAGGCAGGCCACTAGACTAGGGGAGAACACCTATCCGGACACCAATAAGAATGTGAGAAAGGAGTTCACTCTCACCTTCAACCAGACTAACTCTGTTCCCACTTATGGTCCGATTCTCTGTGTCTGTGGGGAAATTAGCTACCTCTAGCAAGCATGGGCACCGGAACGGATGCAGTTGCACCTCCTGACTCTTACCAGGTCCCCCCTTTGTGACATCATTATGCTCAGGAAAGGGGCATGGTCATGGCAGAAAGTGGTGTGGCTAAGCCAAAAGGGGTGGAGCACATAATTCTGCCAGCGCCCTTGCTCATACATAGCAACCAAATGTGTGTTTAGCACCAAAAAGGAATAGGCAATATGTCAAGTAGCACTTCTAGGGCTTTCCCGCTCAGTACCTTGGACAGCTCCGAGTGGAAGCCTGCCTGGCCAGAGGCTCTTACCCTATTCGCGGTCAGCCACAGACTGACCTGCCTCACAAGCTTGTTGAATTTATAGCTCCCCAAAGGGGTGGAGTCTAGAGGTTTGGCAGGCCTTTCTTAAAGAGGCGACGCCCCAACACAGGAAGTGAGCAATGAGTATTATTGGGACCTATTCAGGTCAGAAGCCCAGAGATCAAGACAAGAGAACGTAGTCTGTTACCCAGGCTATAATCCCATAAGGGATAGCTGGGTTGGAATGGACTTTGGTGCCAAAGAGGAAATAGCCCCCGCCCCCCCGCAATCCTTCTTGGAGTCTTCTCCCTCCCCATCTCCTTCTATCCCCAAGGCTGCCACTCCCTCCTCTTCTGGCTCCCTTCTTTTTGTAAACACAGCCCAGTGTAGGAAGCAGCAGTATAATTTGGGGGGCGGGGGGAGAGGAGATGCTGGATCTGCCCTGACCACATTCCTGGCCCAGAAACACTTTCTACAAGGGTGGGAACCATCACACTAAACCAGAAGATCCTTCTCGCTCCACACTGCTAGGAGGCACCGCCACTTGGGCTATCAGCAGCGGATCTTCAGCCAACTCACTGGTGTCCCACTAGCTTGGAAGGAGACAAATCTGTTCTATAGGCATTCCTCCCCCCTCCCCCCCTAACATTCTAGAAAGAGCCTCCCCTGCCCCAAACCTCTTTTACAGTAAATTATATCAATCTGGGGGGGGGGGGGGAGAGGGGAAGAATGATTAGATTCCAAAGGTAATTCAGCTGTAAAAGCACCCTCCCCAGTCTCCTTCCCTCACCGCTCCCATCCCCGCACACCCCACCCCCGTTTATTGTTCTTCCTACCATCCTGCCCCCACCCCCAGAAACACCACAGAGACATGCCGAAACTAGACTGGGCCTTCCCAAAAATCCACATCTCTATGGTCCCCTGATGACCAAACACCCGTTACAGAGCGGAGCACATCTCTAGACTTAACAGTGTCTACGTGCCAGTACCAACTAGTTCCCTTGCACGTGAAAGGGCCAAGGGTGGAACATCCATAGCAAAGTAGCAGCGAGGGGCACTTTTGCATTCAGACACAGCAACCAAATGTGTGTTTAGCACCAAAAAGGAGTAGGTAATATGTCAAGTAGCACTCAACGTTCCCCTCAATGAAGGGGCAGAGCAAAGGGGTTTCTGCAGACGTATTTGGCCAGAGGAAGAAATCCATGACAGCTTTGCATTTCAGAGCTGCCCCCTAGACTCAAAGAGGATGTCTTTATGCAGCTTAAAAGACCTTCATCTGAACTGAACAGGGAGTTGGTTAACTGACAGGAGGGAACAACTGTCTGGAGACAGCACATCCATACCCAACCTCTGCCCTTCATAAGCCTTGCTGTGTCCCCGCTTCACTCCAACGTCCCGGCATTTACCATCCCAGCCCCTTCTCAACCTTCCCGCCAGCCTCCCCGAGGCTCTGGAACCAGGATCAATGCAGAGCAAGCCCTCAGCGTGATAATTTATTAGCAGAGGCAGAACAAACCTCTGCTGCTGTCACCACCACCTCCTCACCTCTCTTTTCTCACTGCAGATTTTACACAGCCATAAAGGTCGTTTCTGGCTCCCAAAGGTTTCAATCCCACATTTCGTGCAGACTTTCTGGAGTGGGAAAAAAAACATTAAAAAAAGAAAGTGAGGAAGTATAAAGGAAACAGGAAAACATTAGCCCCTTCCATGCTCAGATGCCTAAAAAAAAAAAAAAAAAAAAAAAAAAACTGCAGAAAGGGAAGGGAAACAGGATGGGGTGTCGCTACATGTAATGCCTACAGTTGTTCCAGCCACCTAACGTAGAAGCGAGCATCACAACTGTTCGCTCAAACCTGGGAGTAAGTGGCGCAGTGACCCCAGGTTTGGAGGGGTTTGCTGCCCAAAACCTATCCGAAGAACGCCTCAGGAGTCCCACAGCGCAGTCGAAAACATGGTACAAAGCCAACGTCTGGTCAGGTTGAGTCACTCACCAGGGACTGGCCAGCCAGGCAGCCATAGAGACTCTGGAACTTTGAGATCACGTTGTAGTTCCTGTCTCCCTGATATTAATCATGGATGTGCCTCTGTTTGTTTTGCGCTTGTTAATTTCAGTCCTTTGTCAGTTTCACTGGGGCTTTGTCAGTTTCAACGCTGGCTGCCACTTGGTCAATTTTGCCAAGGCTGCCGGCCTTTTCCATTTCAACTGGAGCTCAGGAGTAAAGTGGAAATGGGTAACCTGTTGTTTTTTCATTGCCTGCAAGTAACACCCACAATTTCAGGCATCGTGTTGGGTATCCAATGGGGTGCCCGAGTGCCAGTCGGATACCAAAAACTGGGAATCATCATTACCGATTTACCAATCGCAAAAAACAGGACAGAAACACAAAATAATTGTTATCTGAAAGGGGGCGTGGCAGCCCTTTGCCCCACCCTCTTTCCAACACAGCCCCGCCCCCTGCTCTGTAAGAGGTGGTGCTACGTCAGAAAGGATGCGACAGCCCCCTTGCCCTGTTTCCTCCCATGCCTGGGTAGGTGTCCTTTCCTATACAGTTCTGCTGGGGGGAGGCTTTGTCTAATGGTCCATAAAGAATTTGCCACTCCTCAGAGCGAGATGAACTTGGGAGCTGCTGAGCCGCGGCATGGCCAGGACCACCCAGATCGGACAGCAATGCCTCAACACACGCCATGAAATTAACCAGATTCCTCAGTCTCTGCCATTCCAGGCCCAAGAAGCCCAAACAAACCCTCATCCACAGGGTGGGAAAATGAAAGAAGATTTGGGGGGGGGGAGGAGAAAGCAGCTCAGTAAAGAAAATCAATCCTCTTAACAAGGGAACAGCGGAGCTCTCGTGTGGCAGCATTAGAGGGAGGCCCAATTGAATGGACAGCCCTAACTGCCATTGGTTGGAGCCGTGTGGGGATTGTGAAGCTATTAGCAACAGCTCCTCCACACCCCACGAGGCTACACACACACACAGAGCAGGGCCTCCTCCGACACTTGTGTCGTTACTTCAGTGAGAGAAGCTCCCAGGATGCGACCAAACTCTAATTTGTTATGTCGCTCCAGCAACGTGCATGGCACTGAGCAAGTTCTCCTTGGGAAAAGGTCCCTGCCCTAAGGAGCTTACAATCTAGGACGGACAAGGAGCGGAGACAAGGGAGAACGTAGGGAGAGAGAGGGCTACATTCACGAAGCTGAGATGTCGCAGGGACACATGTTTAGCTTAGTTACCAGGGAGAAGGGGACTCTGAATGAAAGGACATAGAAGGAGCATCAGTGAGCAGCCCGTGGGGGATGAGAAGCTGGGAAAAGCCTGGTGGAAGGGGTAGGTTTTGGGAGGGAAACAACAGAGCGTAGGTGTTCAAGGAGGGAGTTCCAGGCACAGGGGGGACAGCCTGGGACAAAGGTGGTTTAAGGGTGGAGGAGACTCTGGAGTGGGTGAGGGCAGTAGTCACGGGGGAGCAAAGTTCCTGTGGGAACATAGCAGGAAATGAGGACAGAAAGGCAGGGACTTTGCCAGCTGTTTCTTATCTGAAGGGAGTATCGCTTATGTTCGAGCCCTACGGCTCTCAAGAACATCGCGGGCAACCCTGATTTAAAATAATGGACGTCTCCGCTTTTGAGCCGCTCAGCTCCATGGAACATAATGGACTTTGCTCAACTCTGTTCCATCCCTTATTATTGACATGTTCATCTGGCAGCCCCATTTAGACTGTGCCCTCCCCCTTCCTCTTGTCTGTAGTACCTGTACCCCCTTGTTATACACACTCCCCCTCATCTTCTCCGTGCCCCTCACATCTCTTACAGTACATGGGATCTAGTGCAACGTGGCCCAATCGCCATGAGGTGCTATCACAATCAAAACACCACACACACACACACGCCAGGAAGGTGAGGCCTGGCAGGGTTTTTTTTGGGGGGGGTGGGGGGCTTAAACTCATGATCTGCAAAGTGCGATTTTCCCCTCATGCGATTTTCAGGGGCCAGCCTGGCGATTCTTGAACATTTAGGGTTGGCAGTTCTGCTTTTATTCAGGCATGAAATGACAAGCAAGCAGCCACGTCGCCTGCACCAGAAGCTGTCGGGATTTCACAGTTTGCTGCGCAACTGGCAGACTCCTGTCTTATCATCATCCCCCTCTCTCTTTTGAAAGCCTTACAGAGAAACTCATTAGATAGCTTTGACAGCTACAGGGCATAAGGCATTCACGCACTCCCCCTAGTGGCCATTTGCACAACTGCTATTCCTAATTGAAAGATGTTGGGGTTTATTTTGGGTTTTTTTAAAATCTAGTTTTCCTAACTAGAAAGCTGAAATATTAACCTGGAAAAAATCTCCCCCATAGGGTATGAAAATCTCCCCCATAGGCTGCCACATATACAAGATTTACAGACACTTAAAAGGCAACTTGCTATGTATTTCCCCACTTTCTAATCATCTAAACATTGTAACTTCCTGCTGCAAACCAAACAACACGTTTATCCTCAACTACCAAATACGTTATTCTTTGCATTACCGTCATTATGGAGGAATTTCTGTTTTATTTATTTTCAAACATGAAGGCTTGAAGACGCCATGCTGGCCCCTGCCTTCCCGAGCCATATTATGGCTTAAAAGTAACATAAATCTTTTACTAATTCACTTAAACATTTTTAGACTTGTAGTCTATGGGAAGGCGGCGTACGCTAGGCGCGAGAGATCTCTGGCCTGCACGCCAATTCTGGGCCATGCCTGGTTTTTCTATTTGGCCCCTTTCCAGTGCCTGGCTCTGGCCCCTCGATCCAGTTCCGAACCCCCAAGCATTGACAGACGGAGACCGGGGGGGAAGGGAGCAGAGATGAGGGCCTGCATGCACACAAGGACAGGGGATGACAGAGCCACGATTTACACCCTCCCCTGCCTTACCCCACCTACAGCGGCCCCACTTAAGCATTCCTGCTTGCATTTCTTAGGTAGCCAAGGAGCTTGTACTAATTTTCAAAGCAGCGCACAGGAGGAAGAAAGGTTCCCCACGCCTGGTTTATGCAAATACCCTGGTGAGCATGTGCATTGCGCATCTGGAGGCCGCTGCCTCTCACGGGATCCACGTGGGTTCCGCGTGGCCTTCAATGGCGTACGTGCCTGTGCGTATGCTGCACGCAGGGCACGTGATTGGGCCCTATGGCTGTGTGACCCCTGAAAGAAACTGAAATCAAGGCTGGTGGGTGGGTGTGTTCATGTGCGAGAGAAACTAGAGGCCTCTTTGGAAATCTCAGTATTTTTCCAATGCTGGCTATCAGTCACCTAAATTAAAATTCTCGCTGATTGTCTCTGTTGATTTTATTATTAATAATTTACCATTTCTCCAGTGCTTGCAATGTTCAAAGTGCCTTGACAATCCTTATCTCATTCACCCCTTACAACAAGCCTGCGGAACAAACAGAACGTCCGAGAATAAAACAGAAGATATTCCAGAGTATAAATCGATGCTGCGACCGCACCTGGAGTATTGTGTGCAGCTCTGGTCGCCCCATCTCAAACAAAATATATAGTAGAACTAGAAAAGGCACAGAGAAGGGCAACAAAAATGTTAACGGGTATGGAACGGCTTCTGTATGAGGAGAGGCCGGATAGGCTGGGGCTCTTCAGCTTGGAGAAGAGACCACAGAGGGGATAGGACAAAAGTATATAAAATCGTGAGTGGGGTGGAACAAGTAAATAGAGAGCAGTTATTTACCCTCTCAAATAATACCAGACCTAAAAGGACACTCCATGAAACTAACCAGCAGCAGATTTAAAACAAACAAAAGAATATATTTTCCCACTGTATGCACAATTAACTCGTGGCACTTGTTGCCAGAGGAAGTGGTCAAGGTCACTAGCATAGCTAGGTTTTAAAAAAAGGGAATGAATAAGTTCTTGAAGGCCAGGTCCATGAATGGCTTAGCCAAGTAGGTTGGAGGATGTACGCTCTGACTGTCGGGAGTGAACAGCAGGGAATGAATCGCTGCGTTGTGACTGTTGGATACTTCTCCCACGCGACCGAAAGTGGCCACTGTTAGACAGGATGCTGGGCTGGACCATTCATCTGATCCAGTATTGCACTTATTTTCTTATGCATGTTATTACTATTATTCCCATTTTACAGATGGGGAACCGAGGCTGAGAAATAATGACTTGTCCAAGGCCACCCAGCAAGGTCAGGGCAAGGATTCCAACCAAGTCCAGCAGAGACTCACAGAGCTGAAAAGGTCTTCCAAGTGTCTTTAGCCCAGCCCCCTGCAGGACCTGCCACCCCCGAACTATCTGCATAGAGAAATCCCACCAACCGGAGCACAGTAATGCCTGAAATAACAGAGAAAAAGACACCTGACCCACTTAGGCTACACTGGCTTTTTTAACCAAGCAGCTGACCAATTAATTAAGTCCTAAAATATTACAGAATACCAATGCAGTTTCATATGATCCAAGACTCCCTTTCCAAGGAGGCTCACCTTAGCCTGCGGCTGAGCCTGTTCTGGAAACAGTGTAAAATATTTCTGCTTCGATGGGCTTTGGCGACTGAGGTAGGGATTAGCAGGGTGAGGTAAACTTGAGTTGGTTTTATTTAATTTCTTTTACTCTATGCATCTGGTTTTACTGTAACTCACTCCTTGTCTGCGATTACCAGGATAGAAGTCTAATGATCTAGGAGACCCAGGTTCAAATCCTGGCTTAGCACTGAACTCACTGGGTGGCCTTGGGTAAAAATCACTTTCTCTTGGTCTCATTCCCTGTAAATCTGTAAATTCTCCCGCTCTCTCCCCCCATGTTCCACGCCTCCGTGGCTCTTCTCCCCCCTCCATCCTGGATTGGAAGCCCCTTGGGGAAGGGACCTGTTTCTAACGGTTCTGCACCGTGCACATCGCTGGTGCTTTATATGTAATTAACAACAACAAACAAACACACAATCCACTGGGGCAGCGTTTTGATCGCTGCTAAGCGATTTCTTAAAATGAAGAGCATTTTTGGTATGAAAAGTTTTAGTTAACAAAATTATTTTGCAATTTTTTTTATTTTTTTACATAAAATGTAAATGGCTTTGATTTTTTTTCTTCCCGTCTCTGTTTCAATCTGCGATCAAGGCATTCATCGAAGAAGCTAACGGACTGACTGATTCCTCCCACCCCACCCCCCTGCACTGTTTCAGAATGCTTCCCCTTGTATCTGTCATGAGAGAGACTGCTCCAACGGCGCTCTGTCTGGTTGGGTTTCCTGACGAGGTGGCGACCGAGTGGTGTCAGTCAAGGAAAATATAAACTCTAAAAACCTATAATCCCCCTGGCAAGTCTTTGCTTGTTGCAGAGCGAGTTGAACAGCTGATTGATCATCTCCCCCCGCACGCTACGTGCTCAGAGGAGTAAGTGATTGCACGGTGCCTGGCGGGGAGCTTAGCTGATGCCACTGAGCTCCCTCCGTGCACATGCAGCACAAATGAGCTGATCCGTCTCCCACCAGCTAATCTGCTCGATGTCTCGCAACCCTCATGTGGTAGAAAGTCTGTCCCATTGCAGAGCAGCTGCCAACACCACTAAAAAGCAGAGGTGGAGGCATCATCCTGGTGGGAGACCCACTGGGTGGGTGGGGCTGCCGGGGGGTGGGGGTGGCCATGGCAACTGGAGTTGTCATGGGGCGGGGGAACTATGGTCCTCCAGGGCGGCTGGTGCTTGGTACCGGTCTCCCTCGTGTCCCCCCCCCCGGCTTGAGTGACCAGCAGGCTGAGGCCCAAGAGTCTTTCACTGATGCTGCAAGGTCGGTAGCCAATAAATCATCTGTTATCCATGTTATGATCTTGGATTCTGCTGCCGACCTTGTCTGCATCACAGGGACCTGACTGGACAATGAGTCGGGGCCAATTTTGACCAACCTCATTCCGGTCGGGTACTCTCTTCAGCAGCAGCCTAGACCGGAGGAACAGGAGGTGGTGTAGCAATTGTTTTTCGAGAGAGTTTGCCTGTTAGAGGAGGTTTTCCATGCAGATCAAGCTTGGAACAGAGGGGAGTCTACCTCATGGTCGATTTGGCCCAGGACAGGTTCAGAATCCTACTGGTGTACCATGCACCCCACTGCCCAGTCGTGTCCCTATTCTGTCTAGCTGCCCTGATCTTGGGGTCGGTCTTGCGGTTCCCAAGGCTTATTGTCCTGGGAGACTTCAACATCCACGCCAAGGCCAGGTTACATGGTGCATAGTTGGAGTTCATGGCTGCCGTGGTAACCGTGGGCCTGTCCCAGGTGGTGTCTGGCCTGGTGGCATGAGGGGGGACATAACCTGGATTTAATGTTCTGCACGGACCTTGAGGAGGTGGTTAGTTCTCCCTTGTCATGGTCGGACCATTACCTCCTGCAAGCTTCTCTGTCTGCATGCCAGCCGGACCGGAGGGGTGCAGGACCTATTTGGATGGTCCGCCCCCAGAGGCTGAGGGAACCTTCTGGATTCCAGATGCCTCTAGGGGATTTGCCTACGGACCTCAGCGACCACTCCATCGATGGCCTCGTGGCTCTTTGGAATGAATGGCTGGCTGGGGCTATTGATCAGGTGGC
Organism: Sphenodon punctatus; assembly: GCA_003113815.1. NCBI lineage: Eukaryota > Metazoa > Chordata > Lepidosauria > Sphenodontia > Sphenodontidae > Sphenodon > Sphenodon punctatus. The sequence goes on along the minus strand of QEPC01008384.1, from coordinate 5,171,636 downwards.
TCCCAGGTGTCCACTTCCAGAGTTTTGGCGTCAGAGGTCCCCGTGGTTTAGAGGATCTCGGGCAGCTGAAATGCATGGGGAGGCAGTTACAGCATTGGTGCCGCTGTACTCGTGCTGAAGACAACTGACTGCAGCATAGGCTGTGGTTGAAGCGCTATGTTGTGGCGGTGCTGGAAGCAAAAAAAAGGGGGGTTTGCTTCCATCATAGCGGCCGCGAAATCGCATCCAGCAAAGCTATTCTGGGTGGTGAGGGGTCTAGTCAGTCTAGCCTCTCTCCACCTGGAATCTTCCAGGGCCCACTGTGACATGTTTATTATGTATTTTGTGGATAAAAATCGCTCACATTGAACACAACTTCAACTCTGCCCTTTCTGAAAGTGTCAGAGCCAGAGGTAAGGAATGCTCTGTCTGGTCCTTTTTTGTGGGATCAGTTTGCTGGTGACGCCCGCTGAGTCGGGGGATGTGCTTGGTTCTGCTTGGGCCCCAACATGTCAACTTGACCCTTGCCTGTCCTGGCTGGTTAAGGTCAACAGGGAGATGGTGGGGCCGTTGCTGGCCGGGGTTATGCCTCGCTTGAGGAGGGCAGGCTGCCGGACTCCCTTAAAGAGGAGCTGGTCCAACTGCTCCTCAAGAAACCATCTCTGGACGTTGACTCCCCGGCGAGCTATCGGCCCGTCTCTAACCTTCCCTTTTTAGGGAACGTTATTGAATGGGTAGTAGCCCGTCAGTTTCAGGTGCATCTAGACCGTGTTGGTATTCTGGATCCCTCACGGTCTGATTTCCGCCCAGGTTATGGCACCGAGATTGCACTTGTAGCCTTCGTCGACGACTTACGAGCGGAACTTGACAGGGGACATTCGACCTTGTTAGTTCTGCTCAATCTTTCAGCGGCTTTTGACACAATGAACCATGAGGTGTTGGTGACCCGCTTGCGGGACCTGGCTGGAGTGGACAGAACGCTACTGCAATGGTTCCTTCCTAGCCAGACGATCTCAGCGGGTAATCCTGGGGGAGTATACTTCATCCCCCAGGGGTCCATTCTGTCCCCCCTCTTGTTCAATGTGTACATGCAGCTGCTGGGGAAGGTTGTTCGTAAGTGGGGGGTACTTTGTCATCAATATGCGGATGATACTCCGCCGTACCTCTCCTTATCATCCGACCCAGGCGCTGCGATCTCGGCGCTTTCCCGGTGCTCGGTGGCTGTGCGGGACTGGATGAGGATTAGCTGACTGAAGCTGAATCCTGACAAGACAGAGGTGACGCTCGTTGGTAGGGTTGGTGATTTGGGACATGTGTTCCCCCCCCCCCCCATCACTGACGGGGTTCACTCAGTGTTAGCACCTCATGCATGGAGCCTGGGGGATACTCCCGGACTCGCCATTGCGCCTGGATGTCCAAGGGGCGGCTAAGGCCAGGCGTGCCTTCCGCCAGTTACATCCAGTGAGGCGGCTCCACCCGTTTATCTCCGACTCCAACCTTGCCGTCATCCATGCATTTGTCAATTTGAGGCTTGATTACTGTAATGCCCTCTACATGGGGCCACCCATGGTGATGGTTCGGAGACCGCAGCTAGTGCAGAATGCAGCGGCCCACCTCCTTACAGGGATGGGCTGCCAGGAGCACATTAAACCGGTGCTCCAAGCTCTGCACTGGTTGCCTATAGTCTTCCAGGCCCGATTCAAGGTGCTGGTTTTAACCTATAAAGCCCTAAACGGCCTGGGCCCTGCTTACCTGAGGGACCACCTCACTTCCTGGGCCCCGGGGCGGCTCCTGCTGTCGTCGGGAGATGCCCTCCTGGAGGTCCCCCGGTATCGCCAAGTGGGGACTGACAGGCGGGCATTCTCAGCGGCCGCACCAACGCTGTGGAACTCCCTCCCAGCGGGTGTGTCCACCTCAGCCTGACTCGTGTGGCCTTTCGCCGTCAACGCAAGGTGTGGCTCTTCCGCCAGGCATTTGGTGGAACGGGGGGAGGGGAGGTTTGGGGAAGATGGGGTTTAATTTCTGCACACATTCGGCCTTGTTTTTACTGCAATTTTTTTCTACTGTGTCTTTATATTGTTGTTTTTATCCATTTGACTTATTTTTTATAGAAATTGTACTTTTGTATTATTGTTAGCTGGCCCGAGCTGCCGGAGGCAGGATGGTGGTGGGATACAAATGAATAATAATAATAATAGGCGGCAGGAGGGGAGTGCAAGGTAGAGGTACAATTCCACCTCCCTTCTGAGCGTTGTGGTGTCCTGACACTCAGAAAAGGGGCGTGGTCATTGCAGCAAGGGACGGGGAAAAGCTGCTCTCCCATCCCCTCCCCACCAATGTAATTCTGCTGGTTCCCTTGGATTGCAGGTAAAAATCTACACCCCTCGCCTCCCTGAGGAGCAATTACACAGCTCTGGGGACCACCTCAGGGGGCAGCAGGCCGAGCTACTTGATCCCCTCCCTTGCTCCACCTTCCTCGCAGAGAAGGCGCTCCAGGAAAGATCTGCTGCTCAGACTCCTGCTCTACGCTCCTAGCACAGAAATTGATAGGAGCAGATCGAGGGAAGAGATCCACAGGTTCTGCTACTGCCCTTCCAGGCCACCAGAGCCTCCAAGCTCCTGGGCAGTGGCAGCTCTACATTTTGCAGGGCCCTAGGCCAAAACAGCTCTCCGGCACACACAGCCAGCTCAGCCCGAGTTGCTGAAGCTGAAACTGGAGCTGAAACCAACCCACTTGTCCTCCCCCTCCTTTCCATGCTGGACGGGAGGGGAAGATACAAGGCGGCACTAAAATCACCTCTGACCGGCCAGATGGTAAGTCCCTCCCCTTCCTTCTCCAGAGCCGAGCCCCAATAAGCGGTGGCGGAGGCCAAGTGAAGGGCCGGAGACAGGTGGAGGGGCTGTTCCCGTCTTAGATCCTTCGAGGGAGATAGAGAGAATGAGCCCTCGCCTCCCCCCGCCCCCAGGAGTGAGGGGGCAGTGCATGGCATAGCGCGTGTGTAAAGGAGGAGGGTCACACAGCACAGCAGTGTGTGTGAGTGAGAGAGAGAGAGGGGTCACAGGGCCCATCTCCCATTTGACACATCAGGCAGGAGGAATAAGGGACAGTCTGTGCTGATGTTCACGTCCTCATCGACACAGACAGGGTTTGGAGGCAGGGGGCCAGACACCCTCTGATAAGTGGATTTTTTTTTTCTCCCTGGACGCCTAAGGGAAAGAGGCAGAGAACTCTGCACATCCTGTTTATTCTCTCCGCTTGAAAAGCAGGAAATCGGGAACTGCCGCCCAGAGGGTAGCTTGTTTTCTCCCTCTGTGAGCTGCTGAGCACAGAGTCCAGGCCTGGGAGAAACAGTCGCAACAGGGCCACTTCACCTCCTGGCTAGCTGGTTCAGGAGTAGGGCTACCACTTCTCAGGACTGGACCGTGAATCTCAGGACTTCAAGCATCGTCTCTGGGCTCAGGGTTACACCAATAATTCTCAAGCTCAATCAACTTATCGCCTTCTGTTTTACCTGCCTCTGCATGTGCTGGAGGAGGAAGGGGGAGCTGTGTGGCATTACCCAGACCCAGCTGCCCAAGAGAAGTTCCTGCTTTGGCTGCCCCTCCCCTGGGAAATGCCTCTGTGCAGGGGCTACAGGGCTGCTCCATGCCCACTCAGCCCCTATGCCATGCATCCTGTACCTCCCTCCTTCCCCTTCGCCAAACAGTAATGTTCCTTTAAATCGGCATGAACCAAATGCATGCAAAGCTATGCAAATTAACACAGTCGGGGTTTCCTTCCTGGGAAAGCTGGCAGCCCTCCTCAGGAGCGGAGCGGCAGCCACGCGGCGCACAGGCAGAACGGCTCAACGACAGACTTTGCTAGAGAGTAGCAGACTCGCACCAGAGCAACCATCTTCGCACAGGCAGGCAGCTGGCACCGAGGAATTTGCCCCAGCTAACCCTTTCCATGGCATTTCCAGCGTTCAAAGCGCTTTACAACCCCGATCAAGAGTTCTCACCCTGTGTGAGGCAGGGCATTATCCTTTCCATTTTACAGATGGGGAATGGAGGCTTTTTGACTTTACTTTAATCAAGACTTATAACCCGCCCCCTCCTGCCCAATGGCAGTGGCGGGGCGGTGTACAGCAAAAGATAAACACATAATACAAAATACAATCAACTATTAAAAATACAACAGACGGGCTCGAATAACCCAAAACGAAGAAAAAAACCACCCACTACCCGTCTCCCTCAGCGAATGCCTGGCGAAACAGCCAGGTCTTCCGTCGTCTGCGGAAGGAAGGACGAGCCGGAGAGAGGCGTCCTTCTACCGGGAGAGAGTTCCACAGCTGAGGTGTGGCCACCGAGTATGCCCTCTCAAAGGCCACCCCAGGACACGTAGGGGACTTCCAGGAAGGCACCCCCCAGCCGACCGCCAGGACCCAAGGGAAGAGGCGGTCCCGCAGGGCCCAGGCTGTATAGGGCTTTAAAGGTAATAACCAACACCTTCAATCTGACCCGGAAGACTCTAGGCAGCCAGTGCAGCGACCAGAGCACCAGTGTTCTGTGCTCACAGCGGCCCGTCCCTGCCAGGAGGCGGCCCGCTGCATTCTGCACTAGCTGCAGCTTCCCGGTCGTCACCAAGGGTAACCCCATGGACAGTGCATTACAGCAGTCCAATCTCGAAGTGAAGAAAGCATGGAGGACGGTGGCCAGGTCGGAGCCAAAGATGGCAAACCAGATGTAATTTACAAAACGCACTCCTCGCCATTCGCCACCTGGGCATCCAGGCTTGAGAGAGAGCAACTTGCCCATGACTGCCCAGTGAATTCATGGGTTAAAGCCAAGATTTGGACCCTGGCCTCCAAACACCTTATCCACTAGGCTACACTGTCTGTCTGACTCGTTATTTGCTTCAGACAACCTTGCCAGTTCATTCTACCGAAAGTGTCCACGATGGCATAAAACCCTCAGATTTTTCAAAAATAAATAAATCTGAGTCCCTGAAAACTACATATTTTGCACTCACCGAGCACTAGCAAGAGACCAGAAGCAGCAAACCCACCTGCACTAGAGCAGAGAGGATCTCCCCGTTACTTGCTCTGCGCCCCACACTTCCAGGATGCTGTAGGCAGGGACAGCGTGCAGGCATTCCTCCAGGCCCCTTAGCATTGTGGGCGGTAGCAGAGGGATGTAAGGCTAGGGCGGGACCAGCAAGAGCTGTATGAAGGCATGGCTACGGCGCAGCAGGAACACAAGGGGTTTACACAGAACACCTGCTTCTAGCGAGACCCAGTTACATTCGGTCTCTCCAACACTGGGTTTCTCCACGGAGTCAACACGGGTTTGCAGCCTGGAACAAATTCCTGAAGCTGCTCACCGATAACACGGCACAAAATTAGCGTTTGTTTAGTATCCTCACCGTTCAGCGCACTCAGTGGCTTGAGTAAATGGGCCGAGCTTCCCTTACCCTGGTCAATATCAGCCCAGGCTAGAGGGAATCCTTGGGGAAACGGAAAGGTCAGAAAGTTTCATTAAGTAACTCGGGGCAAGCTGGCATCCCTGCTCCCTTCTCATCAGCAGTCAGGCAGGAAGCTGGGCTTCCTACACCCCCGCCTGACAGCCAACCAATCGAGAACGGGGAACCCCCACCAAGGGACTTGGATAGCGTCCAGGTTTACGCTGTCACCCAAAGGGCTCCCCTAGTGGCCAGCTGATCAAACGGCTCCGTTACGGGATGCCGTCAGTTATTAAAGCGGAGCCAATTTCCTCCAGGTTCAGAATTACATGCAGAGCAACCCGCACACAGGCTTGAATGACACAGCCTCACCAAAAAGTGAGACAGGCTTTTACCTTGCTATGGAGCAAATGCTCCACAGAGACAAATATTGGGAAACGGAAATGAAAGATAGGAACTTTTGGGAAAGCACTGCCCCTTTGCCAAAACTTCCAGCCCTTCTTCAAACCACTGCCCAGCCTAACCTAGGCTTGCTCCACCCCAGAGGCAGCTGCAATTTACTGGGGTTCTCCATCCATATCTTGGGATCAAAAGGGCCGAGATAGGAAGGAACAGGTCAAAATGGGGTCAGGTCATTGTTCGTCAACACAGACAGACCAACCTAAAATCAATGGCTGCACAGGTAACCACTCCCTCCCCGCACCCACCACCACCAATATCGGCGCAGGCCCATCCCAGATGGACACACAGCAGAAGAGCAGATCCTGGCCACCTCACCTTCTTGCAGTCCTGGCAAAAGACGGCCGTGCTGCCCAGCAACCCGAGCACCTCCCCGCAGAGCAAGCACTGGGACAGCCCATTGCCCATCACGTTCTTCCTCATGTTCTCAAGCCGCTCCACCAGACGCCTGCATGGGGGAGAAGCAGCAAAGCCTCCGTTAGGGCAGGCACCCTTGGAACAAGAGGTTATGGGTTTGGTTGCTCTGCATGCACGTGCCACTTGGCTGCTACGCGCTTGTTTTGCAGGCGAAAGAGGAGGTGCGGGCGATTGCACTGAGCTGCCGTTGCGTCTTGTAACAGCAGCTACGTGCAGTGCCAGCAGGAGCATGGAAGCTGGTGGAATGGGGGAGAGAGGCTGCTCCACCCACCCACTCCTCTGGCATCAGACCAGTGGCGGTGCCCCCCTAGGATGTATGGGGTAATGCCCCTCCTTACCGTGCTCCCCCCCCCAGGAGTCGGACTCGCTGCTCCCCTGAGCCCCAACACTTTTTTTTAAAAAAAGAACTGTGCCACGGCAAATGTGCGGAGCCATGCATCCCAACTGACAAGACCACTGAAAACTAGATCAGTGTTTTGGAAGAGGATATTAAATCTTCACACTTCAAGCCAACCTCTAACTCAGAGGGTCCCCAAAATTTAAATCGGGTCTCCCAACGAGGGCCGTGCAATGTGTGCAGGGGCAGGGTGGGGTGTCACAGTCCAGAGTGATACAGAAGGTATTTCGCATGGCTCTGTTGCGGTCACATGATTCTATTTAAGTCTCAAAATGGGGTCTCGTGGATGAAAAGTTTGGGAACTATAGTAGACTGGCAGACTTAATACAAGTCAACAATGCCAAAAAAGGCCAATGCTATTTTGGATTGCACCAATGGAAGCATTGTCTGGAAGGCAAGACACGCTTGTCCTTCTCGACTCAGCTCTGGTCAAGTCTCATCTAGATACGGTATCTAGTTTGGTCGCCGCACTTTAAGGAGACTAACAAGATGGAGGGGGTTCAGAGAAGAGCGACAAGGATGTTGGAAGGAAAGACGTAGGCGGAAAGAGTGAAAGAACTGGGCATGTATAGCCTCAAAAAGCGAGATTAAGGGGGAGGGACACAACTACAGTTGTCAAATATGTCAAAGGCTTCTCTAAGCAAAAAGAGGATTGGATTAAACAGCCTTTGGGGTTCACCTTCCAGCTCTTAAGATTCTGCAACCACCGCTCCATCTACTCATGGAGGAGAGAAGCCCAGCATCTGCCTAGCACAGAGTTCCTCCATCCTCCTCTGAAGTTGCTGCCATCATCAGAGACAGGATACTGGGTTTGAGAAAACTCACAAGGCCGTTCCATTCTGGCAATTCTACGGTTCGTAGACTGCTCTCAACTTTCACAAATAGGGTCTCTTTGATATTTTAAAAGCATTCGTCTGCGCAAGGTGGCTTCCCTGAAAACTGGATTAATAAGTAGAGAGGAAAATACGGGCTGTCAATGAGAATTCACAGCATGGGTGGCACGCAGGATTAATTGTGCCTCTCGCTCGCTCAGTGCTTTCTTCAGGCAACCGCTGAATTAACGAGGATGACAATCATGCAATTTGTCAGCTAGTGGCTGCCCATCTAGTAAGCGGGCAAGAGAGAGAAACAGCAATGCCGTTACGCATGCCTCTGAATTGTAAGGCTAACACCGCCTTTCAGCAAAATGAACAAGGAAACGCCTCTAAGGGAGGGACATCCCGTCTGGAAGCCTGCGTGCAGAGGAGCAACTAGATCGGATCGGACAGTGCGGGTGCACGGACCTGCCACCTCAGCCTTTTCAGGAGTTGAGGGCAATGCCAGGTCATCAAATCACAGAACTTTAGGGCCAGAAGGATCCTCTGGAGGTCATCTAGTCTCTCCTCCTGGTCCCAGGCGGGATCAATTCCATCTAAGCCATCTCTGACCGAGGTTTATCCACCCTACTGTGAGGAAATGGGCCTGGAACTGGCACTCTTGGGGCTCTGGGGGGCAACAGCTGAATCCACTGCATCACTACTGCACTCTGGCCAGAGCCTAGCTCTTCCCTTCAGCTCTCCGAAAGGCCCCTTGCCGCACCCTCTCAACAGCCTGATTGGCTTCGGGCCCAGATAAAAACCTACCCAGGAGCAGGGCCTTTTTAAAGACTCAGAGAGGCCAGGGGCAGAATCTTCCTTTGAGAGCCCCCCACCCACCCAGCCACCCCCGGGTTTTCTCTCTGTGGTACTGTTTGTACCCTCACCCTAACCAACAGGTTGATGTAGCCCCTTCCATGTGTGAGGCCCCGGGCAATTGCCCCCCGCTTGGCCCTGCCAAGCCAGTACGTTAGTCACTTCCTGTTTCTGTGATCCAGCTTGTTCTGCCCTGCCTGGTATCCGTCCACCCGTTCCCAGACTGAATCCCATCCAGCTTTTCACCCAGACCAACCTGCACCCAACACCCATTTTTTTTTTTAAACAAAAAAAAAACCCATTCAATGCCGGGAATGCCACAACCTGCCTTGGAAACTTGTCCCACTGCCCATAGGTTTGGGGGGAAATCGGGGATAGGGGATTTTAATTGGTTTTTATTTGTGTATTTTTAAATATATGTTATGCATTGTGATCTGCCCTGAACCCAATATAAAAATCTGACTCAATAAATATCTAGCAGCAATCTCACCAACGCCTGGTCTCTCCGCAAGAACCTGGAAGGAACCAACCCCTTCTTCCCATTAACAAAACAAGCTCCCGCTGCTGCTATCGGGGCCCAGGCGTTGGAAGTCACGTCGCATGGGCTTCTAGAGCAGCATCAGCTCAGCAACACCACTGCTGCGGCCTGGAGCAACCTAGAATGCTGCCCTGTGGGCCTTGCCCCAGTCTGGCCACACCCCTTCTCCTGTCTGCCCCAGCCTTTGCCACGCCTCTCCGCTTCCTGGTTGGCTGCCAGCTAGCATATTGAACGGCAGGAAATGTATCGCCCCATTGTGACCTGCCACAATCTCTTCCTAAGCGACTGAGATTGGCGACTGTCGGAGACAGGATACTGGGCTCGATGGATCATAGGTCTGACCCAGTATGGCACTTATGTTCTTAGGGCAACACCTGGAAGCTGTGCAGATCATCTGCCCTGCCCTCACTTCCAAGCCTTGTTCCTTTGCCTTGCTCGGACCTATGCTCCTAAACCTAATCCCCGAGTCCAACCGCACCCCGGACTCCGAACCCTCCCGGCCGCTCCCACCTGTCTTGAGGGGATCATCCTCAGCATTAACCTAATGCTACATCTGCCCGGTGAGATTTTCAACCCTGCCGAAACACAAATGAGAATGTGCAACAGCCCGAGTCACCAGCTGAGAGAAAGAAGGACGGAGGGAGGGAGGGAGAACAGGGCTGGTAAGTTAATAACTCCAGCACAGAAACTCTTTTGATGGAATCAGCCAGCTAGAAAACTCAAGTTAATTCTCTGCTCAGGGAAACAATTCCCCAGAGAATTGCCGAGTACCGGGGGGCGGGGGGGCTGGCTGGGAAATTACATTGCCGCATTCCTGACGGCAGCCTGAACTCGGCGAGTGGGACTGAAGGATCACTTTTCTCCAGCTTACTTATTAAGGCTTGGTGAGAGTAGGAGGATTCATCTCTGCTTCTGACCCTGCTCCATACCACCTCTCTCCATCCTCCCTGCCCCAAGGAAGGAAGGAACAAGAAGCCTGAGCAGGAAAAGCAACCATACCCAATTCTCTGCTGCTCGGCAAGGTCTAGTTTCTCCGCCCGGTGGATGACGTCCAGGATAACTTCGATCTCCTTGGGGCTCAGAGCCTGCTTTTTCCTCTGTTTGTCCGTCTGGAACGTATGCACTGACCAGCCAGTCTGCAGCCTACGAAGAAAGCAAACAACCCAAACCAGCATTACAAAGGGTGGGATGGAACCGGATATCCTGGCTATCCCCCCACCCCAAACATGCCTGGCAGAGGTCCCAGGGGCAGTGCCCCTCACCTGGGAGTAGCTTAGCAGCACCCTGACAGCCCCCTCTCAAGCTAAGGGATAAGATCCTGCAGGCTGATTCCTATTTCAAGATCCCTATTTCCTCGTGCCAGCTTCCCCTCCACTGCCCAGTTACTCTTCGTTTTGGGTTGGTGGGTTTTTGTTTTTGTTTTAAAGTGGATTCTAGATTTTTTTTTAAAAAGTGTTGGTGAGCTCTGCAAGGGGCGGAGCCTGTGGCAGAAGCTGCCAGGAGCAACCCTGCCCTTCCCAGGTGACCTTCACTAACACTCTGGCTTCCAGGTTGACTAGGCCTGATTTCGTAACCGGCCGCAGGGCAGGATTTCGCAATCCCAGGGGAAGGAGCCTACAGCCAGCGTGGCTGGAGGGGTCATTCTCTGATTGGACTAGGTAGCCAGGTAACCTCCCAAGGACCAATCACGATTGAGGAATAGCGGGCTTTTAAAAAGAAAAGCCACACCTCTCAGGGTCTCTTCCATCTTGTCTTCTGTTTGCTCTGGGATACCGAGCTGGTTTTGCTATGGAGCTAAGGGAATGGCTCCTGGCCTGTTTGGACTAAACTGAACCCAAGGACTGAACCCCTTTGCTGCAAGGCAAAGGCGCACCTGAAGCTGTGAGTAATTGAATGTTACATCTGAGGGACCAGTCTAGGCTAGATGCTACTAAAAAGGCCAATGTGCCTAAACTGTTCTGATCAATTGTTTTTGCTCAAGGATTCAAAGTACCTCACATGGTTGGTTAACCTGTGATGCTGGGTTTAAAGTACCATTAAAGTAATATTCCTTTTTCTTGATCTAAAAGGTGTCTGTGTCTGAACAAATACGCCTCTGTACGCTCAGGCGGCAGAAATTGGGAACTGTTTTATACTGGCTTGCAAGCCTGGCTGTTTAAAGAAGCAGAAGAGGTCTCATTCTCCCCAGAGGGATGAGACTGGAAATCTAAGTAAATATTCTGGGTGGTGGCAGCAGAAAGAGACCAGATAATAAGTGGATAACAGGGTGCCGGGAGGCTGGGGTGAACCCCAGTGGGCTCCGTTACGCCACAGAGCGAGTCAAAAGGGGGTGGGAGAACGCTTTAGTCATGCCCCTATGCTGCCAGGGCCCCGCCCTCAGCAGAGCATCCTGATGTCACAACACTTTGTGGGGGGCCAAGGGGAGCAGGTTTGTGGGGGCTACAGGGCGAGACCATAGGAAAGCAATTCAAACACCTCCTCAGCCCATTCCTCTCTGGCGCATTCACACCTTTCCAGTCATTTAGCTTCAGGCGGGAAACAAAACAAATTAAATGTCCCTCCCACGCACAAAGGAGCGCACAGCAGCTGGGGGAAGGCAAGCCATAAATTATAAACGCAGGCCGTTTTGGGGGCCCTTTCAGCCATTTCTTTCGTGAGCAGGACGCAGAGAACCACACTGTCGATAAAGCTGTCTCCTCAGGCAAGCGGTCTATCAGCTTGGGAAGAAAGGAGCCAGTCTGGCTGGGGCGAGGACCAAAAGCCGTGCCTTTCAACCTATCGCCCCAAACCGGACAGCAGGGACACACTCAAAGGATCGATCTATTAACAGCGATTTGCCAACCTGTCAGCACCCTGCCTCGAACCCACGTCCCTAGGGGTTTGGGAGCAGTGGCTGGCCCCTCCCACACCACCGGCCTTAGCCTGTAGGGAAGACTCTTCAGCGCTGTCTAGGCCACACCCCTCCTGTCAGTCTCCTGTCACGCCTCCCAGCTTCCCGATTGGCTGCCAGCTCGTAGCAGCGGGCGGTTGGGTGGAACTTCCGCAGCCTCACATCCTGTTCCTGTGCCCGCCTTGCTCCTGTCTCACTAGTCTTGCTCCCTGATCTTTACTCTACCCTAGTTCAAGCCCTCCAGCCCTCACTCCCTGCCTAGTCTTGGCTCCTGTCTCCTAGTCCCAGAGAGGACCTTGTGCCCAATACTCAGCCATCCACCTACAACCTGGGCATCTCTTGTCCCTCAGGCTCAGCGTGTCCATAAACCTTTGACTGCCAGGCGCTGAAAGCAAACATCTAAGGACGGACTGTCCACTCCACTACAAACTCTGGTTTTACACACTCCTCTGAAGTCCCCAGTACCAGGCATATGTATGTTAGGAAGCCTCTACCCCCCACATTCTGCTGTAAGCCTCATCAGCTAAGCACCTAGCCTATGCGTCCCTGAACAAAGGAACTAGGTGCAGTCTAGGGTCATTAGCGGAGACAAAGCAGTTCAGATGAAATCTCTGATTGGACCAACTTTCATTGGCGAGTGTGTGCAAGCTTTTGAGCCACACACAACCCTTCCTCAGCCCCAAAGGACCCTTCCAGCCTTTATAAAAGTCAGGCTGGACTGCCTGGGAAGAGGGCTGACTCCTTTGAGGGGCTGCCAACATCATTCGGCTCGCTCTGAGCTTGGCTACCAGGAAGGGAAGAGGAGTGTACCTCAGGCCAGGCACTGGAATAGACGCCTCACATTCCTGAAGGACCCTTTCAGCTCCTGGACTTTTATAAGCCAGGCCAGCCTACGGCAATGCTGAAGGGAGACTGAAGGGAATTCTTGGGCAGCAACAGAGGTGGAAGCAGGGGGATTTTGCAAAGTTTTATTTTATGTATTAATGAGGATGGGGGGGATTTGGAGACAGTCACAACCCCTCTGTGAGAGTGGGGTGGGGTACAGGCTCAGGTACGGGGTCTGATTGTATTTGTGATTCTACTTGCATTAATATGTTGTGAATCACGTGGATTGGACAGGATACGAACCTTAAAGATGGCGATGTTAACAAATCAGAACTAAAAGACTGGGCAGCTCACGGCAGGTCTCTTTACACGGAAACAATGCTAGAGAGGATGCTGGCATTTCCAATACAAACCATAAAAGCAAGTGGTCAAGGAGCCTGAGAAAAACTGGCAACGTTCAGGAGGCAGCCAGGGGAGAGCGGAGGGACGGGCAGTAGCATTTCATAGCAAAGTAGGGGACAAAGCAGAGGGTGAAAGCAAATCACTAGGGAGGGTCAGACCGGAAAAAGCATTTTGAAACAGAGAGAAAACCAACCATGAAATGATGAACCATAGAAACACAAGAGCGTCCAAGAAAAGTGCAAATTTCACACCATCCCGTTCTTGATACCGAAAGAGGTGGCTGGCAGGGACACTCACTTTGCTCGCAGGGCCAGCTGCCTGTCGTTGGGACACACCCACTGGTCACTCCCGGTCCCAAAGATGGTGTCCGCCATGGTGGAGGTAGGGAGTCACGCCTGCAAGAGAAGGAAACAGGGGGCACAAGTCGGTTATTATTTCCGGGGGAAGGCGGCAAGGAACCCGTGAGTACAGGCCTCTCTCTTCTGACCCAAGGAGAAAGCGCAACGGGCCCTCAGCCATCCTTCGCAAGGCATGGGAAGGGACCCCACGCAAGCCCTGGAGAACAGGAGTTTCTGCTAACACAGTGGTCCCTGACCTTCCTGGGATCGTGAGCCACTGTCAAAAGTTCACGGTTTATGGGAAAGTCACAGCTTGGTTTGGAAAGTTAAATCATACAGAGGTTGTAAAGTAAGCAGGAAATAGAAATAAAACCTGTTCTGTTGAGATTTTTACTCTGTTTTTGCAGGTGTGCGCATGCATGTGTGTTCGCATAATCCTAGCCCAGATGTTTAGAGACAGCCAGTTATTTATTTTTCCTGCAGGAGCAGCTCGGAACTTCTCCCTGGGTCAGGGACCTTGGAAGCGCTGGGTGCATTTTAACCTTTTCCTTGCTGGTTCCCTGACACACACGCATGCTAGTACACACATTCTCTCTCTCTTCCTCCACCCCCTCCCCATTTCAATCTTTTGCATTGGTTTACCGAACTGGCACGAGCAATACGAAAGCCACGGGTTGTGGACTATTGTGCTAAACGTGGGCACTCTGTGCTGAGCCCATTCCAATGCCTCAGTTTCCCAGAATCAGGGCGAGGATCTGCTTACTGCTCCCCCACTTATTCAGGAATGGAGCATTTCCCATTTAACGAGGCCTCCCCCTTTCCTGGGATGCACATGCAAATTCCTTGCCTTTTATCAGGGCTTCCCCAGAGCCCCTTTCACCAGGCTCTTGCCACAGAGCCAGACTTGGCAGGATGCTCTCAAATGCACTGCCTGCTCAGCCTTTTAACCCCTTCTTCTCCTCGCCGGCTGGCACCCAGCATTTCATTGCCGTCATCTGGGATGCAGCATGTCTCATGCAGGGTGGTCAGGCTGCTGGTCTGGGTGTACAGAGCTCACTGTGCCACGGCCAGCCACGGCTAGTCTATCGAGGACAGCCCACTGCACATCTCCATACTGCCCGAGTAGTCCCTACTGGGGAGGGACAGTCCCTCTTTGGGTGCTTTACCCCACTGTCCCTCTTTCAGGAGAGAGGGACAAAAAGGCCAGGATTCAAACCTCAGGCCCCTCTTTCCTGGTCACCTCACAGGAAAAGTCCTTAAGAGGACAATGGGGAGATGAAGGAATGTCAAAAAAATGGAGGGGAGTGAGAGGCGGGAGAGTGTCTGTGCACTAGGAATGTCGGGTGGGGTGTGCGCATGTAAATGTGAGAGGGGTGGGGCTTATTTGCTGAGAGGTGGGGCTTACTGGCCAAGGGGCGGGGCTTATTGGTCAAGGGGCGGGGCTTGTCCCTCTTTGGCGGTTTGAAATGGTGGAAGGTACGCGCATCTATTACACCATGGAGGATGGATGCGCTGTTCACGTTGGGTGCCTGGGAGATCTTCCCCAGCTAAACCCTGCTGACTCAAGAGGCCACTGATTGGCTGAAGATTATTCACTTGCCTAAACTCTGCAGAGTGCTAGCCAGTTATATATCCTGTCATGACTGGCTCCTGGCAGAAGGGGGCAGAATTCTGGATGATGTAGGCTACCGTCTTCCTGTATTTTTTGGTCCAGCCCAGTGGCCATTTTTAAATTGCAAATATGGCCCCAGGAATATATTGCAGACGCCAGCTTCCCGCAAATCTATGCAGAGACCATGGCGCTCCGTCCCCCCCTAGTGGCGGTGCCGGGCCATGCAGACACCATGGCGCTCCGTCCCCCTCTAGCGGCGGTGCCAGACCATGGCGCTCCGTCCCCCTCTAGTGGGGGTGCCGGGCCATGCAGAGACCATGGCGCNGCGGCGGTGCCAGACCATGGCGCTCCGTCCCCCTCTAGTGGGGGTGCCGGGCCATGCAGAGACCATGGCGCTCCGTCCCCCTCTAGCGGCGGTGCCGGGCCATGCAGAGACCATACTGCTCCGTCCCCCTCTAGTGGTGGCAGTGCCAGATCACACAGAGGCTGTGGCACGCAGCACCAGCCCATCCAAACTTTCACAAGTCTGTTATTTGCCTCAGCGATGAAATCTGGGTCTTTTAGCTCACAAAAGGAGAGACTTTTAAGATCGAGAGGTCCCCAGTTTATCACCAACTCCCCATGCCCCAAGTTCACCATTGCCCCTTCACCATTGCCCATATTCGATGCAAAAAGTAAACAGTCAGTATGAAAAGCAGCCGCCGGTACCTTTGTTAGAAGGTCTTTAAATCTCGTTAGACTGTGCTTGCTGTCAACGTCCTCTTAATATTAGGCGATACGTTTATTTGCAACAAGAATTCTCCCTCGCTAGAACTCCGTCACTGAATACATTCGTTCCCTCCCAACCTTCAGATCCCTCCTGAACACCTTCCTCTTCCACCCGGCTTTCCCTACCTCATCTCCTTTAAGTCTCAGTCCCGATTTTCTTAGGGTTTTTCCCTTCTGCCCTGGATCAAGCTAAGCATCTGCACCTGCAGCTTTGCAATTCCATGGCTGTATCAGTCTCTCTCCCCCGGGTGTTTTTAAATGAGACACGTCCATGCATACCTTCCCCCCCGTCCAGCCGCTCGTTTGAAGCTGGTGCATGGGGGAGGCGTGCTCCTGTATCCCACACACCGGCTATCCTGTCCCCCACAGAGCATCCGGAGTGCCCCATGCAGGGCAGCTATGCCAGGGGCCGCCCTTGTGAAGCCTGCCCCATGCGTGGGGGCCTCTCTGCTGCCCCATGCACCGACCGACACCCCACCCCACCCTCCCAGTCTTGCTCATTTAAAAACACCCATTGTTGCCCTCCCTGCCCTTGTCTCCCTTAGATTGTAAGCCCACTGGGGCAGGGACATGCCAATAACGGATTCCTGTAAAGCACCAGGTATACTGCTGTCACTATATAGAATAGTAAATAATAATAATTAGGAGAGCAGCATCTTTCACTAAAAGTCAACACCATGCTATCAAGCGCTGCTGTTCATTTACAACAGCTTGACAATCCGACCACAAAGAGATCACAATACACTCCTGCCCCAAGCAGGGACAGTCTCCCTTTTGGGTCTGTCATATCCAACCCCAGAGAGGCTCTACAGTCAGGCAGCCTCGAACTAGGTTAGCCGGCAGCGTGGATGGAAGGGAATCCCCCCAGGGACCACTAGTGAAAAAGCACAGATTGATCCCCAGCCAGACCATCGCTCTCCTACACAACAGGCAGTCTAGAAAGCCCCATTATTTGCTGTATAGATTCACATACTTAGCAGTATTTACCTTCCCTGGCAGCAATATATTAAAACCGTACTACCTGGATAACCTGGTCTATCAATGTATTAACGATGGAAAAAGACTAACTGGATCACCTTAAATGCATCTAAGTTTCATCACTGCCCCACAAACCCAAGCCCCATAAACAGAGCGCTTACCCCCAACGAGCTGGCGGTTTCGTTTGCCGAGCCTGCCCTTGCTCTCTTGGGAGTTTGATGTTTCCCCAAGAGCTACAGCGACATAACAAGCAAGCCCGGCCTTGGCCCTTTTATACAGGAAAGCATGTGCCTTATGCACACCACCCTCTCTCTGCTGAGCTCACAGCATCCGATCCATGTGTGTATCATGCACCTTCTCTGCTGCCCCTCCCCTCATACACAGACATGAGCCTGTGCTACCAAAGGGCCACTTATTTTAGGCCAAATTCTCCTTTGCTTGAAATAACAAAGATCCAAAATGTCCACTTGTTGATGCTCTCCTCTTTACCTATCGAAATTGGCTGAGGAGCTTCACCGAGGGCAATCATCCTGGCAATGAGGAGCGGAGAAAAGCATGGATTTCCAACACCACGATCACCTGTCCCATTAACCACCTTCGCCTGTTCCCATCTGCTTCCCCCACGCTGGGGGCGGGGGATATATATGGGGGCAGTGGAAGGCTGCAAGATGGGCGATTGGGTATTCAGGGACAGGGTCTGGGGGACAGCTGCTGCCTGAGAGGGGATAAAAGCTATAAAACGAAGGAGAAACTGTGGCTATAGTGGATAGGGATGAAGTCCATAATATCAAGGCAGGGAGAAACTTGATGTCCCCATTTTCAGTGTTGCCCTCAACCTGCAGAGGAAGAGGGTTGGGGCCGAAAAACCAAGGCAAAGCGTGGGGGCACGGAAGAGCCTAAGTTGTAATCAGTGAGCACAATATGCCAGACAGTCCAATGTCTTTCCTGCCACACAAGCTGAAGTGGGAGGCTTAACTTACAATTTCCACGCTTTCTGGAGCAGGAGGGAATTTGTAAGAGTCTTAACTCCTGTTTTTTTGTTCCTAGAATATAATCTGGATCCATGAGAGTTTGTGCCACAGCTCCTAAAGGGAGAAAAAAATAATCTTCCCCCACCCTCTCAGATCCTTGCGGTATTGTGAGGTTTACATGGATATGATAATATTGCCATCAAGTCCTTTGTGTTAAAGCTAGATCTATGCAACACAATAGGAGTTTAGTGGGAAAGAGCAGCCAAATGAGGAGGAGGTGAGGAGGGAACAAACTGAAAGGGCTGTTTTTGGAGGGGGGGGGGGGGAGAAGCAGATGGCATTTTGAGGAACCCCTAGAATGCTGGATTTTGGGGACCTGTGGTATCTGCCTAACAAAGCACATGCAGGAGCTAAGAATTGCTTCCATTCCAGCCCTCCTCAATTTGCTTCTGTACTCTCCCCATAAGTCTCCAGTCTCTCTTTCACAAAATGTCACACCGACTGAGGAAAGAGTGGCTTTCCACCCAACTCCTAGCGCCTCAACAGACTTCTCACACAAAGGGTTTGACGGCCCCAGGCCGGTGTCCCCCATTCTCAGGAAGATATGGGGACAAAAGCCCTCCATTCCAAGGGGCATTACAAAATGGATGTATTGGCACGCTGGGATATTAATTTGCAGGCAATAGTCACATCATTTGCAGGATTCGGATTATTTGCATAGCTTTCCTGCTTGCAGAATCTGGATTTTCTGCTCCAAAGAGGGGGGGAAGGGGGGGGGAGAATTTGCAAAATATCATGGGGTAGATTTTCAAAGACACTTGAATGTGATGGATGGGTATCATTTGTTGCCTTGGAAAATCATTCTCAAAGCAAATTGCTTAAGGTCTTTAGCAGAACTGGGGACAGAACCTGCACGCCACGGATCAGAATCTAGCGGCCAGAACCACTGAGCCACCCTTGCTCTCCTGCCTAGCTAGCTTGCTACTGGAGAGGATGGGATCAGCACAAGAACAGGCTCTGTAATCGCACACCAGGAACTCTCCTGGGCACACGGCTCATCTTACCCCGTGTGGCTCAGAAAGCTTTCTGCCTTCTAGGACTGTTCCACAATGGCAGAGCAGGAACCCGGTGTACTTCTGACACGCTGTCCACTTGCCGCACCATCAACGCAGTCTCCACCGGGAAAACTCAGCCCCCTGGATCGGATGTCACAGGCAGGCAGCCAGAGATGCTGCAGTTTTTAGAGATTACTTCAACTGGACCATGAAAATCAGAGACCGGGCACGTAATAGGTCGTTAATGTAGGCAAGCCCTTATCAACCCTGTGCCAAATCTCAGATTGTCACGCAAAGCAAAGGGAGCGAAGAAAGCAAATCATCAGCTGAGGGGACTCCAGGGCCAGAGCAATGGCCGCCATTTTCAACACTCCAAGCTAGACCCCAAAAGGGCTCTGCGAAGGATGGGGACCCCAGCGGGGTTGCCATAGATGCAATTTTTCCAGGACACATGTGAAATATACGTTGCAGGGCCTACAACACGTATTTTTCGTAAGTCTCATGGAAAAATGTGCATCTATGACAACCCTAGGCCACAGGGAAAGGAGTGGGGCCACCAGGGTTTCAACATTTTATCTGCGCCCCAAACCCCCTAAATTCTAAGGATGGCCCTCGGGGATTCGCACCCCAAAACGTTTAGAGGAGTGTCCTGGATCTTACCAACAGAAACGACATTTGCTGCTGCTTCTTCCGAACAAGGGTGGCAGCAGGGGATGGGGCCCACTGGAGATGTTCCATCCTCCCAGAACAGCAGCAGCTGACGTGGCTGCAAGGAGGACCCAATTCAGCCAGAGGATCCAGGCCACTGGCAAGTTCTGGCCCAGCTTGGAAGAGCAGCAGAGATGGAAGTTGATCATGACGGAGCCACAAGGGCTCGCTAGGGGCCTAGCAGTGCCGGTCCGGTAAGCAAACTCTTCCTCTTAACCAAATGGCTGTAGCAGCAATCCTGCCGCCTCCCTGCTGTCCAGCAGACGTTACAGATTCAGCCACACACACTCAATTATTCATGCAACACTCACCCACACCGCGTCTCATCTCACCACTTTACCCACGGAGGTCAGAAAAGTGCCGCGCAAATGCGAGTCTCAAGACAACGCAGGCCCAATGGCACCGTCTGCTTTGGATTTTTATATACTGATCAAAAATGCAAGTGGTCACTTCTGAATCCCTAATTCACATGTGGATAATGAACCAACAAGAGTTTTCCACCTAGCACGCTGCTTAAGAGACTGCCCCCCCTCCTAGCCCCCACCACAAAGGGAGGGGATGCGAACTGCAGCTGGGGTTACCCAATATCCCATATTTCAGGAGAACAGGGTCCCTTAAGGCACTCCCAGCTCTACAGAGCAAGCATTCCACTGCTCTGTGGAAAGGAAAATTGGGTACTTACCTCTGAATTTTCCTTCTGCGGGGGATCCTCCTGGCCGGCCAGTCTGGACTGTAGGGTAGATCCCGCCGGGAACCACTAGGAGGCAGACATCGACTTTCGAGGAGCCTGCTAGGAGGGATCTAGCCTCTGCTCCCCAGATTGTAATAGCTGTACTTGAGATTTTAAAAAACCCCATAAACGCTAACCTTACTCGTAACCTAATAACTAAGGTAACTGATTCTAAGAGTGAACTAACTCGGTCCACCCGCACCAACTGAATAAAGCCGCCAATCTTGAATTTACGGCTGGGAACAAGAGTTGTACCCCCCTTGTACCACCACAGAGTTGACCTCACTCCGGGTGGGGACTGGCCGGCCAGGAGGATCCCCCGCAGAAGGAAAATTCAGAGGTAAGTACCCAATTTTCCTTTCTCCCGGGGGATCCTCCTGGCCGTCCAGTCTGGACTGTAGGGACGTACCAAAGCAGTACGCTAAACCCCAAACAAGGGAGGGCAGACTAACTTAACGAGGGAGGTCAAGGTAGGTATCTGTGATCTCCAGACGTGCCAGGGCACGTCTCAGAGTACCGCCTGCAGTACCTGTCTCCCAAAGGCTGCATCTGCTGAATCCTGAAGGGGAATTCTATAATGCGAGGTAAAGGAATGGACAGAAGCCCAAGTTGCCGCCCTGCAAATAGATGCGTAGGAGGCTGCGTTCCTGAAGGCCTGCGATGTAGCAGCGCCCCGCAGGGAATGAGCAAAAAGACCCAAAGGGGGAATCTTTCCCTCCGCCTTGTAGGCCTCAGAAATAGCTAGGGTCATCCATTTAGCTATAAGAGACTTGGAAGCTTTCAAACCCTTTCTCTGGGGGTTATAAGATACGAACAAGGCAGAAGATCGCCTAAAGGTCTTTGTTCTATCCATGTAAACCTTAAGAGCCCTTCTCACGTCCAGAGCGTGCCACTGACGTTCCAGTGGGTGAGAGGGGTTCGGACAAAAAGAGGGCAAATAGATCTCTTGTTCCCTGTGAAACCTGGAATCCACTTTAGGGCTGAAGGCCGGATCCAGTCTAAGAGTCACTGACGAGTCCTTAAAGGAACAGAGAGCAGGCTCTATGGAGAGGGCTTCTAGTTCTGAAACTCTCCTGGCAGAAGTGATCCCCACCAAAAAGGCTACCTTGATGGACAAGTAATACATTGAAACCTCCCTAATTGGCTCAAAAGGGATCTTAGTGAGAGCTCTCAGGACAAGGTTCAGGTTCCAGGAAGGGAACCTGTGTACCACGGGAGGAGATAGGAGCCTAGCGGCCCTAAGGAAGCGCCTTGCATGAGGGTGACCCGAAATCCCCTTACCTCTGAGGGTAGACAGCACGCTATTAAGGGCTGCTAACTGTCTCTGTAAGGTACTAGGCCTTAGACCCCTATCTAGCCCCCCTTGCAAGAACTCTAAAACTATGCTAATGGAGGCTTTCTCTGGATCCAGAGACCTGGTCTCACACCATTTAACGAACGTAGCCCAAGTGCTCTGATATATTCGCCTCGTAGCAGGCTTCCTTGATTGAAGTAAGGTATCCAAAACCTTAGAAGAGTATCCTAGCCTCCTCAAGACCCTCCTTTCAAGCTCCAGGCTGTCAATCTGAGCGACTCTGGGTTGTCGTGCATGACTGGTCCCTGGGATAGCATGTCCGGTCTCGGGGAAATTCTGAGTGGAAGGTCCTGACTGAGATCTTGAAGATCTGCGAACCATGGCCTTCTGGGCCAGAACGGAGCTACTAGTATCATCCTCGCCCGTTCCTTCCGGACCTTCGCAAGTGTTCTCTGGATAAGAGACAGAGGTGGAAACGCAAACAGGAGCTCCTGGGGCCAAGGACAATTCAACGCGTCGAAGCCTATTGCTCTGCTGTCCGGGTGACGAGAAATGAACCTCTCTGTCTTCGCGTTCTCCGCTGAGGCGAACAGGTCTATGGATGGGAGCCCAAACCGTTCTGTTATCTCCCTGAAGGATGACTGATGAAGGGACCATTCTCCTTGATCGATCTGAACTCGACTGAGCCAGTCGGCCTGAGTATTGGAGATCCCCCTGATATGAAGGGCCCTGATGGAACTCAGGTTGCTCTCCGCCCACCGCATGATACTGGTGGCTAGTTGGTGGAGCGTCTCGGACCTCGATCCGCCCTGGTGATTTATATAGGCTTTTGCGACCGTGTTGTCGGTGTAGATCAATACGTCCTTCCCCCTCAGGAACGGTGACAGATCCTTCAAGGCCAGATAAATCGCCCTCAACTCCAGCCAATTGATATGATGGCCCCTCTCCCATTGTAGCCACTTGCCCTGAGCTGAGTGTCCTTGTGTGTGAGCGCCCCAGCCCCTTAGACTTGCGTCTGTAGTCAGGATCGTGCTTTCCGGAAGTGAGAGAGGCATTCCTGGTAAGAATCTGTCCTGATGAGTCCACCACGCTAGCGACCTCTTGAGAAGAGGTGTCACCTGGATTGATGGGTTCTGGCCTTGAGTCAGCTCGTCCTGCCACGGACGAAGGAACCGCTGAAGGGGTCTGGAATGTAGTCTCGCCCATTGAACTATGCCCAGGCAGGAGGTCATGGCTCCTAGAAGGCTTGCTAGCGATTTTAGCCTGGATTTGGGCTTCTCCACGATTTGTTGGATGAGGGTCAACAGCTTTAGGCGACGCTGTTCGGATAGGAACAGCTTGCTCTGTCTGGTGTCCAGTATGACCCCCAGGTGTTCCAGAGTCTGAGTTGGAGTGAGATGACTCTTCTTGCGATTGATGACAAATCCGTGGTCCTGCAGACACTGTATGACGTGTTGAATGTCTTTGTGTGCCTGACCGCAGGATGGAGACCTGACCAGGATGTCGTCTAAGTAGGGATGGATCTTTATCCCCTCCGTCCTCAGAATCGCTACGAGAGCTACTAGCACCTTCGTGAAGGTCCTCGGGGAGGTTGCCAAGCCGAAGGGAAGGGCTCTGTACTGCCAGTGCTGTCCTGCATAACAGAAGCGAAGCCACTGGCGGTGATTGTGGTAGATCGGCACATGAAGGTAGGCCTCCTTCAGGTCGAGCGCTGTCAGCCACTCGTCCTGAACGATCGCTGTCCTGATAGATTGTAGAGTTTCCATCCGGAACTTCTGGATTTTGAGGACTCGATTCAATCTCTTTAGGTCCAAGATGGCCCTCCATTCGTCTAGCTTTTTTGGAACTAGAAAAATGGTGGAGTAGAGACCTTGCCCGCGTTCGAGAAGAGGGACCTCCTCTATCGCTCCGATGGTCTGGAGCCTGAAGATTTCTGCCCGCATTGCCTGTTGCTTGACCAGATCCCTGGGCACGGCTGATGAGCAGAAGTATCGCGGGGGGGAGTGCGTTAACTCTATAACGTAGCCCCTTTGGATCGTCTGGAGAACCCAAACATCCGTTGTGCTGGAAGCCCATTTTGCTGCAAACAGCTGAAGTCTGCCCCCTAGGCTGAGCTGATCTAGAGGGCAGGGCTGTGAGTAGTCAGGCGTCCTGCTTGGGTCTTCCTGCTCCCTGACGCTGCTTGCCCCTGTTATCGTTGCCCCGCGGTTTCTGCCATCTCGGCTTGTAGCGTTGTTGATTACCTCTCTGGGGAAAAAAGGGCCGTCTGGAGCTCCCTGACTGGTTGTAGGATGTGTTGTAGGGACGAAAACTCCGCTTGGGAATTCCCACACTTTGCAAGGTCTGCTTCTTTGATTTGTCCGCCGCATCACTCAGCACCTTATCCAGGCAGACGCCGAACAGCTTCCTACCCTGAAAAGGGGCGCTCACCAGCGCGTTCTTTGCGGTGTTATCCCCTCTCCAAGATCTCAACCACAGGCGACGTCTAGCCGCTACATTGGAAGCCGCCGCTTTCGCAGACCAGCGTAGCATGTCGGTCGAAGCGTCTGCCATGAAGGCGTATGCCAGTTGAATACGCGTGGACAAAACCCTGATCATTTTGTCTGAGATGCCCGGCTCAGAGACTCTCTTGACCCAGATCATCAAAGCCCTGGAGAAATATGACGAGACCGTGGCCATCTTCATTACTGCAGATATCTCATCGAAGTTTCTCCGCAAGTTGCAATCTATTGCCTTGTCCGTTGGATCCCTGGGGAAGCAGTCTCCCTCTGTCGGGAACACAGAACTCCTTGCTAGAGATGCTGCAGCGGCGTCGACCTTAGGGGTAGACAAGAAGGCATTCTTTTTTCTGTTAAAAGAATATAGGGACAACTGAGACCTTGTCAACTTGGAAGGCCTATTAGGATTTTGCCATTCCCTGGATATAATTTTTTCATAGGCCTTGTCCAGCAGAAGCCCCTTGTCACGGCCTCTCGCTCTGGGAAGGTAACCCCGAGCTTCCTCCTCCTCCTCCTCTTCTGACGAGGAAGAAGCATCCTTCTCTTTTTTCTGCTTGAAATGCAGGTTTTTGGCGAGCTGGTCAAAAATCAGGTCGCGATACTTGCAGGGGAACTGCCTGTCAGGGTCCAGAGAGGGCTCCAGGGTTGTCTCCCCTGAGCATTCCTTGTCAGCCGGCTCCCCTTCACTGACGATTTCCCCCTCTGAAATCCCCTCCTCCTCTTCCTCCATAGACTCTGCCGGGGAAGAGGCCCTTCTCTGTCTGACTTTACTGCCCTGACACGAGGAGTCCTCCTCCTCTGATTCATGGCTGTCCATGAAATCCTCCTGCTCCTCCTCAGACGAAGCCGGAGAGACAATTAGATCAGAGGCCCTGCAGGGCTTCTTAGAAAGGGGCTGCTTGCCCTTACCAGCCCCCTTGGAGTTGCCCTTGTAGGGTCTAACGGGCCTAGATCTGGGAGGGGACCTCTTTCTCTTGAGCTCTGTTAGGATCTCCCTTAACAGCTCTGTGTGGAGATCCTGCCCTGCTGGAGGGGACTGAGCTGAAACCCCCGCTAGAGGCCCTGTTGGGGCGGGCTGGGGGGCACTCACTGCGAGGGGCTGTTCCGTGGAAGCCCCTGACTCCGTGGATCTCCTTGTCGCTGGCATCTTAAGCCCCTGTGTGACGACAGTAGCCTCGAAGGCAGAGAAGGCCCAGCACAGCCTCTGATGAGACCAGCAACTCTTTGCCCTCGAGCAGGCTCCGGGAAACAACGATCCCTGGGCTCCGACAAAACGCGCCCAGCTCTGATCCCCGGGGAGCTGCTCTGCAAAAAGCGCGCTCAGCGCTGGCCCCTGGAGAGCTGCCTTGCAAAAAGCGCGGCAGGCTCTGCTAGGAGGAGCGTTCCTGATTGGATCCCAGGAAAAACGCCCGCGAAAACAAGCTCCTCCCCCCCAACGGGGGGGGGGGGGGCGGAGCCGACACGAAGCGCTCTGCGGCCTTGCCTTCGGCCTTCTAGAAGAGCCGGGGGAGGGGGCGGACGGTCCCGATGGGAGAAGCCGCCGCACTACCCCCCCGCTGTAAGTCCAAACCTCCCCCGAACCCCTGCCAGGGAGGAAGGGTGGAGGCGGAGGTGGAGAGTATAGGGGCTGCAGAAGGTCCCGAAGGGGGAAACTGCTGCGCCCTCGGTGAAGGGAAAAACCCCGCTCCGGAGGGGAGGAAGGGGAACCCCCGATCAAGGCCCTGTACCCAGGCGAGCCGGGTAGGTGAACAGGGTGGAGAATTTCTCTCCCCCTGGCACCGGGCCGATTCCTTTGCTGGAAGAGTGCCCCAAACCTGAAAAGGCTCAGGGCTGGTTCTTCCATCCACTTGCCTGCGTCCTAACTGCCCCAAGGCAGACAAACAACTGGGGAGCATAGGCTAGATCCCTCCTAGCAGGCTCCTCGAAAGTCGATGTCTGCCTCCTAGTGGTTCCCGGCGGGATCTACCCTACAGTCCAGACTGGACGGCCAGGAGGATCCCCCGGGAGAAGGAGACGGCAGCACACAGGTAGTGGGCACAACCCCCCCCCCTTAAATATTTCCTGCTCTGCTGGCCCTTTTGCTACCCACGGAAGAATAGCCCACAACAGCCGTTCCCACTTCTCCACTCCCTGGCACTAAATATTCTAACATCACCCCTGTCCACAGACAAGACATCCTACAGAACAGTCACCCCTAGCCCCACAGGGACCTTGATTTTTGCTCTAGTCACCCTAACTGCAGTCACCGATTTTCCCCAAGAAAACCGGTTTGGCTCTTCCTCAGCTGGGGGGCATGAAATATTAAGATGGAACTTCTAGGGGGGGGGGAAATGGACAAAACTTTTTCTGATTTTTTTTTTAAAGCACCAGTTTCATTGAGGGGGATGTGGGTAGTTTCACTGAAACTTCTCGCTTTCTGATGAAATTTTTCAAGGGAAAATAATTTCTTTTTAAAACTTTTAATAAACTTTAAAAAATAAACTTTAATTCACTTCTTGTGTTCTTACTGGACACCGTCAAGGGCAGGATGCTGGACTAACTGGATCGGTACTGCTCTGACCCGGTATGGCAATTCTTATGTTCTTATGACAAGTATCCTTGCATTTCCTCCAGTGTCCTGAAAATCTGAGACCAGAAGTCAAGGTAAATTGGGACAAAACGGCATTTCAGCATCTCTGTATTTTGGGTACCCAATCAGGCACTGTTTCAGGAACCGAAAAGTACCAGGATTTTTCGGGTCAAACTGGGTGCCATGAATTTGATGGGCAGACCCTTTTGGGGAGGGGTGGGGGGAGGGACCCATTCAACTCTGGAATAAAAGCTACACTTGGTCCTAAAAACAATAGAAACAAAATCATGGGGAAAGGGGGATTCAAGCTGACACCCTCCAAATTTTGGGGGAGGGGGGAGTTGCAAAACTTCAAAATCACATTTCCGCCCACCCCATGCGTCAGAGGTCCCCTCTTCTGAGTAGCTTTAACAGCGACTGGATTCCAGCCCAAAGTTATAACCAGGCGCTGCCAGGACTGGGGACATGCCTTCCGTCCTGCTTCACTTACCATCTCAAATCAGCGTCACCTTCTTTTCCTGGGTGCCTGGTGTCTCTGTTTCTTTAACCTGCTGAACTTGACATTGCCGCACAAACCGGCTGCCTTCTGGAATCTGGCCCAGTCCCCTGGCAGCTCACATGAGCCACTTGTCCCCAGCAGCAGCAAACACCCTGCTTGAGAACAAACTCAACATTTGCAGCTGGCTTAAAGCAGCCCTGGAGCTGGGAACATTAGCAGATTTCATCTGGATTTCTCTTTTATGCTGGGTCTACGGAGGAGAAACGCAGACAAAAGCCTTGTCCACAAACACATTAGGTTTAACTAGGTCAGGGATGAGGAAACTCAGGCCTGGGGGGCCAAACACGGCCCACGGCTAATTTTTATATGCCCCCTTTTGATTCCTGGAAGTATAAGGGTCACGTTGAAGTTGTCAGTGGGGGTATTTAAGGGGCACTCTCTAGGCAGAGGAGGGTCCAGATGAATGATCCATGCCATGGATCCATCCCTCACCCTGTGTGCACACTCATCTCTGCTCCCTTGCCCTGAGCTCGCTCTCTCAGAGCTTGGGGATAGAACTGGAAAGGGGCCAAATGAAAACTAGCCATGGGCCACCTTGGGCTGCCAGGCTCGACATTGCCCACTCCTGCCTTACAAGTTAATTGTTCACTGTGGAGGGAGGGAGTCAACTTCCTTTTTGTTGGCTTTAAAAACATGGTCCCTGTTAATTTCCTCTAGTTCCTGTATTGTGAGAAAGGCTAAATAAAAGCAGCCTTCCCCACTTTTTCTGCACCATTCTTGAATTTAAAAACCTCTCTCATATTCCCCCCTCCGCACCCTCATCCCCCCTTGCCCATTCCCTGTAGGCCCACCCACACACAACCCTCACCTAAACCCTCCACAGATCACTGTGGCCCATATGAGGCCAGTGCGCGACCCAAACCCTGCAAACCAGGCCGTTCCCCATCCCCCAATCTCATCCGCATCCCGTGCCTTCCCCGACACCAATTGCCTTTCTCCTGCTCCCTCTGGAACTGCCACTCATCTGTGACTAAAGCCCCCTTCATCCACGATCTTTTCCTCTCTCGCCCCTTTCAACTCCTGGCTCTTACGGAAACCTGGATCTCGCCCTCCAACTCTGTTACCCCGGCCGCTCTATGCTCCGGGGGCCTTTCGTTCTCTCACCGTCCCCGCCTTGAGGGCCTGGGTGGTGGTGTGGGTTTCCTCCTTGCCAAGCACTGCCAATTCAAAACCCTTTCCCCTCCTCCCTCCCTCTCCTTCCCTTCCTTTGAGGCCCACTCTGTGCGCTTATACTCCCCTCTACACCTTCGTGTTGCTGTCATTTACCGCCCCCCGGGTTCCCTCTCCTCTTTCCTCCTAGACTTTGAATCCTGGCTCACCTTCTTCCTCTCCGATGATATCCCCACTCTCATCCTTGGTGATTTCAACATTCACGTTGACACACCTTCC
>QEPC01008384.1:5112962-5141048 GCA_003113815.1 Sphenodon punctatus | reverse complement strand
AAGCCAAGCATATGCACCTGAGACTTCGCATCTGCTTGAATGTTTGTTTGTCTTCTCCCCTGTCTCTCCCACTGTACCCTCTCCCTGTCTCCCCCCCCCTTTTTGTCTTTTAGATTGTAAGCCACAGGCAGGGACCACGTCTAATTCTATGTTCTGTACAGCACCAGGCCACACTACTGGCGCTATATAAATGTTTATAATAATAAATAATAATAATTCCCTGTCAAGGGGAAGCAGGCCTCCTCTCCAGATGCCATCTCGGCTCAGTTTCAGGTAGTATTGGAGTGGCTTTGCCCTATGTTGGTATCCACTCCCCCATGTACTGTTGGGGCAGGGACCACGTCTAATTCTATGTTCTGTACAGCACCAGGCCACACTACTGGCGCTATATAAATGTTTATAATAATAAATAATAATAATTCCCTGTCAAGGGGAAGCAGGCCTCCTCTCCAGATGCCATCTCGGCTCAGTTTCAGGTAGTATTGGAGTGGCTTTGCCCTATGTTGGTATCCACTCCCCCATGTACTGTTGGGTCTAAGGTAGGTTCGTCCCTGGTACCATCGTGGGTGGACAGAAGTTGTCATGCTGCCCGTTCGGTGCTTCGCCGTGCCTATAGGTTATATAGGGCTTCCGGTTCTGATTCGGTGAGAAGATTTGGTGGCTAAAAGGGGTGATTATAGGAAACTCCTTAGAGGCTTTATCAATTTGGGCCCAGATCTGTCTGTAGTAAGAGTCCCTCTTAGCTCTAAGGATTTAAGTTCCATGGGGTTCTGAAAATTGGTCAGAGGAATTGGGAAAGGGTCTAATTCTGGGCGCATGCGTGTTTCTGCTGAGGCTTGGGAGGAGCATTTTGCTTTATTGTTCTCTCCACCCATGGCTATTGAGCCCAGATTGGTTTTGTTGCCTATGGCTCCAGAGTGGCCGTCGGTTACCCCGGAAGAAATTAGGGAGCTGATCTCTTCCTTAAATTCAGGAAAGGCCCCTGGGGGGGATTTTCTTCCTGCAGAACTTTTTAAGGGAAATGCTGATTGGTGGGCCCCGTTATTAGCAGTCTTATTTACTGCTATAAATACTCAGGGGAAGGTCCCAGCAGATTGGGCAGAGGTAATTGTGGTCCCAGTTTTGAAGAAAGGGGCTGGCAATGACCCAAAGAACCTTAGGCCTATTAGCCACTTAGTATACTGGGTAAACTTTATGCCAATTTTTTATTGCGTAAGCTCAAAAGCTGGGTTAAGGCTCAGGATATTCTGGCAAGCGAGCAAATTGGTTTTTGTGAAGGGTGCTCAACTGCTGATCATTGCTTTTTGCTCACACATCTTATCCAGAAGTATGCTTCCCCAGGGAATGCACTGTTTGCGGCCTTTGTGGATCTGCGGGCCGCTTTTGACTTGGTGCCTAGGGAGTGCCTTTGGCAAAAACTTTTTGCCCTTAATATTGACTGTCTGCACCCATCTGCGAGGGGGGCTATCAGAAATCACCACGTGTAAGGAGAGCGACCAGGCCAAAGAACAATTTAAACCAATAATTCAGTGCTCCCCGCCATATCCTTTCATTCAGGGGAATAACACCACATTCCAAATACAAAGACAGAGTACTCACACCGNCGCCTGGATACGTTCTAAAGCCTTGATTCTATCTAAGGCCCAGAGAAGGGCACCATAGAGAAACTGCAGCGCACATTTATGCAGAAAGACTTTGATAGCTGAATTGATCAACCTCCCATCATGCGACTGAAAAAAGGCCAACAAGATCTTAGATAAGCGTTTGGCCCGAGAACTAGTGCTTAAGGACTGTAAAGACCGTGTACCCGAAGGGAGCAAGAGCCTCGGGGGAGAAACCCAGGCTCTTGCTCCCTTGGGGTTTAATCTCTAAGGAAATGGAGTACCAGAGGCTGGCGGATATTGGCTGCCAGGAGAGATGGGCTATACTAAGTGCAAGTTCTGTGCTGGGCCCTCAGAAGTGCCTGATGTCTGAGACAGATCATCCGAGGGCGTATTTGGATTACAGGTTCCCCTCGGTAAGGAGAAGGCTTTTCTTTTTGGCTCGGGTGAATTATTTTCCCTCATCGCTTACCCTGGGGAGATATCAAGGCATCCTGTTGGCCGAGCGCCTTTGCCAATGCCCTCTGAAGCAGGTTGAGTCTTTAAGCCATATTGTTACACTGACCTCCGTCCGAGATTAATATCGCCTGTGATCAGCGCTTTCCCTGGTAGGTCACGGGAGTTTTATATTAAGCAGCTACTTTGTGACAGCTGTAAGGAGATTACACGGAGGGTGTCACCATTTTTATTCTGTGTTTATGTTATTAAACAGCGTTAGGGGTGTTTAATTCACCCATCTTGTTTATTAATTTTATATATGTTTTTGTATTTGGTGTTTTTCTTTATATTTATGTATGTATGTATGTTTTGTCTTTTATGTTTGTTTCTACCTTTGCAATGACCTTTTGGTTTCGCAATAAAGTTGTTATTATTATTATTATTATTATTCCCTGTCAGCCATCTTTTTTCTGGCTTAAGAAAACCTTGATCTTGTTTTGAGCCCTCTCTTTGCTCGAGCTTTTCTAATCCCTTGATCATCTTTGTTGCTCTTCTCTGCACTTTCCCCAGCCTTTTTTGTGAGAAGAGGCAGCCAGAGTTGCATGCAGTATGCCAGGCATGGGCACCCAGGGATTTACAGACTGGCATTGGAGAGTTCCAGCACTTTCCTAAAATCATGCCTTTGTCAGGACGGATCCAGGCATGCTTGCACGGTTTTCGAGACTGTCTACGTTGCCCCAGAGTAAACAAAACACGTTCCTCCAGCCGGCTCGATCAAAGCAAGCATGATCTTCTGGCACAAACGCGTCTCTCCAAGAGGATCGCCTGCAAACAAAAAGAAGTGGGCCTGGCTTGTTCCACAACTTCGTTTTAAACAGGATCCTAGTCAGCACTGTTTGCGGGAGAATTATAAAGCCACAATCACATACAGTTTGGATTGTCGGAAGGGGCAAAGTATCGCTCTGCAGGCTTCAAGGTGGCTTGGCACCTCTGCAAAAATGTCACGGCCATCCAGTCTTGAGGAGCAGGCATGGTTTATTTAGTCGTTTCTGTTCTGCACATAAAATCTCTAAATCCTTATCCCCAAACATCTCCAAATCCTCCCTCGGTTTGCCAAATAAAAAGGTCTTAGGTCGCCTCCGGAACACAAGCCGCTGAGACTCAGGCTCCCATGGAGAGGGAGTTTCCCTTAACGTGTTTTTCCTTCCCCTTTAAAATTGTCTTTAAACCGATTTATGTTTTAAAATTAATGTTATGTTTATTATGTATTTATGCTGTAAAGCACTCCGAGCACCATCTGGTGGAGAGGGGGTGGGGCTATAAAAATAAAAATATTATAGTTGCATGGACAGAGCAGGAACACAGACTCAAACTGGTCTGTGACCTTGGATTTGCCGACTTTGTTCCTGGACTAGGATTTTACAGCAGCAGTTCCCACACTTTCCCCCCGCCTCCCACTAAGTGAAGTCTACCATGACCGGTTTTCAAACATCAGGGATGCAAGATCAAAATCTTTAAAAAATAATAAAGGGACACTAGGAAACTGCAGGGCTCTGAAAGTATGTTCCCTTAAAATAAGGGACGCGATAATCCTTGCAGATATCTCAAGGTAAGGCCTCAGGGAATTATGGGATAACCACTCTTTGTGGGAGAGGGGAAAGCTGTTGGATATCTTTCCCCCTTGTTTCCTACAGAGCATGTATCCTGCAGGGCGATGCCGGAAACTCAGCTCGGACAACACTTTGCTCTGGCTGAGTGCTTGCTGGAAGGATTCTGTTCCAAGGTGAACAGAACCTTCTTGCTGACAGATCCTTCCCTATGCAAAAGGCCACTTGCCCTCTCTCCCCCTCTCTGCGAGCACAGCTGGATCAACGCCTCTGGCAACAGGAACAGGAGTCAAGCTGGCAAGGAAGCTTCCAGACGAGCCACATGCATCAGTAAGCAGAACAGCCCCCGGGTCGCCTGGGGTACAAACCGGGATTCAGATGGATTGCTTGAAATTGCAAAGCACCTGGGATACATAGCAAAGCAGAGGCCTCTTTTCAATCTGCTCAGCTCCTCAGGGAAAGCAGCGTGCCAAAGAGAGAACACACAAAGAGTACAGAGATCAGCCACGTTAGAAGAATCCACCCCAGTATCCCAGACTTGCTTCTTCAGTTACAGACGCCTCTGCCAGGAATGGATGCTGGCAAAGGTGTAACTTTGGTCAAATATTTTGGGGAGATGCTGGGGAAACAAGCCCCCCTGACTTATCGTCCCCGGCTAGTACAGCAGCTTTGAATCCCGGCAATAACAACAACTCCCCACCACGGCCTGCACTCTGATTGAGGCAGGGGAAGATAAAGACCGACCAGTTCCCCCTCATCCCAAGGAGCAACCTTTGGCTATGGGGGGGGGGGGGGGAGAGAATGGCATCCCACCTCCTGGTATGGGCTGCATGGACTTAGTGCTGTCCCCCCATTCCCCTAGATTTGTGGGGGACGTACGTGTCCACCATAGTCCCACTATAATTACGTCCATGGATACAGGACAGGAAAAAAGCAGCCTACAGCAACTCCAAAAGCCTCCCAATTTTCTTTGACATTAGAGCTGAAAGGAATGTTCAAAAAGACGAGCAAACCCATCGAATTAGCCTGAACCCAAAACGGCGACCAGGATAACTACTGCAACCTGCATCCTTTCCATTGTCTATCCATTCTGGTTATTTCAGATGGGGTTTTGGGTTTGTTTGTCGTGAGGTTTTCAGTTCAGTTAATTTGGTATTTCAATTACATCCTTTTGTTAATATCACACCTGCGCAATTGTCAAAAATGACATAGCTGAAAGGGTGAAATAACTCCTTATAAACCAAAATCGAGGAGGGGGGTAGGTGGCGGGGGGAAAGGAGGAGAGGGGACAGATATGGGAATGCCCATTTTGGTCATGAATATTATTTGGATATTTGGAGGGCTACCTAAAACTATGTGGATATTATTATTATTATAAGCATTTGTATAGCGCCAGCAGTGTACCTGGCGCTTTACAGAACAATAAGATAGACGTGCTCCCTGCCTACGGCTTACAATCTAATAGACACGGAGGGGGAAGACAAGGAGAGGGGACATAGGGAGAGACACGGGATAAACAACATTTAGCGGATGCTGGCTTGGAACAATCTCACAAGCAAGCTCCCTAAGAAAATCTTACCAAATACGGAATTCTGACTGTGTTGCTTCCTGCCGCGCACTACTCGGAGCTTGGTAACGCTTACAGGTAACTACCTTTACTCGCAAGGAGAGAGAAGCGCATTTGCTGTGTTGGTCCCAAAAATAAGAGCAGGAGACAAAGGAGTTCAGAGAATCTCTTTGGTTGAACCAACTCCGGTTCGGGAGGCTACGAAAGCTTTAGATATGAAGGCTCCCTCCCAAGCGATTGCTTTCGTACGTTGTACATACCTGTCTTCCATTTTCTCAGGGCACACTTCTGACTTGTGACATTTCCGAAGAAGGGCCTTGTGTGCGGCCCAAAAGCTTGGATGCTCTTGCCAACAGGAGTTGGCCGCACAACACAGATGTCCGAGAGAGCACAAGCTGGCCTTCCCAGCAAGCTAATTCATCCAAGGAGTATGGCCAATTTGGAATTTCCGATACAGCCCAAAACACTAGACACTCGGATCGTGCAGAAATGCCCCATGCAGCCCCAACAAACCAACCCCAGACCTCCGCTAAGCATTAAAATGGCTTAATCAGCTTTCTTAACCAACTTTGTGTTTACAGCCATTTGTTTAATTTGAGATACTGAACGAATCAGTAGTTAAAATCAAGGCAGGAACTAAGTGCTGCCGTGAGTCTGTCCCCTATGCTCTAACGCAACGAGACGCCTCGCTCAAGTGAGGCTACCAGAGCCACCGTCAGCCCGGACGCATGCAGTCCTGATCCTTGCCCTGGTTTTTCTTTTCGCCACTACCAGTTTCAAAGATGCCGTGTAATTACTCGCAGCCGCATGCCAGACCCCATTACCATGGGAAACCTTAGCAACCAAAACAAACATTCACTTAGTTGCTATGGCGAGGAACAAATGACTAGAGAAAGAAGATAAGGTTAGAGCAACATGCCTTACCTTCCTCCCACAAGCTAGGAAGGAAACACAGGCAGACGGAGAAAAGGTATAAGAGCAACCGGGATTCAGACAGAACGCTGCTCATTTACTTTGTGTTCAAATCCGACAAGAGGGGTGGGGAATCTCAGGCCCGGGGGCCAACGGCAACCCATAGCTACTTCTAGTTTGATCCCTTTCCAGTTCCTGGGTCTGGCCCCTGGATCTAGGGGCTCCCCACTCCAGGGGAAAGGAGTAGGGATGAGGGCATGCACGAAAGGACAAAGCCATTGTCTGGGCCCTCCTCTTCCTGAGTGTACCCTAGCCCCCAATGTCCATGCAGCCCTCAAAGCTGGTCCTCGCTTTCAAAGTGGTGCCAGGAACCCATGTCCTAGAACTCGCAGCAATTGCAAGAATCCTAATTATCTCTCTACCAAACAGCTCACCTTCCAATGGGTACTTCTTGGAGAGAGATGGGATATTCAGTCATTCAGAAGAAGAAGAAGAAATAACTCCCCAATAAAATATAAATGTAGAAACCCAAAAGAAGCGCACAATGCTACACACTATGGCCATCTGGCAGTCAGCGCTGCTGGTAACCCCAGCTCAGCAAAGGACTCAAACACAGGCTTAAAATAAGCCCATGCTCACGTAAGTCATCGGGCGCTTTTGGACAAGCACCTCGCCGCCCAATACCCACCCAGCTCCCACCCATTATACATGTTGCAGGGCACCCATAGGGCACCACTGCAGCCCTGCAACAATACATAGGAGGAGTTGATTCCTAAAGACGCCTCCGGTCCCAGATCAAAACCAATTCCGCATGCCACCCAACCCAAAGAATTAGGTCAGGTTTCATTGACACCTTTGTGGCTACAGCCATCCTGCATCCAAGCACGGGGTTGGACTAGATGCTCTTCAAGGTCCTTTCCAAACTCGGATAGTCTCCGATTCACTGCAAACGGGAATGCTTCTGGCGAGCAACAAGCAAGGTAGATTTCGGACGCTCTGCACTGACAAATTCATGGTCCTCCCTACTGGCTCTAACAGGAAGTAGTGCTATTCAGTGCAGAGGGCAGTACCCTTCAATCTACCATGAGCAGGTACAATTCTAGCGGCTGCTTACACCACCAATTCCTTTACCCGATCACTGCCCCCCCAGGGTTTTCCACCCATACAGGGAATTGCTCAAGAGTTTTATCTCACGGCTAATGCAGGTACTAGCAATACAAGGGACCACTTGGGCTTAAATCCTCCAGTCTCAGTTGTTCCTTATAAATCTGCACAACAGCGATCTTCTGACGAATTCAATTTGCCAAGGTAAAGCAGCATGTAATACCGACACAGGACAGGATTCACCCCAACCTCTGGCCCAAAAGCTTTGGCATTGGCATGTCTGAAGGATTCCTGCAGTGTCTGTTGTCAAGGCCATTTCTAAAGGTTAAGGACCCTGACTCAACTTGCAGATCAGAGAGTCTCAAATGCTCCAGCAGAACCAGAAACTACCTCCCCACTTCATCGCGAACAGATTTAAGGAAGGCGTTCGCCTTATTGAGAAGCTCAGATTCCTGCAGCAAATTCAGACG
The DNA here is from genome assembly GCA_003113815.1 of Sphenodon punctatus. Taxonomy (NCBI): domain Eukaryota; kingdom Metazoa; phylum Chordata; class Lepidosauria; order Sphenodontia; family Sphenodontidae; genus Sphenodon; species Sphenodon punctatus. Next base: position 5,133,349 of record QEPC01008384.1, on the reverse strand, counting down.
CACACATGAAAGTCACTGATTTACCACTTCAAACAGGATCTGAATTGGTGTGTGTGTTCAGGAATCATACACGCTACCCAGAAGGATCCCATCACAAACAAGGAACGGGATGGGATCACAGGGCATATTTGGGCAAACTGAACCGTTCTCCAATACATCACGCTCGGCTCCCTCTGGCAAAGAGGTGCTAGCGGGCTGATCTGGCGAAGGCTCGGGAGACGCCAATTAGCATCCAAATTGTCAATTAGAGAGAGAGGAAAAGTTAGTGTGGCATCTTTGCAGACAAGATGGCGAGAGATCAGCAGTATCAAATTAGCCCTGGCCAGTCTAGGCCAGACTTTGGGTTTTAGTGAAGACGGCTAGACAGTACCAGATCACACACACGGCACATGGAATAGGATTCTCTGTATGTCCATCTGCTGCTGTTGGGTCTTGACCCCTGACTCCCCCACGGGCTTTAACATCTAGTCCTGCCTGGGCACTTCCTTCAGGAGGAGCAGCGCCCACTGCGGGCATCATGCTAGATGCCCTAGTCGAAGGGACCAAGGACTCTGCCACCCCAGGACCACCTATAAAGCAGCGCACCTGCTTGGGGTGAGCACCTCTGACTCAGCACTCCTGAAGGTACCATCATGCTCATCAAATTCGCACAGCATTCTTGGTGGCCATCCCCCAACTATGAAACTCCCTCCCCCTGGAGGTTTATCTGATCCCGAGCCTATTCATCACCCAGCGGCAATGGAAGACATTTTTATTTGGCCAGGCATGTGGCAAGCGGGGATAGGTTTGGGGATAAGGGATTTTAACTTGTTTTATTTTTGTCTCTTTTGGGACTCTGTGTGGGGTAACCTACCCTGAGCCCTTGGGATCAGACAAGATAATTAAATTTAAATAAACAACACGTACCTTTCCAAGAGTGAGCAGATCTCCCCGGTGTCGTCGGTGGAACCGACTGTGCTTCAAAAATAGGGTGGCCAGACCCCCCGCTTTAAAAGAGGACACTTATGAAAAATACATGGTGCAGGGCTGCCCTGGAATCAATGCAACCCTGCAACAGTAGGCCACCCTATTCCAAAATGGCGACTGCATCATGATCATGACATCCCAAGGAAGAAGCATCTTGCTGGGCGTGACTGGTTGGCTGTGGGAAGGGGTGTCTCCAGAGCTGGTGCTAGGCAGGGGTAACACGGGAGGAACTGAAGCTCCTGGCCCTGCATCTTCAGAGGCGCCAATGCCCCAAAACCACCTCATGGCAACTTTGCGACCCCAGGGGTTTCAAGAGCAGCGGTAGCTGTGGAGCCGCTCTCAAGGCAGGCAATTTCCTGTGGGGCCCCATCCTGCTCACCCCCATCCTGCTTCGTCCCAGTCCTGGCCCAGCCCCGCGTGCCCCTCAATCACTCCCCTGACTGCCAGCGTGTGAACCGCGGGAGCATCTTGGGCCTGGTGTTTGGAGACCGCACACCCCACGCCTCACATTCGGTCTCATGAAATACATCAGGGGAGACCTCCCCCTCTCTACTGAGGGCTGCTGTTGGCATTAATATCCCAGCCTGGGGAGGGGGAACGTTTTAAGAGGATGGCTGCAGCCATGCGACAGAGCCACCCAACAGGAAAAAGAGATGGGGCCCCCTTCTTTCCCACCATTTTTTGAAGGCGGAAAAGGTGGCTTTATTTTATCTAGGGCTTTTGTTGCCAAATTCATTCTCTCACATACAAGGCTGTGAGGTTAACCTCTTTTTCAAACTAGCATGCAGATCTCTGAATATGAAGTAAAAAATCCTATTCCACCCAAGGACTGGCCTCCCAGGGGTAGTAACACTGGGGGTAAAATACCTCCGTTTGGTTTTCTCTCACGCACACTTAGAGAATTGTAAGACTGAAGGCACCTCAAGAGTCACCTAGTCCAACCTCCGGCTCCAGGGGTTCACACATGCACTAACCCCAAGGGTAGCTACCTCTCAAAGTGCTTATTTCATCCTTCATCATAACCTTGCTTTATCTTATGTCATGTGAACATTTCCTCATAACCCCAGAGGTAAAATGAAAGACTCTTTACGCAAAGTGTTAACCCAGAGCTATCTCCAAACCCCTGGGGTTATTTGTGCGAGACTCCCAAATGTGGGATGGACGAGGAGGGGGTTTTAGGCAAGGGTTGGCTTGGTCAAAGATTCTTACCCACAATATGTATTGATCCCCAGGGTCAGAGTTTGTGTGAACGTTTCAAGAAGTAATCAGACCCGCCCCACACAAACCACAGGTCATCCCAGAGTCCTTCATGGGCTCACCTACCCAGCAATTCCAGATCTCTCCTCTCTATGGTCTTCCACAGGAAGAACTGCATTCTGGGATACGCTCCCATCATGCAAGGCAGGAGGGGTTGGGTACTTCTGTGGGGAAAAATGGAGTTGCTACCCTCAGGCAGCAGCATTTATGGAAACAAGCTGTCAGGTTCAGGCAGGAACAGGATTGAAACCCAGATCTCTAGGGCTCAGTCACCAGAACCACTGGGTCTTCTCCTGGAGCGAGAGCCTCATACTTCTCCACCCTCTCCCTGATTGGCTAGCCCCTAAAACGGTCTCCCCATTGGCTGCCCTGGTCTATATAAAGCACCCACCAGAAACAGGAAGCGTCTCTCTACCACAGAAGTAAAGCCCAGCCTGTGGGACGAGAGATCTTCCCAGCTTCTCAACTCCCCCTGCCAGTCCCTGGGGACCTGGTGCTAGACCAGGTGAGGCTCCAACAGAGGCCCGTTGAAAGCTTTCCATTCCCAACTCTCGCCTCCTTGCCCAAAGGGGCCAAGCACTCAGAACTCCTCGAATGCTGGGAGCGCTTCCTCCTTGCTGGATCCCAAGTAATTTCCCACCAATTGCTCAAGAGGAAAGAAATGCATCGATGCTGAGCCTAGAAGAGCACAATGCCTCCGGCTTCCATCGTCAGTGCTTCAGGTGCTAATTAATGCCTTTCTGAAAACATTCCAGCCGTGCCACAAGGTGAACCACGTCAAACAGGGGGTAAAACTTGTTCCCTGGCTACGCAGGTAGACAGGGCTGCAAACAGGAGCTGTCCAGGCAACTGCACCTGCATCACAAGCAAGAGTAGGGTTACCACCCTGCAACATGTATTTTTCATAAGTGTTCCTTAAAAATGTGCACAGGCGGCAGCCCTAAGCAAAACGCAGGGGAGACATGGTTCCGGCCCTCTCAGCATTGACAAGGCCCCTGGTTCCGTTCATCCTGCTCCATTTTGATGTGACGAGAATGGATGTGCCTAGTGCTGGCGGAGCAGGAACTACACAGACTCCTCAGAAGGGGCCTTGAGAGCCATCGAGTCCAACCCCCGGTTTGGATGCAGGACAACTACAGCTACAACATCCCCGAGAGATGGCGGTCCAGCCTCTTTCTGAAAGCTTCCAGTACTTAGATCTTGCGTATGCAGGAAAGGGAGTTAAACTGCTAATAGAGGGCTGAAATCAGGCCAAGAGCCCAACCCCTACACCCAAAGAGTAAGAAATCTACAGCCTGCAGTCGACTGACCAGAGACTTCTCCCTACCCACCTGCACTGCAACCTGCTGTTTCTGCACCATGGGCTACCAGTAGCCTGACAGCCTGACAGCCACGAAGCATTTCCAGACTGGTAGCCAAGGCCCTTACACAAGGCGCTCCAATCCCCATCAGAGTGAAGGTTCTCCACCCTTGCCTTAACCTCAGAAACCTAGGGGTGATCCAGAGGTGCCCTGCTAGTCTCCATAGCCCCAGTTCCCATCCCTAATTTGCCAGCCTTTGCCCAGGGACAGATTAAGTTTGATTGGGGGGGGGGGGTTGGAGCTGTGTGAGTGATGCTTCTGCATCCAGCTGTGGGTGGGGTCTGAGAGAGCAGCACCAAAAACAGGGCCTGGAAGAGGGTCTGGGGGCTAAGCCCTGGCACAAATTAGGCTTTTAGTGGAAGAGGAGAGGGGGTGGGGGTGGTTTTAATCAGGATTTTATATAGCTTGCTATTTTTACTGGGTTTTATCATTTTGGTGGTTTGTTTGTTTTTTACCAAAGCCACCCTGAGCCTTTGGAGAAGGGGGTCGGGGGAGACAAGTTTAAAACAAAACAAAACCTGGAGTTAACTTAAGTGAGAATTTAACATGGACTAGTTAGTGAGTTGGATTTTTATCCTGCTCCCTCTCTGAAGGCATAGGGCAACTTACAGCATAAGATATATAAACTACATGAAACATACAGTAAAATAAAATAAAAGATTTAAGCTATGTAAAGTTTCTATTAAACCTACACCCAGACCCTATCCCCGCGGGCTAAAAGTCTGGCCAAATACATAGGTCTCACACGCTGCCATCCGGAAAACGCTCAGGCAAACCTCCAGGAGGGCTGAACATCCAAAGTGTATTTTCAGAGTGAAATCAACCCGTTTCCAACTTAAGGGGTGGGTTCACCCGAAGTGCTAACCCTTGGGAAAGTCACCGAGGGCCTGTTCACACAGAACAGCCTTTTCCCAAGGGAACTTTTATCACTGGGTTAGTTAGCATTGGGGGTTATTTAACAATGGTAATTCAATGAGAATGGTCCCACAGTACCACACACTACCTCTAAAGCGCTACAGTGTTTGCATGACCCTTCTTCAGCTACAGCCACCGGGGAGGGAGGTAAGTTAGAGTTCCTGGGCAAGAATGGTTCCCTCCCCCCCCCCCCCCCAAAAAAAAAAATACCTCTCTCTTCTGTCAGATTTTCCCTAGCTCCTCAACCCCACAGAGTGCTCACAGATGCGTCTCCTTAGATGGTCTCATCCTTCAGGATTCCCCCTCATCCCTTTGTAACTAACAACATGGACCTGCAACTTCTCAAGTCCATAAATGCATCCCGGTCTCTCCCTACGCTTTCCTCCCCTTGTCCATTTTAGATTGTAAGCCCCTTGGGGCAGGGACCTGTCTCGAATCATGATTGTTCAGCTCCAGGCACATTGCGGACACTATATAAATAACAAACAACAAGAAAGTGGCTTTCTCCCCAACTTAGCTGGCCTTATCCAGGGGGAAATTATCTCCAGGGAGGAACATTTCATATGAACATGCACTTAAGACTCTCTCCTGGCCTCAGTTCCTTATCTGTAAAATGGAGATAACAGCACAGCCCTCCATCATGGAGATCTTGCAAAGATAAATACCTAACAGGGGTGGGAAGCCTCTGTCTTGATGGCCAAATGCAGCCAGCTTTGATTTGGCCCCTTTCCAGGTCTTATTCCCAAGCACGGAGACTGAGCTCAGGCTAAGGGAGCAGAGAGGAGGGCAGTGCACACAAGGAGAGGGGACAGATCCATGATCTGAACCCTCTTCTTCCTAAGCTCACCCCTAAAGCATCCCCTCCCCAACTTCTACGCAGCCCTTGGAGCTTGTATTAATTTTCAAAGTGGCCCACCCCTATGCAGTTTGATCTGACCATGGTATTTTAGCCATCTGTAATACTGTCCATCAAAGATGCAAATCATTTGGGAAAAGGAGCAGGTAACAGCTTCAGTACCTCTGTCTTTCTGTTCCTCTATATCCCACCGCAAGCAAGGAAAGCTGGTCTCTGCTAGCTTTGTTCTCTTGCAAACTGTTCGCTCAGACAGTATACGCTACGCAGCACTCAAACCCCAGTTACTCGGCTGCGTACGCAGTATCCCAACTCACTCCTGGCTTTGAGATCATCTGCGCTATCAAACGTGTGCTTTCTATCCGACACCAGCACCTGTTGCTACTGGTTTACAACAGACAGGGAAGATTTTTCTGCTGAGGTTTAGAAAGCAGGCGCCAGTAAATCAAACTTGGAAAGGCTGGGAAAGTCCACAAGGAAATAAACCAAAAGCCGGCAAACAGAGTCAGCTACTTGTGTATAATGCAAAAGTAAAGAACATTGGAAAAGCACCCCCGTTCCAAATCACCCTGATCATCTAGAGGCTCGCTCGATCCCTTGGCTAACTGCTCCCAGGCACCAGGAGCGTCCTCCTCCTCGTCTGACAACCGCCCTGGCAGTGGTATCGTGCCGGGCAACACAAGGTGTGCGCACTAGACAACTGACATTACTCAGCCCTTAGATAAATAAGTGTCAGCGAGCAGCGAACCCTGCGGGTGGAGCAAAACAAAGGCCTGGATTGTGGAAGGGCTGCTAATCAGGAGATGGGAAAGGAACAGAGGGGAGGGGCTCCTCTGCTGCCATCTACTCCAACCCCAACTCCGAGGCAGGCTATCCTCTGCCTGCCTATGCAGGGCTGGGGAACTCCAGGCTCAGGGGCCAAATGCTGCCCATGGCTACTTTTTATTGGACCCCCTTCTCAACCTCTGGCTCCAGTTCCTATCCCCAAGCACTGAAAGGCTGAACTCAGAGGGGAAGGGAGCAGAGAGGAAGGCAGGGAAAAGGGTCCTCATCTCTGGTCTCCAGCATTGTAGATTTATGCTTATCCAGCTGGGTTTGGAAACCACCCAAGGAGGGAGATCCTACAGCTCTATTCCACCTACGGTCGCCACCTTGGGGATATTTGTCCAGCCCACGTTATGAATAGTACCCGCTGCAGGCCCTGAAACATGTATTTTTCATAACTGGCCTGGACAAATATACCTAAGTTGGCAACCTTAATTCCACCGCCCCCCAGTTCTTACAGCAAAGGAGTTTTTCTCCCGTTGGGGAGGGGATGCAAGCTTTTTGAGCCCTTCCTCAGACTGGTAGCCCATCCAAACTGTAGATCAAGCCACTGCAGGACAGGTGTATATATGTGAAAGCAACAACGTGGGAGGGAACTGTTGGGGGGGGGGGGCAGAAAAATCATGGGTGTTTCAAACATTTACAAACAAAGCCACAGACCCTTTGTTTTAGAGAGTTTTTTTAAATGGTCACTGGCTACGACAGCTCTGAAATCAGCATGAAGGCTTGCTGCAACCATACCAGTGACATTGAATAGGCTGCTTAACGGTTCCATTAATACAGAGCTGGACTTTATTATGCTCTTCCACTGGAGGTATGGGATTCGGGGCAGAATGCCTGCCGGTTGGCTATGCAATAGTACCTACTGGTTTGTACCCCATGCAGCATCATAAACAGTCTCCCGCAGGGAGAGTTTCTTGTGCCACAGAAACTCTGCAGCCTGCACAATTTCCCCCTGCCTGTTTTAGCTAGTCAGGGACTAAAACACAGTGAACACGGCTCCCAGCTGCCTGCAAATTTTGCGCCCCGCTTATGTGGCGAAAGCCTTTGTTAATAAACTTGACTTAATAAACTTGACACACCCAAGTGTGTCAAAAGGGACAGATGCCCCCCTGCTTTTCGTTCTACTGAGTTTCATGACATCTACATCCAGGAACTGGAAAGGGGCCAAATTAAAAGTAGCTCCAGGCCACATTTGGCCCCTGGGCCTGAGGCTCCTCATCCCTGGCTTAAAGTGAAGTTCTCACAAGTTGAGCTTTTTGAGATGGTCTGTTAAATTTCACTTAAGGAAAATGGTAATAGTCTGCTCCAAGACCCATCAATGTCTGGGATTTTGCAAGACTTAGGCCCATATTAAGGCACAAAACGGATGACATAAAATATGTCTGAAATAGAAAAAGCTCTGGGTACAAAATTAGAGAGTGTGCAAGAAATAGATTCAGCAGTGAGAGAGTCGTAGTGCAAATATTCTTTTTTTCTTTTGCGCCCCCATCTTGCCACCGGACCCGCTACCGCACACCCCTGCAGCCAGAGCCCGATTGCAGAATCAGCATCGTGATCGTTAAAACCAATTTGTTAGCAGCCAAGGGGCGGGTTGTTTTTTTAATACAAGCCGAAGCAGGACTTCCATTTGGATATTCAGTTGACTTTTTAACACACCCATTTCCCTTAAAAAAAAAAACACACACAAAATAAACAATTCCTCTCCAGCCCAGACAAAATGCCTTTAAAAACATCCCTTTGATCAGGCTTCCACTGAATTATTCATCGGCTTTCAGCTACCCGAGTCTTAACTATAAAAACAAGAACCAGAACAGATAGTCCCGTCAAGACGACACTTGCTATCTGTGATGCTGTCAACTGCATGGCTCATGGTCCCCCTAACACACACACCTCCCTCCATCGACCATCCTGCTTGGCCTATTGTCTATTCAGCAAAGGAAGAGATTGTACCTTCCTGCCATGACCTTTCCTTGAGATAATGCTGCCTCTGCCTCACACACAATACACGGCTCCAAGGAGTCACGGTGAAATAGAGAGGCCTGATCTTCTAAGCCACTGGAGCTGGCCACTGTCAGACCTGGGCCACTGCACACCACTGGGGGCTGCTGTCAGAGCTAGGCCACGACCTCCGGGGCTAGGAAGGGGAGGGAAAGAGGGTGTGATTGCACCCCCTTGGCCCTGTCCCTTTTGAGGGGGGGCAAAGCCACTTCAGAAGAAGGGCAGGGGGACTCCCACCTTCTGCGAAAATAATCATGCCTCTTTTTGAGTATTGTGACAGCAGGATGCTCAGAAAGGGGCGGAAAAGTTCCTTTGCTCATTTTTGAGCATCATGAGGTCATGATTCGAGAAAGATGATAACCGTATCACTGACCCCACCGCTTGTGTCCCGTCCCACAAAATACCGCAGGGAACATGGTCATGGTGGGACCGTCCCCACTCCATTTACAGCTGCCACCACCACCCCATTCCCCCACCCCAACATCACAGCTTGGGGAGAAAGGGCGATCTCTAAAATGGTGGCTACGCCCTTCGATGGTGACCGAGTCACCAGTCAAGAAAGAGAAGCAGGACCGCCTCCCTTGTTGCCAAGGACCACACAGAAGTTGGTGGCAGGGGTGCTTAAGAGGTGCCCTCAGGAAGCAGAGGGTCCAGATCATGGATCTGTCCAGTATCCTTGTGTGCATTTATTTTATTTATATTTCCACTTTTTATCCCACCTTATTAAACGGCTCAGGACAGCTTACAAAACATATAAAAATGTTTTAAACAGCACAAAACCACCAATCCCGCCATCACCAACCTTTCCCCCCCAACCCTTCTCTAAACCCACCCACCAAAACACTCCTCCCAACCAACCCCCACCCGCCACATGCATGTTTAAGCTATAATGTTTTGCACCACCTCCAGAAGATGCTTAGGCTTGGGTTCAAACAAACCTCAGGGGGAAGGGAGTGCTACAAACTGGGGCCGTGTCCGAGAAGGCTCTCCTGCGCACCCCGGCCCTTCAAACAAGAGTAGCAGATGGAACCTGCAAGAGGTTGCTCCTGGCTGAACGCAGGGGCCCCAATGGAACATGGTAGGACAGGCGGTCTCTCAAATATGTAGATCCCAGATCATTTAGGACTTTAAAGGTCAAAACCAGCACCTTGAATTGGGCCCGGAACGCTACAGGCAGCCAGCGCCGACTCCAGAGCATTGGTGTAAGATGCTCCCTGTGACTCGCCCCCGAAAAGAGCCCGGCCACTGCATTCTGCACCAGCTGCAGCTTCGGAACAGTCATCAAAGGTAGCCCCCAACATAGAGCACATTGCTGTAATCTAGCCTCAAGGTGATGAAAGCACGGATGACAATGGCCAGATCCAAATCAGAAAGAAAAGGCAGAAGCCTCTTCACCAGATGGAGTTGGTGAAAAGCGCTCCTGGCCACAGACACAACCTCATGATCCAGGTGCAACAAGGGATCAGAAGCACTCCGAGCCTGTGAACCTGATCAACCAGAGGGGGCAGACCCCATCAACAACAGGCGTCCTAATCCCCTCCAAGTCACAAGATCAGCCAACCATCACCACCTCATTCCTGTCAGGATTCAGCTTCAATCGGCTCACCCTCATCCAGTCCCCAAAGGCAACCAGGTATTGGGTAAGCACCGAGACTGCAGGGCCTGGGTTGGATGAAAAAGAGAGGTAAAGCCGAGTGTCACCGGCGTACTAATGGCACCTCAGTCCAAACCTCCGAATGACCTCGCCCGACGGCTTCATATACACATTGAACAAGAAGGGGAGACAGAATAAAACCCTGCGGGACCCCACAGGGGGATGGATAATGGGCCATAAGTGTCATCTCCGTGCCATACCCAGGATGAAAGCCCAACGGTACCGGGTCCAGGAATCCGACAGTGTCGAGATGAGCCTGGAGCTGCCGGGCAAGTCAGCATCCAAAGATGGTTGGTTTCTTAAGCAAGGGCCGGACAACCGTAGAGCTCTGCTCTTATTACTTGAATTTCTGTGAGGATTTGGTGTTTGTTTTCTAAGCTCCAGATCCCACTTTCACTGCTCCTCAGGGTTTACGGCCTCCACACACTCCACTACCGTTTCTACACGGGGGCGGGGGGAGAGGAGAGGAGAAATCAGCCATTTTACAAGCAAACCCCAACTAAATGAATTATTCCAGCTTCCCTTACAGGTGCCCATGCCTGTTGCATTCATCAGACTTCCCACACAACTGCAGGTTGCCATGGCAACCCCGTTTCGCCAGAGGAAACATCCCCCCCCACGTTTCACATTTCCGAATCTGATACCGCTAGGCTAGGATTTAAAGGGATATTTAAGTAAATTTAGGGCCCTATCCTGCCCCTTATTTAAGCAAGTCGCTTTTCTGATCCCAATGCCTTACCCGCACAACAATCCTGTGATACTTATGACTTTTAGGGGACTGACAAACCTCAGACAGGCGTACACTCCTGAGACCATCTAATCCAGGGGTGAGGAACCTCAGGCCCGGGGGACAAATGCATCCTGCAGCTAGCTTTTATGTGGTCCCTTCCCAATTCCTGGAACCAGGTCACACCCTCAAGCACTGAAAGACTGAGTTCAGGGTAAGGGAGCAGAGATGAGGGCTAGCCCACAAGGAGAGTGGACAGAATTCATGGCACAGAACCATGATCTGGACCCTCCTCTTCCTCCCACACCCCTGCTCCCCACTTCTCTACAGCCCTTGGAGCTTGTACTAATTTTCAAAGTGGCCCATGGGAAGGAAAAGGTTCCCCACCCCTGTCCTAGTCTGACTTCCCGGGAATCAGTAGTCATAAAATTCTCTCCAGCTACTATCAACGCTGCAAAAACTGTGTTAAACATCCTTCCAAAAGAGACCGTGTAGTCTAGGATCTGAAGTTTGGGTGAATTGTTCCCTCTCTCGGAAGTTCAAGAAATTATTAATACAGTGCAGCCTCATTAGAATACAGTATTTTGGAACCATGGCTCACACTACCTTATAACCAGGGCCTCACTGATTATGCAATTTTTTTCCCTTCCAAATTCTGCAACCAGGAAATGCAAATTCTGCAAGCAGAATAAATCCTACATTTTGGATACAAATGAATCTCCCAGCATTCCATCAATTTTTTCAAGTGTTTTTTTAAATCTCACATTATTATTATTATTATTATAAGCTTTTATATAGCGCCAGCGATGTACTTTACACCACACAGACCCACCAGCTGGGAAGCTGCTTCTCTTCAGCAACCAGCAGCTAGCAGGGCCAGAACCCCATTGGCTAGCTCACAGCACTCCCCACTCAGACTGTAATTCTGTGCTGCCAGAGGCAATTTCTGAAACAGTTTGGCCAAATGCAAAATTCTGCAAAAATGGTCGCAGACACAGCAGCACAGAATTCAGGGCCTCCAGCTATGACGGAATTCACATTATAACGACATTGCTTACAACTTGCCTCTTTGGATGCACTGAATAGTAGTGTGATTTTAACTGAAAAACAAAACATTTTGGATGTTGGGAGCCATGCTTTATGCTGCGTTCTAACCAAATTTGCACTATAAACAATGCACATTACGATGAGGTGGCGCTGTAGTACCAAAAGCTATTCGGCACGATGGCCAAGAGGCACATACTCACATTCAGGGTGTCCCTAGAGCTTTGACTGCCGGAAGTAAAGGAGGAATGGATTATTATATGTATCGAGTAATCTAGGTATCTTCAAACCACACAGGGCCTCATGGGCTGCAGGAGAATCCACAAAAGCCCACCCCCCAATAAATTGAGTTTATAAATAAACCTGAAATGACAGCTGCTGTGATGGCCCCAATTCCTAACTCCTGAATAGTAAGAAAAGCAAATTCAGAGTTTCTTACACGCTTCCCCTCTCCATGCACGGAGGCCTCCACTCCCTGGGATTTGAAAGCCACCTGTCAGAATCAAAGGAACATTTGCCAAACTTTGCATTTAAGGAATTCAGCTCAGGGTGTGGAAGCCAACAGAACCTCATTCTTTTTCAAGCACGGAAGGGTGGTGATTTTTGCTTTTGGCTCACTCTCTAAGCTCCAATGATTCCTGCAAAGAGTTTTCACCCAGGGTGACTTCTGGATTAGAGTCATAAAATGCCCTGGTCTGCTGGAATTGCTAAGAAGAAAGCCCTCCCACGCCCATTTTTCCAGCAGGGGTTAAAACCAAATGTTGGGGAATCTCAGCCTCAGAAACAGTGATTTATCATCACCTGGGAAAGCTATTTAACAAAGACTAGGGTGGCCAGACCGCCCCTTTAAAAAAGGGCTCTTATGAAAAATACATGGTGCAGGATTGCTGTTTCCAGTGCAGACCGGCACCATGTGTTTTTCATTACTGTCCTCTTTTAAAGGGGAGGTCGGGCCACCCTAACAAAGACTGAGGGCACAATATTCGAGGGGTTCATGTTCACACACTTATTCTGAAGTAATTACTCCTTTGCTCCATTAAACTGCTTTTGTCTACACAAACACAGACTTTCAAGAAAAGGAAGGGGTGGTTTCCCTTGGGGTTTGTACTCCTGATTAAAGGGTACCTGTTTCAGCATAGCTTACGCCTCCAGCAGTAAGGGTACATGAACAAAGAAAGGGCATTCATTCAAGCGGGTTAAGGCATATACACCTGACTTTGAATTGTTTGCACAGTCATTAACACCTTGGGTAGCCTCACCAAGGGCAATTACTCTGCAAAGCAGGCATGCCTGAAAAATGGATAATCATCAACAAAGTTGTGAGGTGGGGAATTAGCTTGTTTGTGTGAACCCAGTCTGGCATGGTGGCTAGACCTGTCAGTAGCATTTAATGCAAGCACAGGCTGAATGATACTTGTGAGTGGCAAGTATTAGCAGCAATCCTTTCTGTCCAGAGGCTCACGCCAATAGCCTTCTTCAGCGTTTGCACTTTGGCTGATTTATCTGAATTGTTCTAGAATTTTCAGAACTTTTTGCAAATGACATTTTTAAAAATAGAAGAATTATTAAAAAGATCTTCCCTCTTAAGACCCCATTTTTTCTAATTTTATTGTTTATTCACACCCATGTTCTAAAACTGTGTTGGCTTAGGGATTTTGCAACCATCAGGGTAGTTAAGAATTATGCTCTCTTCAACCTATTCTAGTTTTAGCTAAATTCCACTTTTATAGTCCAGAGAAAGTTACATTTTTGTTCCAGACAGAGAAATACAGAAGATTTTTTTCTATTTTAATCCAAGAATGATACAATAAAAACTTTAAAGAGATACTCTGCTATCTATTGTTGTTAAAAGGCATTTTCTGTTATAATTACAGTGGGGTTTAACAGGTTTATAAACAACAGAAACTATGTGGTTATTTTTTAAATTAGATTTCTTCTCACCAACGTTCAAACAAACCACTTACTCCAGCGTAGAAGTGGGTTGGGTTGTGAATCGTGGCCATTTTTCTAAAAACAACAGGCAGACAAGGAAAAGGACTGTTTTTTCACTGCTGCTAACGCTTGGGCGGGTAAAGGAGGGAGGAATCGTTGGTTGCTCTTCAGCGTTAACAACATCCTGGATGATAAAAATCACCTGTGCCGTTTTACTTCCATCTGGGCAATGCAAAACTGCCTTCCAGCCGCACCCTCTGAGCTCACAAACAAACAGATGGTTTCTTGCCCAGGATGACTGTGCTTTCTCTTTTGCTGGGTGGAGGCAGGACCCCGGCTAGATGGGCCGCTGCTCGGAGCCATATAGCAAGCAGTCCCTACGCTCAAAGAGCAAGCGGCACGAGACGCAGAAAGTTGCATGCAAGCATTCATATTCGAGAGGCTGGGAGCACACCGATCTCCCGGGCGGGGCTGCTTCTCCCCACACTAGCCCAATGGGCCTGCTGCATTGCCCATGCACCCCAAGAGTTTGCTACGGTGCAGCAGCCTCCCCGATCCCTTACCTCACTCTCTCCCGTGCACCCTCGTTGCCCTCTAGCGCCGGCTGCAAGCGAGCAAAATCCCAGGAAAGTCAGCTGGCGCGCGTGAGCTCCGTTCAACCAATCAGAAGTGCCCGGTGGGGCAGCACGAGGCGTTTGCAAAGTGAGCGCGCGCGTTCCGGTGCAGCTTTCGCCTTGCAAAGTTCTTTTGTGCGTGCAGCTAAGGAAAGCTTAGCCGTTCGCATGCTGGCGGGGCAGGCTGTATCTGCGTGGCAAGGGGGGAGCAATTGCCCCCCGTAATAAAAGTTCGTGTGCTTATTAATTTTTATTTTTTTTTATTAATTTATTTATATAGCACCAGCAATGTACCTAGTGCTGTCCAATCAATAATTATAGACAGGTTCCTTACACACACACACACACACCCAGGGGCTTACAATCGAGTTTAAAATTCCTTCACTTTTGCAAAGCTTACATACAAAGCTTTATTTCTCCTAAATAAGAAAAAAAAAGAAACAGACATATAGATAATATCGTTCAATAGAACATTTAACCCTTGAAGGATTTTTTACAGAGGGGGGGCTGAAACATTGACAGGGGGAGGCCCCTTGTCTCCACCCCCAGCCATTTATTTATTTATTTATATCCCACCTTATCTCTAGGGTTCATGTTGGGTTGCAACAATTAACAGATACATGAAGCAGGTGGACATAAAACCAATTAAAAATCCTCAACCTCCACAACTCTATCCCTGTCTGCCAGTTGCTCAGCCAAATCAAAAGGCCTTATTCCATCACCTCCCACAAATTATTATTATTAAACATTTATATAGCGCCAGCCATGTGCCTGGTGCTGTACAGAACATAGAAATAGATGCGGTCCCTGCCTGTGATCATCATCAGGCTTTGGTGAACTTCTAGGGGAAAAGGTTTTTCCTTGGCAATGGAAGGCACGTTCCTGATGAAGAGTTAAATCCGTTTAATATGCCTTTCATTCACTTTTACTTTTGAATCGTTTGGCATATAGAGCAATTTAAACTGACAATATTCTGGGGGTGGGGTTGTCACAAAAGCCAGGAGAATACTCCCCTTCACTTTTTCATTTGAAGTATCTGTAACGCCAACCCTTTCCGTGTTTGGGTAGCAAGTTAGAGGGTGGCCACCTATGCAATTTTTTAAGGAACACATGAAAAAGACATGTTGCAGGGCCTGCATTGGGGCCTTAGGCCCAGGTGCCAACGGCAGGCCCTGCAACATGTTTTTTTCATAAGTGTTCCTTGAAAACGTGCCAAGGTGGCAACCCTTGGACCGAATGCTGTATGGAAGTCAGTAACCTAGCAAGGCTATGGCTGGCTGGGGGCCAGCCATAGATCAATTATTCCCTTCCCCCCCCCCTCAAGGGCAAAGGCGGGGTCTTCTTAGGAGCAGCTCTGCCAAGGCTCCTGATCAGCCTCAGTCTCACCCTGCGATGGTTGCGGTGCTGCCCTGGCCCCCCTGGAGCAGCAGCACTTCTACCAAGAAGGAAGTTTTCTGAGTGAGTAAGGCTACCACGCCACTCCTACCCACTCTGAAAACTTCCTTGAAGGCTGGGTCTTTTTCAAGGGCCCTGAGTGCCGCTAAAAGATTTTCAGAGTGAATGGGGGCAGAGAGCTAGCCCTGCTGCCTCCCCCACACGCTCTGAAAACTTCCTTCTTGAGCGCCACTAAAAGATTTTCAGAGTGGGTGGGGGCAGAGAGTTAGACCCGTTTCACATGAGACTCCCCCCTCACGCCCATGCAGATTCGCTGCGTGGCCAGGTGGGGCCGCCTGTGTGTCCACCGCAGCTGGTGGGTGGGGGTGAATGCACGCTCCCGTGCTCCACCCATCTCCATCTCCCACACACGGAGCAACCGGAGATAGCAGTGCTTGCTCCGTGCGTGGAATTGGGTGTGCGCCCATGTAATGGCCGCTCCTGCACTGCGGTGTCCACCCATTCCCTCTGCACCATGGCCCATTTGAAAAGGGCTCTAGCCTTGCTGCCTCCCCCACCCACTCTGAAAACGTCCTTCAGGCCACTAGGAAATTTTCAGAGTGGGTAGAGCAGAGTGTGGGCCCCGCTCCTTCCCCCTCTGAAAATTTCCTAGCAGAGCTTAGGCCACTTGCAAAGCCCCCAACCCACCCCTAGAGTCCAAGGCGAGCCCAGGCTCTGTGGTAGCTACGCCCCAGGTTGCCATGGACAATGGCTCTCCCTCTGGGAACCTATGGTTCCTCCTCAGCTGTGACCTCTCTGCCGCTGGAGTATGACGAGGGACTGTAAAACAATTGGCAAAAAAAAACCAAGGGTCTCTGATCCTTTGCCCCTCTTTTTCCCAGGGTGGAATGCTGTGACCAGCTGATGAGAGATCAGGCGGTAGCTTGACCAGGCAACAATTTTAAAATGTGAGGACACTGTTGAGAATAAAATGTCCAGAAGGAGCTGTAAGAAATGTACGGAGCTGAGGAAGAGGGTTGCTGACAGTAGCAAAAGCAGCAGTATAGGCGAGGTGGGGAACTTCAGGCCCTGGCCCAAATCCAGCTTACAGATGATTTTTAGATCCATGAACTGGACCCTCCCTTTCATTTCCCCTCCCACAACTTCTGTGCAGCGCATGGAGTTTGTACTAATATCCAAAGTGGGCCCCAGGAGGGAAAAGGTTTCCCTATCCCTGGCAAAGCACCCAACCTGATGGGAGCCCACTCTGACTGGTGTCTAGATGCCCTAGCACTGTAATAATGTTAACAATAAATTAATAATGCATGATGATAAATAAGAGTAAATTGTTATTACTGGTTGTCATTAATGAGAAGAGGAGTTCGCCAATAATGTCATCTCTTTGCTTAATCTCCATTCAACATGCTCCAGAAGAAAAAGAGTGAATTATATTATCTCTGCTGGGTGCTTTTAGTCACAAGTAATACTATTAGTGTGGTAAATGGCAAATTGCTACAATTAGTCTGCCCTAGCAGAAAAGTATAATTGCAGCCTGGCTCTTATTGTGACAGTGCTCCGTGGTAATGATACCCAGACACAATCAGTGCTCTTATTAAAAGGCATTCCTCTGATACTCCTCCAGTGTAATGGGGACGGTGAAGGACCTGGAGGGAATCCTTTTAGATGTCCCTGATCCTGTGTTGTGGATCCATCCCTGTCCTTGTGTGCATGCCCTCATCTCCGCTCCCTTCCTCTGAGCTCACTCTTTCAGTGTCTGCAAGGAAGGACTGGATCCAGGGGCCAGAGCCAGGAATTGGAACGAGGCCAAATAAAAAGCAGCCTCAGAATGGATTTGGACCACGGGCCAAAGGTCCCTGACCCCACTGCAGCTGTGCAATGTAAGGGACTGGGCATCCTGTATTAATTCCTGACAAATTTGCACAGCGAGGGCCACACAGAAAGGCGTTATCAGAGGCTGGCCCACAATTGTCTCTCCCTCTGTTCTCCCTTCCCTGTCTCCTCTCCCCGTCTCTAGATTGTAAGCTCTCGGGCAAGGACCATGTCTATCTTATTATTTGTAAAGCGCCAGGTACATCGCTGGTGCTATATAAATGCTTATAATAATAATTAATAATTAATGGACTCCCTTCATTTTGGAGGTTTGTCTAAACCTGAGCGTGCTCATATTCCAGAAGTGATGTAAGAGCTCTTGGTTTGGTCAGATTTTTGGTAGGCAGAGATAGGGTTGAGTGGGTTTGAGTGGGGCAGCTTAGGGGGGCTTTTAAGAGGATTTTTAAAGGCTTTTATGTGTCTTTATATCTTGTAAGCTGTCCTGTGCCCTAGGGGGAGAGTGGGGTAGAAATATGAATAAATGCGTTAATTAATTAACTAAATAATATAGAGCAGTAGTTCCTTGACGATGATCCATGGAGCATTAGAGGTATGGGAGCCCACATCTGGTCCATGAAATCAATAGCAGTGATGTCAAAGTGGGCTCAGAAGTATGACCATCTCATCCACACCCACGAGGAGAATCCTAGCAATACCAGAGCTAGGGGACGCTCCACGAAATTCGCCAGCAAACAGATTTAAAACAAAACAAAAGGAAACGCGGCTAACCTGGAACTCGTTGCTAGAGGATGTTGTGGAGGCCAATAGCATAGCTCGGCTCAAACAAGGATCGGATAAATTCTTAGAGGATAGGTCCGTTAATGGCTATTAGGCAAGTAGGTCAGGGGCTGCAATCTCCAGCTGTTGGGAGCTGGGGGAGAACAGCAAGGAATGGATTGCTCCATCGTGATCTTTTGGGTGCTTTTCCAAAGTGACCGAGACTGGCCACTGTCAGGGATAGGATGCTGGGCTCGATGGACAATTGGTTTGACCCTGTCTGGCACAACTTATGGTCTAAGCAAAATTAGGTACCTAATGAGGGTGAGGATCAACTTTGGTTGGTCCGACTTCTGTGGATGAGGACGTGCAAGCTTTGGGGGCCTTCCTCGGGTATGATTTTTGCAAATGCAGCACAGGTATATATGGAAACAATAACTTGGGAAGGAGTTGTTTGGGGAAAAGAAGGGAAAAAAATTAGCCTGTAAAACCTCTGAATACAATCAGGGAAAACAAGAATCTGATGATCAAGTAAACGCAGGCTAGGACAGATCCATAATAGCAGTACAATGTAGGGATCAGAGCAGGTATAGCATAGCTGTAACAGTGAGCTCTCTCTTGCACCTTTCCATAGTGGCTTATGAAGCCCAAATCTTCATGAGTCCATTGCTCATGTCTATGGTTCTGACTTGACTTTTTATTTGCCTAAGGAAGGTCCCTATGCGACTCGAAAGCTTGCACACTCTTCCCAACAGAAGTTGGTCTGAAGAAAATCTTAGGCCCTTTTTAAATGGGCTGCCAGGGAGGGGGAAAGGGGGAATGGGTGTACATGCACCAGCATGGGCAGTGCGGTGTACACGGGTGAACACTGATCCCCCATGCATCCCCATCCAGCGGACCTGCATGGTCATGAGTGGGCCCGTCTTGTTTAAAAAGGGCCCTAATCTGAACTGCTCTGTTTCCATGCCTCCCATTTGGGTCTGACAACCGTGCCCACCCTGGATGATACATTCACCATCCAAACCCAGGTCCTGGATTTGCAATTCAAAATATTCTCTCATCCGTTCTCATAAGCTCTCTTAGGGCAGTGCTCACTTGGTGACATGGCTGGGCTGAAGAACTTGCCTTTGATTAGAAAGACCAGTAGAAATGGCTAATTCCGAAGCTTACAAATGGATTAAAGCTGACCCTGCCATTGCACTGACTTTTATCAAGCGATTAACCAGAGAGACATCAATTTGCTTATTTATATAGTGCCAGCAATGTACCTGGTGCTACGCAGTGATAATTAGAGACAGGTCCCTTCCCCTTGGGGCTTACAATCTAAGAAAGACAGGAACGGGGCAAAGAAACCAGATCACAGCTCCTGTTTGTCATGATTTGTATGTCCAGTTCCTGGATCTGGCCTAGAGATCCACCCTTCAGGCACTGAAAGCATGAGCTGGGGGGAGGCTGCAGAGATGAGGGCATGCACTCAAAGGACAAGGGATGGATTCATGGCATAGGTTAAAGTCTTGTGAGCTGGGCCTTCCCCATCCTAAGTACATCCCTTATGCACCCTTGCTCCAAACTTCTATCCGCAAAGCTTGTACTGATTTTCAAGGTGGCCTGTAGGAGAGAAAAGGCTCCCCACTTCTGCTTTCCACAGTTCCTTGGTGCCTCCAAAAGGGGGTGAAATGAAATCCTGACCCCACTGGAGTCTGTGAGAGTTTTTTGCCATTGACCTGCATTAACCAATGATGAAAAGCGCTTCCCTTGGAGATTGGTCTAAGCCTGACCCTACTCTCCTTCCAGAAGTCATGGCCAGAAAGGGGGGTTTCAATCTTTATGGAATCCTGGTCATTTGGGGGTGAAATCTTGACCCTGATGGAAGGAAGAAACTGCCCTTGGCTTCCGTAGGTCAGGAGGCTGCTGCAATGTTTATAGACAGGAGTGGGATTCTCCTTGCAAAGAATAAGGGCGGGGTGGGTCCCACACCTAGCAGGTTGCGGGAGAGCCCATGGACCGGGCATTCCCACTAGGGGGCGCTGCTGCACAACAAGGAACGGAGGGGACCTCTTGTGTCCTCGGCTTATGGCGCTGAGTCACTCGCTGCCATGGAGACGCGTCCCAGAGGGAGCCGGCCCGAGCGTGGTTCTGTCCCAGCAGGCGAGAGAAGAGGGGGCCTGGGGGGCTCCAGGCAGGAGGGGCCTGGGGGGTAGCAGAGGAGGGGGTGGGCTGGGGGCGCATGGGGAGGAAAACTGGGGTTCAGAGAGGG